>SCLH01000580.1:89390-192608 GCA_004367855.1 Oikopleura vanhoeffeni | reverse complement strand
TCTTGAAAAAATTGACACTTTCAGTGGCATTTCGGACAGGTTTTTGGATTCAAATCATTTTCGTTGCCAAGAGAACACCTGGAATACTAGTAAACAATGGTCAAATTAAATATTAAAATTAGGAAGCACCATAAATATATTAAAAATGACAACTAGGGTATTTTGAAGTTTAATACATCTATGAATATCTAAATAATCATAGTTTTGGGCTCAAAAAACGGACACTTTCCAGTCAGACTGAAAATTATAAGCATAGTATGAAATAAAGATCTCTTCTCGGGTTTTTTCTTTCCCCCCTCTCCTCATTTAGGCAAATTTAGTTTACTTCTGATAAAATAAGAAAATTGAAAAAAACGGAAATTTGATTTTTTTTTTATTTAATGATAAAATGTCATATTTTGAATAATTCATTATCCGAGAAAATAACTATTGTGTAGAAATCTTTAACAAGAGCGCAGAATTCCGAAAAGTTATCAAAAATTTTCTACGGCCTTGGAAAAAACGAATTTCAAATTTCGTTATTTATCAAATCGAGCTCAAGAGCGCTAGTCAGAATAATGATATAAACAGCCAATAGCGTCATTGATTTGTTCTTTAGTTAGCAACAAGAATCAGTAGTTGGAAGTGATTTTAACTGTTGAATTTCATTTTTGAAAAAATTGGGTCAATAGGCTATTGAAAAAATTAACTGACAATAGCTAAGCTTATTCAACAGTTCCGCGTAAACTGTTTCTAGCTCCAAAGTTTGGACTGTAAAATCCCTTGAAGTTATAAACACAAAACAATATATAATACAGGAAGAAGCCCAATATTGCCGAAATTTTTTTTCGGAAATTCGGCGATATTTAGCACTTAGAAAAACGCGTGGACGTCATAATTTGAAATTTTTTAATTTGAAATTTGATTAAATAAGAAGTTTGATACAGCCCTCGATATGTAAAATTCCCACGAGTAGCACAAATCTCAATAATCTCAGACATAAAAAAGTTGACTTCACCTGCGCATTTCGAATTGACTAGTAGCGATCAAGCTTGAAGGGCTGGAAATAAAAAAACTTGTTTTTGAAATATTAATCCGAATCCGATTAGTTAGACCAAACTCATTAAACGCGATGAGTTTTCCGATTTTACATATCACGCACTGTAGTTTGAAAAGATTAAAAAAATCAAAATGTATTGAACTACGAAATCCATCAAACACAATCATATTACAATTCAAAAGTTGATTTTGAAAATTAAATCTTGAAATATGACTGAAAGGAATTGTGAAATTGCGTAGTACTCATTGGTCAAACGCGAAAGCAAAACTAGTGGCCTAGGGATCCCGGTTGTAATATATTTTATTTTCAAAATTAATTATTATGGTGCTTACTTATTTTTTTGTAAGAAAACGTTGTTTTGGACATCAAAATAATAATTCGCATTTTAGAACCAATAAAAACTGGTCATTGATTCTAAATTATGGACTTTGGCATGTATTAAAAATTACTTTCAGCTAGAAAACTTTGAATAAGTTGATTTATTAGAAGAAAAATGAGTTTTTCTAACTCGAGCCCGGTCTCATCAGCAGGAACAACGTCACTGATTTTACCTTTGAAATGCAAATTTTTTTTTTAATAATTTGTGTAAGAATTAATTTTAATGAAGGTCATAAAATTCTCATTAGTGAAATTTTACCCCTTTTGGAAAAATTATTCTGGGTAATAAATAATTAAAAGACACGAAAAAAGGTCAAGATCATTAAAATTTGTTTAACAATCTGAAAATGAAAATTATTGTGAAAAAAGTTGATTTTTTATCATCGATGACCATAGGAGCCTTATGGCTACTTGTTAAGCTAAATTTGAGACATATGTCTCGAAGAATTCTACAATTTATTATTAAAAAATAAGTAACAGAACTGAAGTGGTTTTAGCTCTTACAAATCTGTTCCAAATATCGAAATTAAAAATCAAATGTGAAATTCAAACTTCTCATTGGCTAAGAACTTCTTAATAAAAACTTTTGATACTCAGTTATTGTTTGTGAGTTCAAATATAGAAAATAATATTAAATTTTATTGACTCATGTTTAGGAATAAATCCTAAATATTTTCGCGTAATTCAACTTTATTCAAGCTATTAGCATATTTACAGTACGTAACATTTTTGCTCTCATTTTACTAATTTGGATAACTTGCTATCCGCCAATGAGAACGATCAATTTTGATTAATACCTACGTCTTTTCCAGATTTAACCAATCAAAAAGGTGAAATTCAGATTTGTCCAAAAATGTTACATACTGTACTATATTCTGGGGTAAAAATGCTTCCGGAATTGCGGTGAATTTCTTTTTCTCTCCAGAAATGTTAAAATTGGCAACAAACTAATATGTTCTGAAAGGTATTGAAACTGGTAATAACAAAGGTATTGAAAAATCGTTAACTGCTCTTAAGCGCCACCAGCAAAATAATTTATTTTTCTAATTTTAAGATTTTTAATTTGTTCGATTTATTCCTACTTATACCGGTATTGTAGAAGGTTGTTCAAAATTTGGATTAAGTCAATTTTTATCGACGTAGATACTGTATCAATACTTAAATTAAGATAAATTAATTTATAACAATTGAATTGAAAATATTAAAAAGGGATCAAAGTTCAATACTATGATCAATTAATATTCAATTTTTAATGCCTAAATTTATATTCTTCCTTGTGGTAGTTTTTCTGGTTGGCTCAGGAAATATTCTAACTTTTTTCATCTTTTATCTACTTAAAATCTCTTTATTTTTTTGGTTTATTAAATCTAACAAAAGTGACTTTTTCTCTTTTAAAAGAATTCGGTAAAAGTGTTCTTTTGTCCTCAAATAATCTAATTTTTATAATTTTTCAAAATACAATAATTTCTTTTAATAGTTAACGAGATAATTTATGATTTTTTCACGTAATTTCTTTATCTGTTTGCGTACTCTTGATCTGTGCTGCTGATTTGGGACAAATATTGAACTATAGATAAAAACATTTCACATTATAGGTCGGCTACACTAATACGACTTTTAAAATTTTATTCAATTTCCGACTTTCATGTTATAATTTTTGTTTAAATAAGTTTAAATAAGGGGGTAGTTGTCGAAATTTCAGTTTAAAATCTTCTTGCAACAACGAAATAACTGCACCAACAATAACACGCTATGCCCAGAATCGAAAGAAGAGGTTTTAACTGACAACTTTTTAAAAATTATTTTTTGATCACGTATTGAGTCATGACTCATGAGTCATGACGCGTCACTGGCTGAAAATCAAAAGTCAACAAAAGTATTTTTTTCTTTTTTTTCGAAATCTCTGGCCAGTCAGGGGTCGGCAGAGTTTGCTCTGCTCTGCTCTACCGCTCTGCTCTACTTTTTTTAGAGCAGAACAGAGCAAACGTTTTTGAATCAAAATTTTAAGAGCAGAGCAAGCCCAAAATTAACAAAACTCTACTTTGAGATTGCGTTTATTGGTCGTTTTTCGATATGAGAATTACAGGGGATGCCCAAAATTGCCGAAAGATTTGGTTTCCAAAACCACATTCCTGGAGGTCCCTGGATGTGCCGTACTGATCCTTACATTTAATTGAGACACGGCGGCCAGTGACGTTATCAAACAATATTAATGAATATTAAAACCTCATTTTAAATTTCTTTATTTTTTATTTTGTGCATAATCAGAATTTTCCTTGTTTTATTTTGTCCTTTATAGACATTTGAAAAGGGTTATATTTTTCACTAGCATTTTTTATGAAGGTCAAAAGATTCTGCGTTGTCAATTTCCTGATGACGGTATTCTATAGTTTTGTTTCATAATAAATTTGTTGTATAACATGTGAGATCTTTATTATAATAAAAACATAAGAATTTTTCGTTGTCAATTTAAACTTTAGGATTTTATTTCAAATCGTTTCAGAAAATCACTCTTTAGAGAAAGACTTCAATTTTATAGGATCGTGAGACCATCAGTTATCGTTCTTTTCTGTTGAAATTTTAAATTTTTATTTTTTTGGTGTAATTGATTATCCAACTACAGCATGTGTTCTTTTTACTTGCGAAATGAAAATTGTCATTAAGGTATTTACGGCCAATTAAAAATGGTCACTAGGTGGATTTTATTTTGAAAGCCAGGCTATAGTTGATATTAAGGGTTTCGAAATATAATCCACTTAGTTCCCATTTTTGATTGGCCGTAATTACCTGAATAACAATTTTCATTTCGCAAGTAAAAAAAAACACATACTTTATATTAGCAGATAATACTCTTGATGGATGTTTATAACATTTTCGAATATTATTTCATAATCTTGAAAGTCTTATAATTTTATTATGTGTCGTTTGACACTTGGCTTGAGAAAATCAGATCATATCCTTTTGCTAAATAATGGGAATCTTGAAAACGATGGTAATCTTTATAGCGCTTGTTCGAATGCCACTAGTGTTGTTTAAGTGATTGTTTGGATATAATAATAGGCATAGGTGCTTGATATTGAGAGGGCCAAAATTGATTGATGCGTAATATCAGCCGATAAACTCCCCGGTAAATAAGGCAGCGTGGGATTCGAAGATTGTAGGATTCGAACACGCGCAATAGAGATCATCATTGTCAAGATTGACTTTGGTTGGAAAAAAGATATAACGGTTATATCAGATTTAACTCAGTAGATAATTGAAGTAACCTGTGTTTTCTCGACAAATTATTTGACTTAATTAGTAGAATATTCAAAGACTTTTGTTTTTTTGGCTTTCCAACCAGAAATATCGTGGTTTAATTTTGAGGAAATTTTTTGAGAAAAAGTGCATAATTTAAGACCTTTCGATCAAATTTTTAAGAAAATTTACATCATAAAAAAAGCTGGTTTTTTATTAAACTCAAGCTCAACGAATATTAACGCAAGTTTAAAAACATATTATAAATATTCTAGATAACAAATTCCAGTTTCCCTAGGAAACAATCTGAAGGAAATTTGTTTACCTGTATGCATTAAAAAACAGATATCAAAGTAATTATTTTATCTGTTTGCACTAGATTAAAATATTTCGATAATAGGTCGGCTACACTCATAGTAATTTTTCAAGTCAAATTTGAAATCATTTATTTTACTATCAATATCCGGCGAGAAAATTATGCACTAAAATTTATAGGATGTAATCAAATTATGGTCAGAAATTTAATTCGAATTTATCGGAAATTTCAATGTTGACTATTCTCTTGGAAATCAAAATTGGCAAAATAACATTATTAAAAAAGATAATTTTTAGAAAAAATTGTCAAAAAATTCTTAACACACTTTCAAATTTTTTTTTTCAAATTTCTAGACTTTAACTTCGAAATGTTCTGTTTCGAGTTCTGTGCAAAAATATCTTCATAATGGACCATTATTCGTTTNCAACCATTATTAATGGTTGAAAATGAATAATAAATCGAAACCGTTATCAAAACGCATGAGAATTATTTAAAGAATTAATATATTTTTGTAAATAAGAAAAATTTACCAATTTGAAACTTTTTTATACCAGATTTTAACAAAATCAAAATTTGCCAAACAAATCATAAAAAGTTGCATTTCCTCAAATTTTCCTAAAATATTGTTAAATGTATAATCAAAGAATATTATATTTATTTGAGGTTGACAATACCAAACCGAAACGTTGCTGATATTTAAATGTAAAATGAAGCTATCTGTAAATGATTGACAGACCCTCAAAGGGCAGATCCTGAATATCTTTAATGAAACAAACAACGCGGGATACTAGCACCCAATCAAAACCCCGGATCGCAGAATAGGCCGATTTCATTGGTGAGATTTAAAAGGAATCAACCAATCAAATGCTCAGATTCCGCATTTTTCAAATATACAGGATCTGTCTTTTAAAGGTCGGTCATTCATATGGATTTTATTCCTAATTCATTAATATTTATGGCCAGTAAGAATGTGGTCACAAATTCAATAGTAAACTATTTAAAAATCATAAACTTTAAATAACAAATGGAGTTTCTGATAGACTCAATTTTTAAAGCTAGATTAAATAATTGCGATAATAGGAAATTTGAAATCATTTATTTTACTATCAACATCCGGCGAGAAAATCATGTAGTAAAATTAATGGGATGTGCTAAAATTATGGTTAAAAATTTTATGGAAAATTATTAAAAAATTACAACGTTGTCTATTTAGTAGAAACCAAAATTGGCAAAATAACATTATTCAAGAAATTTGATTTATTTTCGTAAATCAAAAAATATATTTTTTTAATTTAGACCATTAATGTATACCAGAATGTACAATATAAAATGGGCCTAAAAAATTTTCAACTAAAAAAAAACTTGGATTTCCCAAAAGATAAATTATAAAAATTTATTTATTTAAAAAATACTAATTTCAACATAAATTTAATTTCCTCATTTTGTAGCAGCAGTTAACCCAATTTGCTCCCTACCTGAGGCATATTGATGAACTTGAAAATAAAAATCGTCGAATTTTTCGCGCATGGCCATTTTTTGAATTGTTTTTTTTTGAAATGTTTAAAATAAATTGTTGAAATAGTTTTTAGGGAAATCAATTCTAATACACCTTCAAAGTAGGATTAATTATTCAGTTTGACATTTTGAGACAGGACAAATAGTCCATACGTATTGCCTCAATATCTTTGTGTAAATTTGGTTTTAAATAATTTATTTTGCTTCCTTCAGAAAATATTAACCCTTGGTATCTATGTTCACCACAATAATAAGGGGCCAATCCACTATTACCGTATCTTTAACCTATTTGGCAACTATACGCGTATGAGTAGGCCAAAAGATTCAAAATCCAAAACACGATCCATTTTTCTGCTTTTGACGTTTCCAGTTAACCCTTGGAGCACCAGAGCCTCAAAACGCTCAACTCTTGTGAGCGATGGTCACAAATTTTGAAATACGAGGCCTCCAACCCAACGCACCAACCCGAATGTACGAAAAGGGCCCTCATTAGGCCTCATGGCCGCCCTATATCACCATGAAAACTACGCAATTTCAATAATACTATTCTGAAATCCTCCCAGTGCGCATATTGCTTCAATTTGAGGTTGTGATTACAAATTAGTTTGCGAGTGCGTCATTAATGACGTAATTTTTCCAGATTGGATTTCTTAAATTAATTTTCTCCTATGAATTTTTGTATTGATTTTGTTCGGTTAGAGTACTCAATCGGTACGCACTTTTCTTGGTTTACTTCATCAAAAACTTTCGAAAACACTTATATAAAATAGGAGGGCTGTTTAAAGTAAGGACCTTCTTATAACGCCTACGCGTTGACATTTTTTATTTAACGAATTTTTTTTTTATATCGCCCGAAAGTGCCAATGATCGCCAAAAATTACTTTCAGAAATGTTTAAGATCAACCATTGAGTTCTCCGCCTACAGTTATTTTTTCCCTAACCTGGTATTTTTATTTCGTTCTTGAGTTGCGGCAAAAAAACACCATTTTTTAGTCTCTCAACCATCACAGCCGTTTTCTTCGTTAATTTCTCTCTCTTTATGTTTATAAATAAAGTGGCTTTTAAAAAACGATTCTAATTTAGTCAAAATAATTTAAATCGAAAAAAAAACGATTAAAAAAAAGTGTTATTTAAAGTGGAGTGAAGATGTCCTAGAAGTAACGTCGTGACTGTCGAGGTCTGCCCTCCAAAACCAATATCCTTTCTTTAAGCAAATTTAAATTTACTTTTAATTATAAAAATAAAAGAAGTACAGTTTTTTTAAAACGATTTTGGTTACCGGAATTCATATTTCCGGAGAACCTAATTAATGCTCATTTCAATACGCGGAGTGGTAACTTTGGGAGTGTATTCTTTCTTCCTAAACAACTATACAATTTGCGGGTTTAGGGGGTTGTATAGGCTGAAAAAGGCTTTTTTCGCAAGGCTCATAACTTTTTATTCTCATAACAATCTGATAAAAATCTCAGGAGTATTAGTTGTAATCTTCTGTGAGACACATCTTTACTTCTGACTTTTTTCTAGCATGTCGACAACCGGTTAAATGATTTAACCGCGAGCAATTTTTTTTGAAAGTTCCTTTTTTTCGCCCTATTCAAACAACGTCATTTTTGGATGTAACAACCCAAAGTGGTGGTTGAGCAAATGTGTAAGGAATTTCCGAACTGTGGCTGTATATCGACAAAAAAAACGTGCGCGAAATCGACAATTGTGAATATTTAAAGTGAAATCAGACAATTTAAATGCCACCAAAGGGGGGGGGATTCCGTTGGGCTACGTTTTGCTCGGAAACGATATTAGCAACTATGGTCTGATTTGAACAGAAACGGTGCCTAGAGATCAAAAAAATAATTTTGATTGAAAAGTTTAATTATTATCTAGAAAAAAATTTGCTCGCGGTTAACTCAATTTACGTTGATCGACAGCTATGAAAAAAGTCAGAAGTAAATTTGTTTCAGAAATAACGAACTACTATTTCCTTAAGATGTTATAAAGGAATAAAACTTTTTATGACCCTCGAAAAGCCTTTTCCAGCTCCGTTATACACCCTTAAGGAGGTACTGGTCGGCTGATTTTAGTATTAAGCATTTGGGGCCTTTGAAAATGGTCCAAATTTTGTTTATGAGGATGATACCAAGTGTACTACGAACCAAATTATCAAAAAAAATTTTTCGAAATTTTTGTTTTTTTCGATTTTTTTCAAAATGAAGTTCAAACATAAACGTTTGTTGTAAATTTAACAACTAAGAGACTTGAAAATTTCGTGTTTTTTTGTGGCTTTCTTTGATACTACTCTTCGAAAAAATGAAGCCAAATTTTTTTCGGAAATTTTTTCCGTACCTTCAAAAATTTATATTTGAGTTTGGGGTCGAAATTGAAAAAACGCTTCCAGAGGTGTTCTATTTATCTGTGCTGATTGTTTTGCGTGAATTGCGAAGGTGGATTCCAAAATATAACCTAGGAGATAGATTTTTTGGTTGAAAAAAATGCTAAAAATCGGGGTAGTTTTCCTGCATTCTAGAAAAACCTGAGTGGATTTTTGAAAAAAAAAGCAGTTATACATGTAGAGGACCTGAGTTTATAAGTCATACGGGATATTGTTATAATTTTGAGCTTGCTTTCTAATAAACCCTGTGAGGAGATAGATTTTGAAATGTTGGTCGAGGAACCTTGTACTGGTAATCGTTATCTCAGTAGTGTTAATCGGAACAAAAAGTCATTGATCAATGGTTTGACAAGATTAATGATAGATCTACAACATGGCTCATCTTAATTGTCCAATTGTCTCGTTAGGCTGATTCTCATTCCGGAAAAGTCAATCCAGCGACCAGTACCCCCTTAAAGAGGTATCCCCCTTACGTGGGCGTAGCACATCCAAAAACACTTAGGGGGGTTTGGTGGGTTCTCTTCTCCATATAGGGCGTTCCCACATATATCAATAGTGTGATGTAGAATTAGTAACGTGACTGTCGAGTCTCACAACAAAAACCAATTATTCTTTCTTGAATTTGAATTTAACCTTTTTAATTTTAAAAAGTAAAAGAAATACTGTTTTTTGATGGTTTTCTTTGGATGGTTTCAATACGCAAGGGGTTATTATTGAGCGAATACCAAATTCTACTCTTTCTTCAAACCTTTTTATATTTTAACTGGGTTTCATTTAGCCACATTTAAAAAAATTGGATCGAATCGATAAGTTGCCGGGAAATCGGATCGGTGAACAATTTAATTGATGGAATAGCATTCTCGAAAAAAATGTGGTTTCGAAGGAGTTTTCCGAATCCTTTCCGATTGCCTTTATCGCATGTTATCTACACTGACTATCCATTTGTGGAAACGTTTTGTGATAGAAACTCCATCACTTTTGCAATGCGTAAAACCCCATATCATTTAGAAAACATTTTTGAAAATCAAGACACGTTTGAGGAAAAAGAAACTCTTGCTTTTGTGGCTTATTTGCTTAAACTATTCTGAAAAAATTTGTTGGTTCACTGTAGTATACCCTATTCACACTTTGTAAATACCCGGCCCTACTACTTGTACTTAAAAACACACTGCGTTTCCTAAATCAGGGCCGCGGATATCAACAAAGTGTGAATAGGGGTATAATGTTTCTCTACACATGTTAATTTAAAGAAGCATTCGAAAAAAAGGGGCATTTTTTTTCGAAGTATTTCGAAAAAAATTGCAAATTTTTTTGGCTCAAAACTACTTTTTCAATTATGGAGAAAATAACCCTTAAGGGGTGCCATAGTCCTGCAGATTGGTACATTTTTTTCAGAGCGATAAATGATAAGAAAAAAAAAATGTGAAAATTACTTTTTTATTTTTTATCTTCAATAAAAGTGTCCATTTCTTGCAAACGTTTATATTTTTAAATTTCTTAACTATAACTAATTATCTGGGAAAATATAAAAACCACTTTTCACTGTACATCCAGTTCCAACTAAACTCAACTACAGATTTTTTTTTTAAAGACGATATTAATAAACTTCAGACATTGTCGGGTGTTGTTAGTGCGCTAAAAGTCTTGTTTACGTTGCTAATTAAAAAATTTCCTTGATTATAAAAGTTTTTTTTCATGAAAAATTGGCAAAGTAGAGAAAAAAACAACTTTTTTTGAGCTAAAAATTTGACCTTGATTGCGTTTGATATTAAAAAAATGTTTCTCACTATCTAAAGAAATGGCGGCCTATTACACCACAATTTATTTGGAATTTTTTGACCAGCATAAATGTTTAATATTCATGTGCAATGACACTTATCGAGTCGTACAAGCCCGGAGCGTTAAAAATAAAGTTTCATCTTATAGTTTAGAAAATGAAAATCGCGGACCAACTCATTAGTTGGCATTACGGATATTGAATAGATACCAAAACATTTATATGTGATTCTGCCTATTTCATGGAGATTCAAAAAACTACTAAATTAAAAAATTGGACTGATTTGCGGGAAAAATTTTAATAATTTTTTCTAAAAAAAAGTCGACAAAAAAATGACAAAAAAACATATTATGATTTTTCAAACAACAGTCAGAAAATATGTATACATGCTATGAAAAAAGTTTAAAGTGGCTAATTTTTTAGTTTTTATTCATTTAATTCAAAAAAAACATCAGAAAAAATTTTGGACAAAAAATGCCGGAAATTTTCATAATAGTTTTTTGAATTTTTTGAAATTTTTCACGGATTTCAAAAAATGAAAACTCGAACCATTCAATCTTTCCTTAAAATGAATAAAATAATTTCTTATCAAGCTGAATACATATTTATATCGGTTCAACTTAACTATTTAATAAGCATAAAAAAATATCACTGACTTATTATTTTCGGTAGTCTTTATTAACATTGAGACTCCAGTCTGCTGGGTTTATGGCACCCCCTAAATGGACAACCCAATTAACTTGATTTATTTGGAAACTATTTTTTTTGCGAAAATTTTAGCCTTTTTATTTCTGAATTCTTTTAATTTTCTGAACAAAAATGAAATCTAGTATTCTGCTCTTTTATTGTTGGACTTGAAAACTTATATGAAAAATTACATCTTTGTGCATAATGAGAAGATAAATGAAAACGTTTTAAAATAAATTTACTCTCGCAGAGACTTCAAGAACAATATTTTTGAGAACAAACGGTATGTTATGTTACATTTATAACCCTCTGCTAGAGAAATTTTATACAAGTATTATATTACCAGGAATTATATCATGTTTTGTTTTGAAGAAAATCTTTGTCCATTTTTTTAAAATATCAAACAAAAAATAAAAAACATTGGGTCTAAAACTGGCGAAATATAAAATAAGGAAACGTTAGCTAAAAACGAATTTTAGCATAACAAAATACCTGGAATTCAGCAACCTAAGAGATCATTCAAAAAAGGCCAGAAAACAGGGTCGTAGAAATTGGTCTTTCGAAAAATTATAAAGAATCTTCTGGCATTCGGTTTTAGGGTGTCACCTTGGAAGCTAAACAGAGACTAAGATAGTTATAAAAAAACTGAGGAAGCCCATTCATAAGGATTTTTTGCGAAGAAAATAATAATGAAAAAAAAAAAAAAGTTTGAAAAAGCCCCCTGGCGTTCTAAAATTTCAGAAAATTGGTGCAAGTCTCTTCTATTAGGACCTTTTCGTCAAAACAGGAATTATTTCCGGGTTGTTTTGATCAACTTCACGGTTTTACCGGCCAACTGGGCTCATATAACTGACTAGATATGTTGATTATGGACTCGCAAACCTTTCGAGCCCAAACACCATCCCTTAGATTCTAATCAGGTTTATGGGTAACACACCACTATTTTAAGAGTTCGACGGTTATTCCATATAAGCTAGATGTGAGCTCTTTGTGAGTGATAAACTGTGGTACACAGCGGCCTCAAATCGAGGTGACGTTTGTACTCCGAGTTTAAGCTTCGTGACGTCCCTCTTGAGGTTGATTACCCTGGTACTCGAATGCTCAGTTGTAACGGACCTGTACGATTATGCTCAATTTGGAGGAGGCCACCTTTTATACACTTTGGTGTTTAGAGCTCCCTACTATCTCACAGTTTTAACCCCTGTGACGCATTCGGTAATTATTCTGCTCTAGAGTCCCATAAAACATTGCTCATGGGAATCCGACTATTCTCACCATTTTGGGGTTATCACCAAGAAAAAATATGTTTTGAGAAGTCCGGGAGTTCAAACCCAGGTACGGACGTCGTCGACGTCGCGCTAACCACTACCAACTGCTCATTAACTGACTAGATATGTTGATTATGACTTCGAGAAACTTTTCAGCCAACAGTTTTCCTGTTCACCGTGTATCTAATTTGGTCTCTTTAGATCAGCCAAGGATGTTAAAATTTTAGAACATGCATTAAAGCCATTATTTTCTCTTGTTTCGCCAATTAACTAGGAACAAGATGAATGTAAAAGAAATTGCTCATTTTGACTTTTTTCTCAGTCAATCCGAAGGTGGACACCTTAATTCGGTTCTTCAAAAATAAATTAAAACTTTTTTCGAATGTTTGTTTCCGTATTACGGGGTGTTTATTATAAGATTTTTCGCCTATGTTTCACTTCTCTGAGAAAATTATTTTCCGAAAATAGACAATAAAATACAAATGTGAGTTAGCCAAGTTTTCAGAAAATGTTTTGTGCATGCATTTAAAAGTTGAATAAAAATTTATTTGGTATTGAGGCAGATAATTTTTTTTTGGAAGTGAAAACTTTCTAAATTTCAATTTCAGTATCCCATTTGAAAAATTATTATTATAAAAGTAAATTTAAGCAGATCAAAAAATTGTTAACAGGTTGTACTTCCTTTTACGATAATTTATTGAAAATAATATAAATAAAGTGTGATTAATCTGTTTTTTTATAGAGAAAAATAAAACAATTTTTTACCAAAACATGTCATGATTTTTCCATCAAAATCTTTGACTTATTTATAAATCTACTTTTATTTTTGACGATATAAATCTCAAATGCGAATGAAAAGTTATGATCCGTAGGCCAATACTGGCATCTCCGTTCCGACAGAAATGCTGAAACTTGTTGAAGAAAATTCTGGTATGTCACGTGATATGGTAAAATAAAATTACTAGACTTAAAAATGTCGGATTGCAAAAAAATATTACCCTACAACTTCCTGTATATAGAAAAAAGTAAACAATTCCAATTGCCTTAAACCCGTGTTGGAGCGCGCACCTTTATAAAGGTGTTTGCATATTTAAAATCTCTAAAATATGCCAGAAAAAAAACATTGTAGAATTGTCTCCTTCGAAAAAAATTATATAGAATTTTGCAAAGGATGTCAAAAAAATTGACTTATTTTTTTAGGAAAATTTTTTTTCAAATTTTACGTAGGGTTGATTTTGAGATTTTTTTTTTTACCATCTTTTACTTCCAAAAAAATTAAATGTGACCTATTGCGTCAATTGAAATTTGAAAAATAGCCAGTTTTTAGGAAAGTTGTTTTTCATGGTTGGACATCAAAACAAAGATTAATTGTGGTATACAGGAACCAAATATTTTTTTTCAGAAAGTCATATTTCAAATTTTGTCGATTTTTAGTATGTCACAAAAATTTATTTTAATTTTATAAAAAAATTAATTGAGCCAATTAAATATTGTCCACAGAGTAACTTGGTCATTATCGACCCAGAAATTATATCAGAGGCGTACTGATCTGCTTTTTTAAGGAAAAATTAAACATTTTTTTATGAAAAAAATTGTTTGATTTTTTCATCAAAATTTTCACCTATTTAAAAAATTTCATTTTTTGATGATTATTATAAATCAAATTCAGAAAAAAAAACGATTGACATAGGTCAGATCTTGTGCCATCGTTCCAATACCAAAAATAATTTAACCTCGTGAAAACCACTGTGAGCTTGTATCACGTGATATGCTGTAACCTTGCTCTTATCAGTAAATTTTCGAAAATTAAAATCAAATTCTTAGCATATCAAATGTCGGATGCTAAATATATCGTGTTGAACTCCTTATGCAAAAAAATTGAGAAACTCTAACTACCTTGGGCTTTCTGTAATACGCGCTTTGAAAAAGCCTTTATAAGCTTTGGTGCCTTGGCGGAAGTTTTTTTTCTGTGCTCACACGGGGGGTTTAGCCTTGTGTAAACATATTCAAAAATACATCCTAATTATGGGCTCTGTGCCTTGGTAAAACTTTTTGTAATATGCTCACAAGGGGTCAATAATTATTAGGGTCAGTACCGGGCCGAAAATCGACTTTAAACTAATTAGTTATAGTACGGAATGGTGATAACGTCACTTGTGCAGAATTTTTGAGAGAATGTTTTTGAAAAAAAAAAATTCGAAAAGTTTTGTATAATGCTATAATAGCATTAATTTTAAATTGACGATGAAGTCGGTGTTATGCCTGCTCAATCTAAAAATTATGCTTATCGGATAGCAAATAAAATTTTAGGTTCGAAAAATACAATAAAATTGGCACGCACGAGATGTTGGCAATAACCAATTGCGTTTTCGTTCGTTCCGCCTACGCATTTTTCATCCAATTCATTCGAAATAACCGAAAAAAATTTTCGAAATTTTTTTTTTCGAAAAAAAATTTTTGTCTGTTACTATACATTGTATAGTTTTAAATGTTTTTGTGGCGCGATCCGTGTCATAACACATAATATGAATAATAATTCAACCTTTAAAAAACGCCTTAGAAGCCCAAAAGATTGTTTTTTTAATACTCACATTGTGACACCAGCGTGGCTTCCGAAAAATTTTTTCATGGTCGGAATCATTTTTTTTTGAGAAAGTTTAACCATATAAATCAAAGAATTAATGCTGAGGGGTTTAGTTTGCAATAAATCTCCCGGTACTGACCTTGATCAAATAACGGAAAAAAAAAAAAATGAAAAATTAATGCCCAAAAAAATTCAACTTTATATTTGATGGGGGGGACCATCAACAAGTGCAGGAACTGGTGATTGGGTTTATTCGTCATCAGCTTGTGTTTCAGCCCCGCTGGTGTCGGCTGAGGCACCGTAGGTCCGCATAGCTCTCACCGCATGCCCCAACAGTTCCGGCGTCTGCTTGGCCCTGGCACCTTCCGCCGGGCATTTCGGTTGCCGCCTTTGGTTGGTTTCGGTCACCAATCATTTTCCTCTTTTTGGCCGGTCCATTATTTAAAATATATTTTTTTTTTTAATTCTGCATACAAGGCGGCTTGGTGCTTGGGATCTTTACAATCATCAAGAACAGCTTATATACAAAACGTGGTCTGGAAGTTTTACACTTTTTGTGTGCAAAACTTGATAAACAATCCATGTTCTTAAATTATTTTGGCATACAAAAAGTGTAAAACTTCTAGACCTGTTGTTTTTTCAAAATTTTGTCTCAATTAAGACAAAAACTTAGGAAAAAAAACAACATTTTTTTCAACTTTAGTATCTTTTCAGCTATTTAGCAATCTGCTCGACACAAAAGAATTCTCCTTATAAATTGATTCCTTATTTCTCTCACTTTATGGTTATGGAATACCGAAACGTCAAATAAATACATTTTGAAATGAACCTATGATAAAATTTTTTGAATAAAATTAAATTAAATTAAAGTTTCCGGCCTAATTTAAACAAACAAAAAGTTGGCCTATCGAGATTCGACCTACAAAATGCTTGAGTCATCCTCGAATTGTCATTTGTTTTCATTCATTTTTATTGTCCCGAATCTTAAACAAATACAACGTTTTTTTTTGTATTTGTTTTGTCGGACAATAATGTCTCTTTTACGCCGGAAGTATCACCCTAACCACCTTACTGGCAACGATCTCGACAGTAATGTTGTTTGAAAAAAAGCTATTTCATTGGCCCCCCCTCCTCCCATTTCATAGAATCTATTTGATAATTATGAATTCGTGTATCCTTCACGAGATATTATAGAATTATTTTTAGTATTATTTTTGAAATCAATTAAGAGTATAAACGTGATGCATGAGCACGCTAAAAAGTTCCAGAATTGGAGGAGTTGGCAGCGACTCCAACGCTGGGACTATGTCAACGCCAGAAGTTATAACTTCAGCCCCCAGGAAAGATGCAACAGAGGAGAGGATACAAACCCCCATTGGTCGAACCCTCAGAGATACAGAGGCAAGACCTTCTCCAATCAGGGCCAGGAGTCTCCGGCCAGACTAGAGAGGACTCGGCCCGTAGGGCGTTAAAACGTACTCGGTTGGGTGTTAGTTGAAAATGAAATTTAAACTAGTTGAAAAATTTCAATCTTAATTCAGCTCAATCAGGTCAGAAGGTCTGAGAAAAAGACAAAAAGGAATGACCCAAAGATTTGTAATCTTGTTTTACCCCCAACGATGGTATATCGTCAAACAAGAAAAACTCTTCAATTTGAATTTTGAATGCAATTTTATTTCATGTTTTTATTTTTAACTTACTCACATATTTAACATTTTTTCGATAATAATTGTAAAATCAGAAGCTCTAGCAATTTTTGATATACTAATTAAAAATAAGTTTACTATTTTCGGAGGCCAATTTGTCGGCTATACTTTCGATGAAAATTTGGTAGGCTTACACTATAAAATAAGTAACTTTGAATAAAAATATTATATATTAACTTTTTTTGATCTTAAGGCCTGTTGTCAAATTATTGAAAGTTCAAACCAACTGATTGAACTATAAAATATCCATTAGCCTCAGTTGATCTCGACAAGTTAATGTTGTTGAAAATGAGTTATTTGAGATTACGTGACCGAGGCTTTCTTTACTTTGCTCGATCAACAGGCCCCGAGCTGAATTCTGGGCCCAAAGGTGCAGACTCCAATTAATAATTTTAATTGGGAGTTGTTAAATCGATTGCGTCATGGAGGGCGTCCTGCGTCGTTAACTCCATCCCACATGGCCTACATTTGAAAGCATGGTCGGTTCGGACGACAGGAACGCCCCAGCACGATTTCAATTTCCCTTTCACTGCTGGTATAATAAAAAAATTAAAAAGTTTTAAAAAAATTTTCTTACTTTTATTTATTGTCAGTCTTGTAACTGACGATTTAAAAGTACCAGCCTGAGTTTTCTCGTTTACTTGCGTTTCTATTCGGGGCGGGTAGACATCAAAACACGGGATTAAAAAACGCAGGCATTTTCCTGCGTTCTTTTAATCCCGGGAAAAAAAAACCAGGGCATTATATTAAAAAAAACACAGGGCATGTTATTAAAAAACGGCAGGGCACCTGTATTACAGAACGGCAGGGCGCTGTTATTAAAAAAAAACGGGAAATGCGCAAGCAAATTTTACCTCTAGATTATTGCTTTGTATCGTTTGAACATATTTCATTAAAAAATTAAAAAAATTTTTTGTGTAAAAAAAAGATAATTAATTTCAAGAAATGGGAAACTCCAATCCGACTCACCATCCATCGCAAAAGATCAGCGATTTAAGATTTTTTCGTTTTTTGTGAGGTTGTCCAAAAACAAAAATTGCGGGTGTTAAGGCGCCGTTTCTTGTGATAAGTCAGAACCAATATTTTGATACAAAACGGGGAATTGAAGGTCAATTACGTAATTAAAGCATCGCATATTTGGCTAGTTTGACTATTTCATATAGAAATCGTAACTCCACAAAAAAAAATTGGCGGCTATTTCACGGTTGACACAATTAAATAATTTATTTCAACAGGAAACCGAAATATTGACTGCATCATTTCTTACAATGATTGGAATAGGTGCTAGTCAACCCGTCAGAAAACTTTTATTACTGGACCAAAAAAATTCACCACCGTAAGGCAAATTACAAGTAAGAAGAATGGGTCCAAGCTTGAAGGAGGAAAATTACGGAGTAAACCGATAACAACTTAACAAAATGGAGGCAAAACTCAACAAATCGTGATTAAGAAAAATTGGCGTTAACTAAGTTTTATAGTGGGGCGATCAAAAATAGTTCTTGCATCTTATCATTCCCAGAACACATCAGCATTATTCCGAATTCGATATGAAAGATGCTCTATTACACCGGCCATGCCGCTGGCATCATGTTCAAAACAATGGGTTCGAAGCATCAAAAAAGTTATCTTCCTCAAAATTGCGCTTTAGAGCCAACTCGTTAAACGTCGCGGAACCGAGTATAAATAAATATAATCAAATCTTATCGATTTTTAAAGGCTTTCAAAAGGGGTAGGTGTCGTGTTTTTTGAGGCCTTCCAAATAATTAATTACGATACATTAATATTTGATTATGACTGAAGGTTGACCCAATTAATCTTATGGTCGCAATTATTTTTTCGAACAAATCTAAAACAAAACCTAGAATTTTTTTAAATTTTGAATATTTTTTTATTTAACCCGCATACAACCGGTATTCCAGCATTGATATGAAATTTTTTTTATTGTTGAATTATGACCCGATCAAAAAACATGACAAAACAAAATGTCTTATCGAACCAACATTAGGCAAAACAAAGTTAAACTAATTATCTAATTTGACGCTGAAGTTCAAAATTTCTATTCGGGCTGTAAGCAGATTTTTTGCATCAGTTTAACTCTCAACTTCAGATTAAGTTGGGTATGACTAAGTGGTACGAAAAAATACGCTTTTTAGGTTGCAAAAAATGGTCCAAATAACGACACTTTTTTCGTTTATTTTGAAGCACTCAGGGTGAAAATGGGAAAAAATACAATTACCCTTTTTTGTTTATAAAAATATAACATTCTCCTGTTGAAAAAATTAAATTGTTTTGAAAAAACGAAAAAAAATAACAATTTTAAAAATTTTTGCTCGCGGTCAACAATTACCGGTTGGCGACATGCTGATGATCGAAGTGAAATAAAAATATGTTTCGGAAGATACTAGTTCCTAAAAATTTTTCATTTAGATGCCATGAAGGAAAAAAAAATCAAACCCACTTATACAACCCCCTTAAAATAAAAATTTTCTGAAATTCTTGGCATGAAATTCAAAATCCGAGCTCAAATTATTATTGGCCAACACTTATTTATCTACCTCAGTCGAAAAACCGGCCCTTATTCTGAGATCCTTCTAACAGAAGTTCATTCAGTTTGTAGACGAAAAATTGTTATAAATCGGCGTTCAAAAGAGATTCTAGAAAATACAAGAGCAAATTTTAAAAAAAATGAGCCTGAAATATCCGTTCCCCAACGGACTCCATCTCAAAACGTTTACTATCTCATAGGCGCGAGTCGAATCCCTACAATACTGATCTTAGTGATTGCGTTGTATGTAGGGCCTAAAGAAGTAAAATTATAATCTATACTGTATAATTTGAAACAAAACGCCTCAAAAATATGCGCATTCAATTTTTTAAATTTAAGTAATTTTTTTTCAAGTGAGAAACTATAATTTCCGGCTTAAAAACATGACCGATGAATTAGGCTGAAGTAGATGCATATTACTTCGAGAAACATTTCAAAACTTGCCTATTTTTCTTCAATCTTGTTCCAAAAATTTCCTGGTAACTGGAAGGAAATGAAAAAACTTCGGAAGCAAGGCATTTTATCGGAACTGGAATGAAACGCCGGTGTTTCAAATGACAACCAAATTGTTAGAAATGAAAAAAATTTGGGGGAAACTTTCATCGAAAGTTTTGTGGACAGGAACATACGAAACTAGTGCAAACTAGTGCAAAAAATCCACGAAAAATTATTCAAAGGTAGAAATCATATGTAGTTTTTGTTGTTAAATTCAATTTTTCTTAATCCCTGTGAGCACAAGAAAAAAAGTTCCGCCAAGTCACCAGCAGCCCTAATATTAGCTTTTTTATTCTGATTGCAGAAAGCTCAAGGTAGTTGGAGTTTCAATTTTTTTGCATATTTGCCAAATTTTTGAAATATCACTTCAGAGAAAAAATTTCTGTTTTCTGTTTACCAATAAATCCTCGTTTTGAGTGTCAACCATGCACAAAACACTTCCCAACAGACTGGCTATTTTTCAAATAGTGATTGAACTTAATGTATCGCATTCGTTTTTTTGAGAAGTAAAAGTTCAGAAAAAAAATCTTTGGCCGTTTTTAGATGATTGAGTATGCTCGTGCCTTATATCCATTATGATGCCCGAGAACATTAAATATCTTATTCCATATTTTTTAACAGCAAATAAGATATATATGTACTTGCCATCATAATGATATTGGCACTGTGCTCACACGGGTTAAAAAAACAATTTGAAATTTTAAAAGTTTCGATTCCGGGCTTCTGGCCATATTAGCTTGTTTTTTGCTGAAATAAGTTTTTACATGTTTGTCACATTCTGGTTTATTGGTTTAAAAATTTTTGCTTCAATTCTTAGGTTGGATGCCAAAATTATACAAGATCAAATTCTTGCCCATGCATTAAAAAACTCGAGAAGAGGGCGCCTATTCATTCAGCCATCTGGCAGGCAAGATGTCAAGTGTTCGTTAATAAGGGGGTAGCGGTTGCAAATGGTACTTTTATACTCCACTTTACCGGTAATACTAAACTGCGTCGAAATTTTTGAGGAGCTATTGGTGATCTATCCTTAATCTACAAAAATAATCAAATCAAATAATTTTTTGGGCCCTACACCTGGTGACACAATGCCAGCAAATTCTAGAACACCCTAATTAAAATTCAAAATCTTATCTCCTTCCTTAGAGCTCGGCATACATTTCACCTCAAACTTGGCTATGAACCACGGAAAGAACTATGGTTGAATTTGATGGCGCGGATTTTTGAATTTCCAACGTAGTTTTTTCTTAAGAACTTGGCGAAAACGGCCTGATTCAAGGTTTTCGCTATGTTAAATCTATTTCCTCCTAGACGCTAAATGCAGTATAAATTTGGAAAAGAGAGAAATATGTTGTTGTTTGATGGGGTAATGCAAACAAAGCGCAAAGTAACCGGAAGTGAAGTCTTAGAAAATTGAAAGTCGGCGGATTAGTCGAAAGTACCACCAAATTTCAAGCTTGAGTTACACTGATAAAAAAATCGGCTTACACGACCACTAACTCCGTACCCATTAAGTTAGCAAAGGTTTTATAATTAGTTTTTTAAATAATCAAATTTAAGGGGGTGTGGGGGAAAATAAACAAGAGTGAAAGAAATTGTTTTCTTTATTATCGAATCGCTCGGGAAAAGTATATGAAAAAATATGACGCTCTGATTGTACAAAGCGACTCAAAAGTGGTTTGATTGGTTAGAGGTTTTTTTGCGTGGGCGTTTTATTCTCAATATACTCATTCTCATCTACTCCAAGCTCAAATTAATTATTAAACACATGAATCTTTTTCACGATAAACAAAGGGAATAGTTTTTTCAACGAAATAACGGACAAAAATATAACAATATGTCGTAGGTTCATAAAAGTTTTATGTTTTATTCAATTTGAAAACAAAATTGACCGACTTATTCCGATTTTTGTGTGAATTTGAGAACATATTTTTACCAGTTTTTCACTCCGTACCGGTGAGTTATCTTCAGAAATCATAAAAAGTTTACTTGCAGGTGATAGAGAAGGTTTTTAGTTCTCCCTTAAATAATTTTTTTTTTTCTCATATTATTCTTATCTGCCTTATCAACCCTTCCGTTCCAGCTGGAGGAAGAGGGCATTTTCCCCGCAATTCCAACATTCTACACCCACAAACCCCCTTAAAGGTACTGACATTGTTTCGAATTTATTCATCATTTTCAAAGTAATTTTTTAACAACGAAAATTGTTGTTATTCAAATAAACAATAGTTATATTTTTTTATTTTCATTAAACATTACAATGATTGTAATATTTTTTTCGTATTTTTGGTCGAACCTAAAACTCCAGGATTATCATCTTTTGAATTTTATGAAAACTTGTGTCTGGTTAAAACGTCTAAAAACGAAAAAAGATCTTCGACAAAAATACAAAAATTTCCATTTTAAAAACTTTTCAAGGTGTGTGGTCAAAAATTTGAAACAAGTCCAAACAGCCATAGAATGGATTTCCGAACTTTGATTTGTGGTCATCGAAGGCAAAAGCGACAATCAGAAAAGAGAGATTGGATGGACAAAACATATCGAGAAACTCGTGCGAAAACTCCTGCAAATACCACAACTGACCGAATTGATGCAGAAATGGTGGAGTTATTGCTTGTTGAAGACGCTTCAATTTGGCCCCACTTTTACTTCAACGCCCAGAAAAAATTATCTTGTGACTCCTCTACCAGAAAACACCGACAGGCCGAGAAATGCAGACGGAAAGCAAAAAAACAACTATCGCCGAAAACAATTGTACAAAAACTATTAAAGGGACAAATTTGAACCATTTTTTAATTAAAAATTGCCATTAAAAAATTTGCATTAACCCTTGGAAGCTTCCAAAATTTTTTTATTCGGCAGAGGCTCCTGCATCACGTAAGTGGGGCGACTTTGAGCCTCTCATTACGGATACAAACTACATTTCATAAACATTTTTATTTTAAATGGCGAAAACTGGAGCCAGCAAAGATTGGGCTTTGATCATTTACTCTATGAAAACAGGAATATTTTTCAAAAAACACTTTCTTCTCTATTCGCACTCATTTTAAGAACTGGCTTTCACATTTTTCGACTTTCAATATCATCTCGTTTTCTCATTTAAAAAAAAAAAAAAAAATCGGGGACCGGGAAAATTTAGGGGGGGGCATCGCGTTGATCGAAACAACGCGAAAAATGTCCAGTTTGTAAGAAATTATCTTTTTGAGAATGAACAAATTATCCGCTTATCACCGAAAATCACATTTCAGAAAAAAAATAAAATTGTCTCATTTTAGAACCAAAAGAACTCAAATTCAAAAAATACTTATCAGATTTGACATTTTTTCAAGAAAAAATTTGGTCGAAACCGAACGGCAAAAATTTGAGTTTAATCACTAACTTGCCATCAAAAACATTAAAAATTAACATTTCTCTATTCTCACTAATTCTGACCTTGGCTTCCAAATTTTTTTTAAGATTTTTAATCTAAACTTTTCGTTTCATCCATCAAAATACGATTTCAGCTGCGATTGATCAGAAACGCCAAACATTGAAATTATTTTTTTGAGAATGAAAAAAATGTATTATTAGTAATAAAAAATTCTGGGGCCAGCTATCGCTTAGCGAAGTAGAAAATAATCAAACATCTGTTTGATTTTTACAGCAAATTTTTTCGTTTCTTGATCAGTTTTTAGCAGCCAGAGGGCGTTTAAAATGTCGGTTATAAATTGATAGTTTTTTGCCGATTTCCCTTATTGATGTCAAAAAACTGCCTTATTTTACAAAAGAGGACCTTAAGATTTGTTATTACTTGAAGACAATTAAAATAAAAAGTATTTATTTTCAAAAAACCTATGGAATAACGTTTTGTTTATTTAAACCGCTTAGACTTCAAAATGTATTATTTCGACGGGGAAGCCACTTTTCTGATCAGTGTTTGCCGTAGATTTCATTTGAATTTATTTTCGAAAGAAATCGAAGCATATTTTTATTTCGATTTTCTTCAAAAATTACGTAAAATCACTCACGAAAAAATAAAAAGAGTTCCGATAGTGGAAATTTTCTAGTTTTTTTTGTAAGATAATCAAAAGACTTTCCTAAAAACTCAGCTTTCCCAGGAAATATCTATCGTTTAAACTGTTTGAGCAGCACGCATTCTAGGATTTTTTCGATAGGAAATTGTCAAAAAAAAGTAAAGATACAATAATTTTTGAACCAGGGAGTCCTTGAAATTTTAACTGCCATGTTTTAATCCTCGGGCAAACTCTATGTTGCGTTTGATCCATAAATTTGCAGGACTTATCTTTCATCCGAATTCAGGCGGATTTAAATTTTTCTGCACCACTCAGTGGTGCGGAGCTTCCAAGGGTTAACATGTTCCCAAACTGATAAAATTTAAACAAAAACGCAAGGGAGCTGGACTAAAAAAACGCAGGGCATTGTATTTTAAAAAAACGCAGAGGTCACTGTATAAAAAAAACGCAGGCGCTGATTAAAAAAACCCAGGGCACTGTATCAAAAAACGCAGTTAATCACGTGTCAAAAATTGAGTCATTCTTATTATTCTTCAAATCGAGGTGCAAATTTTAATACGCCTGTCTCCCCGTCCGGAATAAAATAAACGCAGTTTAAACGGGAAAATCAGGCTGTATATTTTTGCTGCCTCTTCATAAAATCACGTTATAGAAAAATTTTATAACTACCAAATGAAAAAGATTAGTTTTTGACCTGAAACGAGCCCATATATTTCCGATATATTATTTTTACCTTTTAAAATATTTTTTACCTTTATTTATTTAAGATTTGAACAAAGGAGATGAGAACAATTTAATTATAATTGCTCTATTTCTGTATCTAAATGTTTGCCATTATTAAGCCGTTATTATTAACTACTGCAAATTCTCATGTTAAATCATAATTTCAAAATTAAACTTGGAAAATTTATTTTATTCGAATGTTCAATAATTTCAATTCTGAAAGTTTTAATTTTAAAATTGAATTTTGACAGTATTCGTTCAGTTTCTTCGTCATGAACTCGGATCACAAAAAGAGAAATTCGGTTTGAGTCCCTTCAAAATAAAGAAAATTGTATTAACACTCAAAATGCTTTGTTACTGTTTTATGGCTTTACGACTTTATAGGCGTGGAAGTTTAACTGCTGTGAATTTTCAATCACCTTATAACTCTATGGTCGAGTTCTACATTTTCTGCGTTATCTATTTCATTAAAAATGCACCAAATCGATCGTTTAATGTCTTTAAAAACACAAACACCAACCCAAATAAGAACCAAAAAAGGAAACAAAAAACAATTCGGGGGAAAATTTCTTGACTTTTTTTTGATATTTTTTCAAAATTAAGTACAAAATAACGTTTGTTTTAATTTGACCACTAAAACTTCAAAATTTTGACTTCACGTTTAAGCCAACTTTCTCTTCAGTTGTTTTCCCAGCTTTCTTTTGAGCCTACTTTCGAAAAATCGAAAGCGCATTTTCTTTCGGAAAATTTTTTGCACGTGACGTTGAAAAATTCATATTTTGAGTTTGGGGTCCAAATTTTGAAAAAAGCCTCCTCAGAAGTTTCTATTTGTTTCGAGCTACCGTTAGCAAAAATGTGAGTGAATTTTGATATTTAACCCTAGAGGAGCATAGATTTCCGAATGAACAAAGTCGAAAAACACGGTGGTTACCGCATATCTCTAGAAAAAATATAGCACTTTCATGAATCAAAACGGTCCTTCAAAGTTTTAAAAAATATTATTATACAGATTTAGATTGAAAATCGAGGTTTATTTCATAGTAAAGCCTGAGAGGAGATAGATTTTCCGTTTTACTTCTCCCTGTCTCGCTTATGTGTCTGGAAGTGATGGCATGCAAAAAAAATTTTTGGACAACATGTTTCACCAAGGATGAAGGCTAGCTTCTATAAACTGGCTGATCTGAATTAATATCCCCTGACGCCCTGTTTGGCTTATATTTAATCGAAGAATCTTCGGCGCTGGGCCATCTTTAACTGCGCCGTCGTTCCCGAGTTTTATAAATTTTTAGCATGGAAATTAGTAACTGTTTATTTTCCAATCTTCAATTTTCAAAATTATGGATTATGATTTTGAACATAAAATGTTTTTTTTTATCTAAAACCGATTCTATTCGAAAAAAAATCCTAAGAACTATAAACAGACCAAATACAAGTTTTTAACAAAATAGGTCAATCAAAAGGGTATTTGGAAAAACTTTCAATTATCGTCATAAAAGCAGGGGTAAAGAGCAGATCTTTTGAAATTGAGCTTGGACTTAAGATTTTTGCGCTTTAGCGAAATTTTTGACTGTGCAGGAGTAATTAGTTAACTAATAAGCGTGAGTACACCGACCAGGGGAAGGCCATTCGAGCAGATTTTCAAGATCCGGTTCGGTTCGGACAATTTCGGGCCTCAAAAATTTTACAAGATCGCCGATCGGACTCGGTTCGGACCCGAGTTTGAAAAAATGTGATTCGGATCACTGCACCCGACAATGTCTGAAGTTTATTAATATCGTCTTTAAAAAAATTCTGTAGTGCGGGTTAGTTG
Organism: Oikopleura vanhoeffeni; assembly: GCA_004367855.1. Taxonomy (NCBI): domain Eukaryota; kingdom Metazoa; phylum Chordata; class Appendicularia; order Copelata; family Oikopleuridae; genus Oikopleura; species Oikopleura vanhoeffeni. The sequence goes on along the minus strand of SCLH01000580.1, from coordinate 166,132 downwards.
GAAAATGAATGGCACAGTGCCAAAGTGTTGTTTTGTATTGTAACTATAGTCAGTTATGTTTAGGAAAAATTAAAATGTGAAAGTTCTGTAAGAATGGAACACTTTTTATTGAAGATAAAATAAAAAAAATAAATTCCACATTTTTTTTTCATATATTGTTTTCTGAAAAAAGTGTACCAATACTGCTGCACTTATGCCACCCTCTTAATCAAGACGCTTCCTATCAAAAATAAAAAAGTAAGATAGCGGCGAAAAGTACCATACTTACAATTAACAAAGTATGCCTTGATATATACATATGTTACATAAGAAAATCGTACTTTATGGGGTATTTTTATGTTGGAGAAAATTACTTTTTCTGCGCCCGCGGTACAGTAACTTCTTTATTTTTGATAGGACGCGTCCTGATAAACGAACTTTATGGTTTTCGGAACGGAACATCCATCTCCAAAACGCTTACTATCTCTACAGCGCGTGTTCGAATCCCACTAATGTTGTCTAAAGTGGATTGTCTTAGTGATTTGCTTGAGTGATTACACATCGATAACATTTAGCGCGTTCCATTTCAAGACCCTTGCCTTATTATCAGATTCAATATAATCACTTAAGAAAACATTAGTGGATTCGACACGCGCTATTAGAGATAGTAAGCGTTTTGAGATGGAGTTTCCGTTCGAAAAGGATATCCATCTGTATGCCTGAGTAAGTTAAATCTCTCATTTGCTTTTAAAAGAATAGGGAATAAAATTAAGTTACTCGTGTATCATGATCAATGTAATCTAGGCAAATTTTGTTGTGAGTACGCGTGAGTCGCTGTCTAGTGTAACCATTTTGGGTTACGCTAAGCAGTTCCGTGCCTTTCCCGTACCCAAATTGGTCTTGCATTATTTAATCTATTCAGACCAATTTTGGGTACCGGAAAGCACGGGCGTCGAATAAAAAAATATGTTGTTGAAAAACGCATCGTCATGTTATACGTCATTAGGCGTGTAGAAATTTCCACCGACTGCACTGAAGCACAGTAAAGCATTAATTTATGCAGCATAGTAGAGTCAAGTACCAGGGAGACTCATTCGCAAAACTAACACCCTTAGCCCGGATTCTGTGAGTTTATGGGGGTGCAAACTTCTCAAGGGAAGAATGGATTCCGACCATGAAAAAAAATTGGAGCCTCCAAGTGGCTCACAATAAGTGCATAAAAAAACAAGCGTTCGCAGATTAAGTCTCCGGTACTGACCCTTACTTATGGGCCAGAAGTTATTTATGCCTTATGACTGTGCCTCAGTGCAGTCGCGTTGGAATTCCTCAAACCACCCTATTTACACATAATCTGCGTGCGTTTTTCACAACATATTTTTCATTCAGATCCAATTTGGTACGGACAGCACGTAGGCGTGCTAACCGTACCAACCTTACAACGTATAGGAGGACAAAAAAAAGTCGATTGGCCAATTGGTACGGAAAGCACGCTCCCGTACGGTCGTTATCATCGAAAATTTTGAAAAAAAAGTTAATTATTTATTAAACAGTTGAAATTCAAGTGCTGAAAAATGAGAGGTTTTGAAACTCATTTTCTGACCACTAGATGGCCGGATTTTTTTTGCTCCAAATTGTTTTTTTTGGTGGCCCCGATAACCCTCCAATAGAAACGAAAGTTTTATCAACGGTTTTAGTTAGTCTCTAGGGTTCCCGCTGCCGTTCATACCCTATCCATGATTAGAACCACTTCAAATTACTGCTAAAAAACTTGCGAAACCATTTCAAACTTAAAAATGTGGGATTCATTTTATACTAGAATATTCAAAACTATTTCTAAATGCACACCAATAAGTGCAAGCAGGCTTGTGAAAGGGAGGGATGCAATCCCTTGGGATGGATGGGGGATGGGTGGGATGGATTCTCCAGGGATGCGGCCATTTCCCCATTTATCCCTACTTATCCCTAAAGCCATCCCTTTTTATCCCCACGCCATCTCCACTTTATCCCCACGCCATCCCCACTTTATCCCCATTTTTATCCTCTCTCAAATTTTTTCTAAGTATTTTGAAAATTTAGTAGTAAAAAATTTTTTTTTGCGATTTTTTTTCATTGTTTTTAAAATTTGGCTGAAACGCTCGCAAAAATTTTTTTTCTATCAAATTCTTCGAAATACTCAGTGAAAGTTTTTAACCCTCAACTTTAAAACAAAGATTTTTTTTATAAAAACAATGGTTAAACAACCTTCAGTGACTACATTCATCTCACGGAATTAATGTTGTATCTGTCATTCATTTAAAATCTCCTTTTTAAGGCGTTGTTAGCGAGTTTTGGGAGCCAAAAAACCCCCCGATTAATGGCCAAAAATGCGATTTGAACAAATTATCATTTTTTGCAAAAAAAAAATCGGATTTTGAATATAAATATTCATAACCAAAAGACGCGCAATAAAATTTCACACAAACCATGTGATATGTGGAAAATCAACCCTAAGTGGTCGATTTTGCTTAAAATCAATTGTGGAAACCCTACCTACTATTACTAACGCTTATAAACACTTATTATATAAACATAAATAACATCAACCATATTGTATGGGGATACATCCCCAGGACTGCATCCCTTTTTGGGATAGATGGGGATAATAAATCCTTCAAATTTGGGGAAAAATGGGATATGGATTGAAAAAATCGGCTAGGGATGCATCCCTTTACAAGGGCCTGAGTGCCAAGTACCGTCAGTTTCACTATTAGAAAAGTGGCCAATAAAATTGTCAATCTAGGGAAACTGTTAATTTTTTGAACTGTTATAGAAACGTCGATTAAAATTTTATGATAAACGTTCGTATTTTTTTTTAAATTTTTGACAAAATATTTGGTTTATAAAAACAGAAATTTAATATTTTTCGGGTTTTGAACCCTGTCGTTCTCATCATGTAATTTGATACCTGTTAAGAAAACATTATTATTCGCCGATAAGTTTTGCTTTAAGAATCGTGAAGTCCAATGAAAATATAATCAACTTATCGTTCCAAGGTTGATTTCAAAAGAACGGGCGCGTGATCTCATTAAGGGTAGCTACCGTAGCGGGTTCGCACTTTTGTCTGAAAATATTTTTTCGAAAATCTGAAACTAGTTTTCAAAAATCAAATTAAAATTTTCAAATTAAATTTCAAATTAAATTTCAAATTAAATTTCAAATTTAAATTTCATAATAATCAGGTTTCGTCTTAGCTTGCATTTCATGCATACAAACTAGGGTAATAAATGTGAATTGTTTACTTGCAAACAAAGTATACATAAATATTCCCTCTAAGACCTGTGTAAATTCTAGGATGTGCCGGGTGAGGGAGCCAATCCAAACGCTCCTAAGATCCTTTCCCAGCCACTCATGCGCGGCCGCTTTTTTCAGCCGCATACACCTAGATCACAAAAGGTCGTTAAAAGTATATCACACGTGCTACTCACACAAGTTTTCAAGTCTCAGAATATCCAACTTTGACAACTCCTCACTTAGATTATATTAAAATGAAAAATTTGTTTTATTGAACCGTTTCGTTTATAATTCCCTTCATCTGAATTATTTCCTGCCTCTTTTCCTTCAGAATTCTTCCCTTCCCCTTTTCTCCCTTACCTTTGGAAGCCATGACGGACTTGGGACAAAATGCACTCAATTGGTGGATCAAATTTTTTTTTCATTTCAATTTTTCGAAATTTAAAAAATCCAAATTAATGCTTTAAATTTCATCGATAATTAAAACTTTATACGACATTAAAAAAAAATTGACAGTTTTTTTAAAAATGTATTCTTCGCATTTGAAATAAAATTTGAGAAATGATACAACAAAATTACCCACAACAAAATTCAATTTTTCATCAAAAAAAAGAAGTTAAAAAATTTCTTAAAAAATCATAAACCATTAAATCATTAAACTTAGGCCAAAGTTCGAGTGTGATTCGTATTGCCAGCTGCAAGAACTCTGAATAATTTATAAGGTGTTTCTAGAACTCGCCGGCATGGTGGCTAAACCAGGGTCATTTGCCCAAAAATTATTCTATATAATTTTTTTGTAGATAAAAAATTAAGGATAGATCTGCCAAATTATTTTAATCTCAATTTTTCGAAATTTGGCTCTGGAAACGTCACTTTGCCTGTTTCAATCAATGATCAAAAAATTTCAAGAAAAATAAATTCTGACTCGTTTAATCAAGCAAGGGGTTCTACTTGCATGACTTGGCTCGACTCGAGTTCAAAATCTCTTTTGGGTTAAGCTTGGCTCACTTCAAGCCCAATCAAAGACGAGCTAGTGGGTGCCGAGGTCTGTGCCCAAGTGCATATTGGCAAAGGTCCGCCATTATTGGTCCCAAGTCCGTCATCGTCACAATGCCTATTGGCCCAAGTGTGAATTAGTCCCAGTGCATATTTGGTTTCAAGTGCATATTCGTCCAAAGTTTTTCGTCATGGTCCCAAGTGCATATTGATTCCAAGTTGGTTGGTCCCAAGTGCACAATCGTCCAAGTGGAGCCTACTCCGGCCGAAACGCGAAAAAAACCTACAATGTATGCAATTTCACGATTTTTAATTCAAATACTTCAGTGCAATACGCCGAATGTGCCAATTATGCGCCTAAAATGCGCCATATCGCCGATGTTTTTTTTGAGATTTCTATTACAAATTAGAATTTTCTTGCGGGTATACATTTTCATAGCAAAAGGAAGTGAGAAAAAAGTTGACCACAAAATGATTTATTCTTAGAAATGGTATCAGTGACTTTCGAAATTTACTATCGGAATATCATTATAATGGCATAAAGTATGTGACTCACATCATGTTAGTTACATATAACTTAAATGTACACATGCGTTCGAAAAATATTTCTAGAACTGAAACTAAAATAATTAAAAAAAAATCAGTGTTACCAAATTTTGTGCTTATAGTGCGGTGAACGAGTTAGATTATTTTTAACTTTCCAAAATTTTGCGTTATTACAATTACTTCGCGATTGTTTGAATTTGAACTTTGAATTTTCCTTGCTTAAAATTGTTCCATAATAAAAAATGTTAAAGCAAAAAAACCTACGAAAGTTTCACGATGTCATTAGCTAAACTATTTTTCACTCCCGATATCGTCGATGGGCCTATTTCGCGGAAAATGCCCAATGTCGCCTGAACGTTGTTGTTTGAGATTTCTATTTCAAAGTTATTGTGGGGCCGTTCATTGAATGACGTCATATACAAAGATTTTATTTCCTTTAATTTACTTTTAAAAACTTTTATTAGGATTTGNGTATTGCCTCAATATCTTTGTGTAAATTTGGTTTTAAATAATTTATTTTGCTTCCTTCAGAAAATATTAACCCTTGGTATCTATGTTCACCACAATAATAAGGGGCCAATCCACTATTACCGTATCTATTAACCTATTTGGCAACTAATACCGTATGAGTAGCCAAAAGATTCAAAATCCAAATAACGATCCATTTTTCTGCTTTTTGACGTTTCGCAGTTAACCCTTGGAGGCACCAGAGCCTTTCAAAACGCTCAACTCTTGTGAGCGATGGTCACAAATTTTGAAATACGATGGCCTCCAACCCAACGCACCACCCGAATGTACTAAAAGGGCCCTCATGGGCCGCCCTATATCACCATGAAAACCTACGCAATTTCAATAATACTATCTGAAATCCTCCCAGTGCGCATATTGCTTCAATTTGAGGTTTGTATTACAAATTAGTTTGAGTGCGTCATTAATGACGTAATTTTTCCAGATTGGATTTCTTAAATAATTCTCCTATGAATTTTTGATTGATTTTGTTCGGTAGAGTACTCAATCGTACGCATTTTCTTGGTTTACTTCATCAAAAACTTTCGAAAAACTACTTATAAAATAGGAGGGCTGTTTAAAGTAAGACCTTCTTTATAACGCCTACGCGTTGACATTTTTATTTAACGAATTTTTTTTTATATCGCCGAAAGTGCCAATATCGCCAAAAATTTACTTTCAGAAATGTTAAGATCAACCATTGAGTTCTCCGCCTACAGTTATTTTTTCCCTAACCTGGTATTTTTATTTCGTTCTTGAGTTGCGGCAAAAAAACACCATTTTTTAGTCTCTCAACCATCACAGCCGTTTTCTTCGTTAATTTCTCTCTCTTTATGTTTATAAATAAAGTGGCTTTTAAAAAACGATTCTAATTTAGTCAAAATAATTTAAATCGAAAAAAAAACGATTAAAAAAAAGTGTTATTTAAAGTGGAGTGAAGATGTCCTAGAAGTAACGTCGTGACTGTCGAGGTCTGCCCTCCAAAACCAATATCCTTTCTTTAAGCAAATTTAAATTTACTTTTAATTATAAAAATAAAAGAAGTACAGTTTTTTTAAAACGATTTTGGTTACCGGAATTCATATTTCCGGAGAACCTAATTAATGCTCATTTCAATACGCGGAGTGGTAACTTTGGGAGTGTATTCTTTCTTCCTAAACAACTATACAATTTGCGGGTTTAGGGGGTTGTATAGGCTGAAAAAGGCTTTTTTCGCAAGGCTCATAACTTTTTATTCTCATAACAATCTGATAAAAATCTCAGGAGTATTAGTTGTAATCTTCTGTGAGACACATCTTTACTTCTGACTTTTTTCTAGCATGTCGACAACCGGTTAAATGATTTAACCGCGAGCAATTTTTTTTGAAAGTTCCTTTTTTTCGCCCTATTCAAACAACGTCATTTTTGGATGTAACAACCCAAAGTGGTGGTTGAGCAAATGTGTAAGGAATTTCCGAACTGTGGCTGTATATCGACAAAAAAAACGTGCGCGAAATCGACAATTGTGAATATTTAAAGTGAAATCAGACAATTTAAATGCCACCAAAGGGGGGGGGATTCCGTTGGGCTACGTTTTGCTCGGAAACGATATTAGCAACTATGGTCTGATTTGAACAGAAACGGTGCCTAGAGATCAAAAAAATAATTTTGATTGAAAAGTTTAATTATTATCTAGAAAAAAATTTGCTCGCGGTTAACTCAATTTACGTTGATCGACAGCTATGAAAAAAGTCAGAAGTAAAATTTGTTTCAGAAATAACGAACTACTATTCCTAAGATTGTTATAAAGGAATAAAACGTTATGACCCTTCGAAAAAGCCTTTCCAGCCTATACAACCCCCTTAAGGAGGTACTGGTCGCTGATTTTATAAGGCATTTGGGGCTTTGAAAATGGTCCAAATTTGTTTATTTGAGATGATAACCAAGTGTACTACCGACCAAATTATCAAAAAAAATTTTTCGAAATTTTTGTTTTTTTCGATTTTTTCAAAATGAAGTTCAAACATAACGTTTGTTGTAATTCAACAACTAAAACTTGAAAATTTCGTGTTTTTGTGGCTTTCTTTTGATACTACTTTCGAAAAAATCGAAGCAAATTTTTTTCGGAAATTTTTTCACGTACCTTCAAAAATTTATATTTTGAGTTTGGGGTCGAAATTTGAAAAAACGCTTCCAGAGGTGTTTCTATTTATTCTGTGCTAGTGTTTGCTTGAATTCGAGTGGATTCCAAAATATAACCTAGGAGATAGATTTTTGGTGAAAAAAATGCTAAAAATCGGTAGTTTTCTGCGATTTCTAGAAAAACTGAAGTGATTTTTGAAAAAAAAGCTTATACATGTAGAGGACCTGAGTTTATAAGTCATACGGGATATGTTATAATTTGAGCTGCTTTCTAAATAAACCCTGTGAGGAGATAGATTTTGAAATTTGGTCGAGGGACACCTTGTACTGGTAACGTATCTCAGAGTGTATCGGAACAAAAAGTCATTGATTAATGGTTTTGACAAGATTAATGATAGATCTACAACATGGCTCATCTTAATTGTCCCATAGTTTCTCGGTTAGGCTGATTTCTCATCCGGAAAAGTCAATTCCAGCGACCAGTACCCCCTTAAAGAGGTATCCCCCTTACGTGGGCGTAGCCCACATCCAAAACACTTAGGGGGGTTTGGGGGGTCTCTTCTCCATATAGGCGTGCCCACATATATCAATAGTGATGATGTTCTAGAAGTAACGTGACTGTCGAGTCTCACACAAAACCAATATTCTCTTGAATTTGAATTTACCTTTAATTTTAAAAAAATAAAAGAAATACTGTTTTTTGATGGTTTTTTTGATGGTTTCAATACGCAAGGGTTATTATTGAGCGAATACAAATTCTACTCTTTCTTCAAACCTTTTTATATTTTAACTCGGGTTCATTTAGCCACATTTAAAAAAATTGGATCGAATCGATAATGTTGCCGGGAAATCGGATCGGTGAACAAATTTAATCGGATGGATAGCATTCTCGAAAAAAATGTGGTCGAAGGAGTTTTCCCGATCCTTTCCGATTGCCTTTAATCGCATGTTATCTACACTGACTATCCATTTGTGGAAACGTTTTGTGATAGAAACCCATCACTTTTCAATGGAAACCCCATATCATTTGTAGAAACCATTTTTGAAAATCAAGACACGTTTGAGAAAAAGAAACTCTGCTTTTGATGCTTAATTTGCTTAAAACTATTCTGAAAAATTTGTTGGTTTCGACTGTATATACCCTATTCACACTTTTGTTAATATCCCGGCCCTACTACTGTACTTAAAAACACACACTGCGTTTCCTAATCAGGGACGGGATATCAACAAAAGTGTGAATAGGGGATATAATTGTTCTCTACACATGTTATTTAAAGAAGCATTCGAAAAGCATTCGAAGTATTCGAAAAAAATTGCAAATTTTTGGCTCAAAACTACTTTTCAATTATGGAGCAAAATAACCCTTAAGGGGGTGCCATAAGTCCTGCAGATTGGTACATTTTTTTCAGAGCGATAAATGATAAGAAAAAAAAAATGTGAAAATTACTTTTTTATTTTTTATCTTCAATAAAAGTGTCCATTTCTTGCAAACGTTTATATTTTTAAATTTCTTAACTATAACTAATTATCTGGGAAAATATAAAAACCACTTTTCACTGTACATCCAGTTCCAACTAAACTCAACTACAGATTTTTTTTTTAAAGACGATATTAATAAACTTCAGACATTGTCGGGTGTTGTTAGTGCGCTAAAAGTCTTGTTTACGTTGCTAATTAAAAAATTTCCTTGATTATAAAAGTTTTTTTTCATGAAAAATTGGCAAAGTAGAGAAAAAAACAACTTTTTTTGAGCTAAAAATTTGACCTTGATTGCGTTTGATATTAAAAAAATGTTTCTCACTATCTAAAGAAATGGCGGCCTATTACACCACAATTTATTTGGAATTTTTTGACCAGCATAAATGTTTAATATTCATGTGCAATGACACTTATCGAGTCGTACAAGCCCGGAGCGTTAAAAATAAAGTTTCATCTTATAGTTTAGAAAATGAAAATCGCGGACCAACTCATTAGTTGGCATTACGGATATTGAATAGATACCAAAACATTTATATGTGATTCTGCCTATTTCATGGAGATTCAAAAAACTACTAAATTAAAAAATTGGACTGATTTGCGGGAAAAATTTTAATAATTTTTTCTAAAAAAAAGTCGACAAAAAAATGACAAAAAAACATATTATGATTTTTCAAACAACAGTCAGAAAATATGTATACATGCTATGAAAAAAGTTTAAAGTGGCTAATTTTTTAGTTTTTATTCATTTAATTCAAAAAAAACATCAGAAAAAATTTTGGACAAAAAATGCCGGAAATTTTCATAATAGTTTTTTGAATTTTTTGAAATTTTTCACGGATTTCAAAAAATGAAAACTCGAACCATTCAATCTTTCCTTAAAATGAATAAAATAATTTCTTATCAAGCTGAATACATATTTATATCGGTTCAACTTAACTATTTAATAAGCATAAAAAAATATCACTGACTTATTATTTTCGGTAGTCTTTATTAACATTGAGACTCCAGTCTGCTGGGTTTATGGCACCCCCTAAATGGACAACCCAATTAACTTGATTTATTTGGAAACTATTTTTTTTGCGAAAATTTTAGCCTTTTTATTTCTGAATTCTTTTAATTTTCTGAACAAAAATGAAATCTAGTATTCTGCTCTTTTATTGTTGGACTTGAAAACTTATATGAAAAATTACATCTTTGTGCATAATGAGAAGATAAATGAAAACGTTTTAAAATAAATTTACTCTCGCAGAGACTTCAAGAACAATATTTTTGAGAACAAACGGTATGTTATGTTACATTTATAACCCTCTGCTAGAGAAATTTTATACAAGTATTATATTACCAGGAATTATATCATGTTTTGTTTTGAAGAAAATCTTTGTCCATTTTTTTAAAATATCAAACAAAAAATAAAAAACATTGGGTCTAAAACTGGCGAAATATAAAATAAGGAAACGTTAGCTAAAAACGAATTTTAGCATAACAAAATACCTGGAATTCAGCAACCTAAGAGATCATTCAAAAAAGGCCAGAAAACAGGGTCGTAGAAATTGGTCTTTCGAAAAATTATAAAGAATCTTCTGGCATTCGGTTTTAGGGTGTCACCTTGGAAGCTAAACAGAGACTAAGATAGTTATAAAAAAACTGAGGAAGCCCATTCATAAGGATTTTTTGCGAAGAAAATAATAATGAAAAAAAAAAAAAAGTTTGAAAAAGCCCCCTGGCGTTCTAAAATTTCAGAAAATTGGTGCAAGTCTCTTCTATTAGGACCTTTTCGTCAAAACAGGAATTATTTCCGGGTTGTTTTGATCAACTTCACGGTTTTACCGGCCAACTGGGCTCATATAACTGACTAGATATGTTGATTATGGACTCGCAAACCTTTCGAGCCCAAACACCATCCCTTAGATTCTAATCAGGTTTATGGGTAACACACCACTATTTTAAGAGTTCGACGGTTATTCCATATAAGCTAGATGTGAGCTCTTTGTGAGTGATAAACTGTGGTACACAGCGGCCTCAAATCGAGGTGACGTTTGTACTCCGAGTTTAAGCTTCGTGACGTCCCTCTTGAGGTTGATTACCCTGGTACTCGAATGCTCAGTTGTAACGGACCTGTACGATTATGCTCAATTTGGAGGAGGCCACCTTTTATACACTTTGGTGTTTAGAGCTCCCTACTATCTCACAGTTTTAACCCCTGTGACGCATTCGGTAATTATTCTGCTCTAGAGTCCCATAAAACATTGCTCATGGGAATCCGACTATTCTCACCATTTTGGGGTTATCACCAAGAAAAAATATGTTTTGAGAAGTCCGGGAGTTCAAACCCAGGTACGGACGTCGTCGACGTCGCGCTAACCACTACCAACTGCTCATTAACTGACTAGATATGTTGATTATGACTTCGAGAAACTTTTCAGCCAACAGTTTTCCTGTTCACCGTGTATCTAATTTGGTCTCTTTAGATCAGCCAAGGATGTTAAAATTTTAGAACATGCATTAAAGCCATTATTTTCTCTTGTTTCGCCAATTAACTAGGAACAAGATGAATGTAAAAGAAATTGCTCATTTTGACTTTTTTCTCAGTCAATCCGAAGGTGGACACCTTAATTCGGTTCTTCAAAAATAAATTAAAACTTTTTTCGAATGTTTGTTTCCGTATTACGGGGTGTTTATTATAAGATTTTTCGCCTATGTTTCACTTCTCTGAGAAAATTATTTTCCGAAAATAGACAATAAAATACAAATGTGAGTTAGCCAAGTTTTCAGAAAATGTTTTGTGCATGCATTTAAAAGTTGAATAAAAATTTATTTGGTATTGAGGCAGATAATTTTTTTTTGGAAGTGAAAACTTTCTAAATTTCAATTTCAGTATCCCATTTGAAAAATTATTATTATAAAAGTAAATTTAAGCAGATCAAAAAATTGTTAACAGGTTGTACTTCCTTTTACGATAATTTATTGAAAATAATATAAATAAAGTGTGATTAATCTGTTTTTTTATAGAGAAAAATAAAACAATTTTTTACCAAAACATGTCATGATTTTTCCATCAAAATCTTTGACTTATTTATAAATCTACTTTTATTTTTGACGATATAAATCTCAAATGCGAATGAAAAGTTATGATCCGTAGGCCAATACTGGCATCTCCGTTCCGACAGAAATGCTGAAACTTGTTGAAGAAAATTCTGGTATGTCACGTGATATGGTAAAATAAAATTACTAGACTTAAAAATGTCGGATTGCAAAAAAATATTACCCTACAACTTCCTGTATATAGAAAAAAGTAAACAATTCCAATTGCCTTAAACCCGTGTTGGAGCGCGCACCTTTATAAAGGTGTTTGCATATTTAAAATCTCTAAAATATGCCAGAAAAAAAACATTGTAGAATTGTCTCCTTCGAAAAAAATTATATAGAATTTTGCAAAGGATGTCAAAAAAATTGACTTATTTTTTTAGGAAAATTTTTTTTCAAATTTTACGTAGGGTTGATTTTGAGATTTTTTTTTTTACCATCTTTTACTTCCAAAAAAATTAAATGTGACCTATTGCGTCAATTGAAATTTGAAAAATAGCCAGTTTTTAGGAAAGTTGTTTTTCATGGTTGGACATCAAAACAAAGATTAATTGTGGTATACAGGAACCAAATATTTTTTTTCAGAAAGTCATATTTCAAATTTTGTCGATTTTTAGTATGTCACAAAAATTTATTTTAATTTTATAAAAAAATTAATTGAGCCAATTAAATATTGTCCACAGAGTAACTTGGTCATTATCGACCCAGAAATTATATCAGAGGCGTACTGATCTGCTTTTTTAAGGAAAAATTAAACATTTTTTTATGAAAAAAATTGTTTGATTTTTTCATCAAAATTTTCACCTATTTAAAAAATTTCATTTTTTGATGATTATTATAAATCAAATTCAGAAAAAAAAACGATTGACATAGGTCAGATCTTGTGCCATCGTTCCAATACCAAAAATAATTTAACCTCGTGAAAACCACTGTGAGCTTGTATCACGTGATATGCTGTAACCTTGCTCTTATCAGTAAATTTTCGAAAATTAAAATCAAATTCTTAGCATATCAAATGTCGGATGCTAAATATATCGTGTTGAACTCCTTATGCAAAAAAATTGAGAAACTCTAACTACCTTGGGCTTTCTGTAATACGCGCTTTGAAAAAGCCTTTATAAGCTTTGGTGCCTTGGCGGAAGTTTTTTTTCTGTGCTCACACGGGGGGTTTAGCCTTGTGTAAACATATTCAAAAATACATCCTAATTATGGGCTCTGTGCCTTGGTAAAACTTTTTGTAATATGCTCACAAGGGGTCAATAATTATTAGGGTCAGTACCGGGCCGAAAATCGACTTTAAACTAATTAGTTATAGTACGGAATGGTGATAACGTCACTTGTGCAGAATTTTTGAGAGAATGTTTTTGAAAAAAAAAAATTCGAAAAGTTTTGTATAATGCTATAATAGCATTAATTTTAAATTGACGATGAAGTCGGTGTTATGCCTGCTCAATCTAAAAATTATGCTTATCGGATAGCAAATAAAATTTTAGGTTCGAAAAATACAATAAAATTGGCACGCACGAGATGTTGGCAATAACCAATTGCGTTTTCGTTCGTTCCGCCTACGCATTTTTCATCCAATTCATTCGAAATAACCGAAAAAAATTTTCGAAATTTTTTTTTTCGAAAAAAAATTTTTGTCTGTTACTATACATTGTATAGTTTTAAATGTTTTTGTGGCGCGATCCGTGTCATAACACATAATATGAATAATAATTCAACCTTTAAAAAACGCCTTAGAAGCCCAAAAGATTGTTTTTTTAATACTCACATTGTGACACCAGCGTGGCTTCCGAAAAATTTTTTCATGGTCGGAATCATTTTTTTTTGAGAAAGTTTAACCATATAAATCAAAGAATTAATGCTGAGGGGTTTAGTTTGCAATAAATCTCCCGGTACTGACCTTGATCAAATAACGGAAAAAAAAAAAAATGAAAAATTAATGCCCAAAAAAATTCAACTTTATATTTGATGGGGGGGACCATCAACAAGTGCAGGAACTGGTGATTGGGTTTATTCGTCATCAGCTTGTGTTTCAGCCCCGCTGGTGTCGGCTGAGGCACCGTAGGTCCGCATAGCTCTCACCGCATGCCCCAACAGTTCCGGCGTCTGCTTGGCCCTGGCACCTTCCGCCGGGCATTTCGGTTGCCGCCTTTGGTTGGTTTCGGTCACCAATCATTTTCCTCTTTTTGGCCGGTCCATTATTTAAAATATATTTTTTTTTTTAATTCTGCATACAAGGCGGCTTGGTGCTTGGGATCTTTACAATCATCAAGAACAGCTTATATACAAAACGTGGTCTGGAAGTTTTACACTTTTTGTGTGCAAAACTTGATAAACAATCCATGTTCTTAAATTATTTTGGCATACAAAAAGTGTAAAACTTCTAGACCTGTTGTTTTTTCAAAATTTTGTCTCAATTAAGACAAAAACTTAGGAAAAAAAACAACATTTTTTTCAACTTTAGTATCTTTTCAGCTATTTAGCAATCTGCTCGACACAAAAGAATTCTCCTTATAAATTGATTCCTTATTTCTCTCACTTTATGGTTATGGAATACCGAAACGTCAAATAAATACATTTTGAAATGAACCTATGATAAAATTTTTTGAATAAAATTAAATTAAATTAAAGTTTCCGGCCTAATTTAAACAAACAAAAAGTTGGCCTATCGAGATTCGACCTACAAAATGCTTGAGTCATCCTCGAATTGTCATTTGTTTTCATTCATTTTTATTGTCCCGAATCTTAAACAAATACAACGTTTTTTTTTGTATTTGTTTTGTCGGACAATAATGTCTCTTTTACGCCGGAAGTATCACCCTAACCACCTTACTGGCAACGATCTCGACAGTAATGTTGTTTGAAAAAAAGCTATTTCATTGGCCCCCCCTCCTCCCATTTCATAGAATCTATTTGATAATTATGAATTCGTGTATCCTTCACGAGATATTATAGAATTATTTTTAGTATTATTTTTGAAATCAATTAAGAGTATAAACGTGATGCATGAGCACGCTAAAAAGTTCCAGAATTGGAGGAGTTGGCAGCGACTCCAACGCTGGGACTATGTCAACGCCAGAAGTTATAACTTCAGCCCCCAGGAAAGATGCAACAGAGGAGAGGATACAAACCCCCATTGGTCGAACCCTCAGAGATACAGAGGCAAGACCTTCTCCAATCAGGGCCAGGAGTCTCCGGCCAGACTAGAGAGGACTCGGCCCGTAGGGCGTTAAAACGTACTCGGTTGGGTGTTAGTTGAAAATGAAATTTAAACTAGTTGAAAAATTTCAATCTTAATTCAGCTCAATCAGGTCAGAAGGTCTGAGAAAAAGACAAAAAGGAATGACCCAAAGATTTGTAATCTTGTTTTACCCCCAACGATGGTATATCGTCAAACAAGAAAAACTCTTCAATTTGAATTTTGAATGCAATTTTATTTCATGTTTTTATTTTTAACTTACTCACATATTTAACATTTTTTCGATAATAATTGTAAAATCAGAAGCTCTAGCAATTTTTGATATACTAATTAAAAATAAGTTTACTATTTTCGGAGGCCAATTTGTCGGCTATACTTTCGATGAAAATTTGGTAGGCTTACACTATAAAATAAGTAACTTTGAATAAAAATATTATATATTAACTTTTTTTGATCTTAAGGCCTGTTGTCAAATTATTGAAAGTTCAAACCAACTGATTGAACTATAAAATATCCATTAGCCTCAGTTGATCTCGACAAGTTAATGTTGTTGAAAATGAGTTATTTGAGATTACGTGACCGAGGCTTTCTTTACTTTGCTCGATCAACAGGCCCCGAGCTGAATTCTGGGCCCAAAGGTGCAGACTCCAATTAATAATTTTAATTGGGAGTTGTTAAATCGATTGCGTCATGGAGGGCGTCCTGCGTCGTTAACTCCATCCCACATGGCCTACATTTGAAAGCATGGTCGGTTCGGACGACAGGAACGCCCCAGCACGATTTCAATTTCCCTTTCACTGCTGGTATAATAAAAAAATTAAAAAGTTTTAAAAAAATTTTCTTACTTTTATTTATTGTCAGTCTTGTAACTGACGATTTAAAAGTACCAGCCTGAGTTTTCTCGTTTACTTGCGTTTCTATTCGGGGCGGGTAGACATCAAAACACGGGATTAAAAAACGCAGGCATTTTCCTGCGTTCTTTTAATCCCGGGAAAAAAAAACCAGGGCATTATATTAAAAAAAACACAGGGCATGTTATTAAAAAACGGCAGGGCACCTGTATTACAGAACGGCAGGGCGCTGTTATTAAAAAAAAACGGGAAATGCGCAAGCAAATTTTACCTCTAGATTATTGCTTTGTATCGTTTGAACATATTTCATTAAAAAATTAAAAAAATTTTTTGTGTAAAAAAAAGATAATTAATTTCAAGAAATGGGAAACTCCAATCCGACTCACCATCCATCGCAAAAGATCAGCGATTTAAGATTTTTTCGTTTTTTGTGAGGTTGTCCAAAAACAAAAATTGCGGGTGTTAAGGCGCCGTTTCTTGTGATAAGTCAGAACCAATATTTTGATACAAAACGGGGAATTGAAGGTCAATTACGTAATTAAAGCATCGCATATTTGGCTAGTTTGACTATTTCATATAGAAATCGTAACTCCACAAAAAAAAATTGGCGGCTATTTCACGGTTGACACAATTAAATAATTTATTTCAACAGGAAACCGAAATATTGACTGCATCATTTCTTACAATGATTGGAATAGGTGCTAGTCAACCCGTCAGAAAACTTTTATTACTGGACCAAAAAAATTCACCACCGTAAGGCAAATTACAAGTAAGAAGAATGGGTCCAAGCTTGAAGGAGGAAAATTACGGAGTAAACCGATAACAACTTAACAAAATGGAGGCAAAACTCAACAAATCGTGATTAAGAAAAATTGGCGTTAACTAAGTTTTATAGTGGGGCGATCAAAAATAGTTCTTGCATCTTATCATTCCCAGAACACATCAGCATTATTCCGAATTCGATATGAAAGATGCTCTATTACACCGGCCATGCCGCTGGCATCATGTTCAAAACAATGGGTTCGAAGCATCAAAAAAGTTATCTTCCTCAAAATTGCGCTTTAGAGCCAACTCGTTAAACGTCGCGGAACCGAGTATAAATAAATATAATCAAATCTTATCGATTTTTAAAGGCTTTCAAAAGGGGTAGGTGTCGTGTTTTTTGAGGCCTTCCAAATAATTAATTACGATACATTAATATTTGATTATGACTGAAGGTTGACCCAATTAATCTTATGGTCGCAATTATTTTTTCGAACAAATCTAAAACAAAACCTAGAATTTTTTTAAATTTTGAATATTTTTTTATTTAACCCGCATACAACCGGTATTCCAGCATTGATATGAAATTTTTTTTATTGTTGAATTATGACCCGATCAAAAAACATGACAAAACAAAATGTCTTATCGAACCAACATTAGGCAAAACAAAGTTAAACTAATTATCTAATTTGACGCTGAAGTTCAAAATTTCTATTCGGGCTGTAAGCAGATTTTTTGCATCAGTTTAACTCTCAACTTCAGATTAAGTTGGGTATGACTAAGTGGTACGAAAAAATACGCTTTTTAGGTTGCAAAAAATGGTCCAAATAACGACACTTTTTTCGTTTATTTTGAAGCACTCAGGGTGAAAATGGGAAAAAATACAATTACCCTTTTTTGTTTATAAAAATATAACATTCTCCTGTTGAAAAAATTAAATTGTTTTGAAAAAACGAAAAAAAATAACAATTTTAAAAATTTTTGCTCGCGGTCAACAATTACCGGTTGGCGACATGCTGATGATCGAAGTGAAATAAAAATATGTTTCGGAAGATACTAGTTCCTAAAAATTTTTCATTTAGATGCCATGAAGGAAAAAAAAATCAAACCCACTTATACAACCCCCTTAAAATAAAAATTTTCTGAAATTCTTGGCATGAAATTCAAAATCCGAGCTCAAATTATTATTGGCCAACACTTATTTATCTACCTCAGTCGAAAAACCGGCCCTTATTCTGAGATCCTTCTAACAGAAGTTCATTCAGTTTGTAGACGAAAAATTGTTATAAATCGGCGTTCAAAAGAGATTCTAGAAAATACAAGAGCAAATTTTAAAAAAAATGAGCCTGAAATATCCGTTCCCCAACGGACTCCATCTCAAAACGTTTACTATCTCATAGGCGCGAGTCGAATCCCTACAATACTGATCTTAGTGATTGCGTTGTATGTAGGGCCTAAAGAAGTAAAATTATAATCTATACTGTATAATTTGAAACAAAACGCCTCAAAAATATGCGCATTCAATTTTTTAAATTTAAGTAATTTTTTTTCAAGTGAGAAACTATAATTTCCGGCTTAAAAACATGACCGATGAATTAGGCTGAAGTAGATGCATATTACTTCGAGAAACATTTCAAAACTTGCCTATTTTTCTTCAATCTTGTTCCAAAAATTTCCTGGTAACTGGAAGGAAATGAAAAAACTTCGGAAGCAAGGCATTTTATCGGAACTGGAATGAAACGCCGGTGTTTCAAATGACAACCAAATTGTTAGAAATGAAAAAAATTTGGGGGAAACTTTCATCGAAAGTTTTGTGGACAGGAACATACGAAACTAGTGCAAACTAGTGCAAAAAATCCACGAAAAATTATTCAAAGGTAGAAATCATATGTAGTTTTTGTTGTTAAATTCAATTTTTCTTAATCCCTGTGAGCACAAGAAAAAAAGTTCCGCCAAGTCACCAGCAGCCCTAATATTAGCTTTTTTATTCTGATTGCAGAAAGCTCAAGGTAGTTGGAGTTTCAATTTTTTTGCATATTTGCCAAATTTTTGAAATATCACTTCAGAGAAAAAATTTCTGTTTTCTGTTTACCAATAAATCCTCGTTTTGAGTGTCAACCATGCACAAAACACTTCCCAACAGACTGGCTATTTTTCAAATAGTGATTGAACTTAATGTATCGCATTCGTTTTTTTGAGAAGTAAAAGTTCAGAAAAAAAATCTTTGGCCGTTTTTAGATGATTGAGTATGCTCGTGCCTTATATCCATTATGATGCCCGAGAACATTAAATATCTTATTCCATATTTTTTAACAGCAAATAAGATATATATGTACTTGCCATCATAATGATATTGGCACTGTGCTCACACGGGTTAAAAAAACAATTTGAAATTTTAAAAGTTTCGATTCCGGGCTTCTGGCCATATTAGCTTGTTTTTTGCTGAAATAAGTTTTTACATGTTTGTCACATTCTGGTTTATTGGTTTAAAAATTTTTGCTTCAATTCTTAGGTTGGATGCCAAAATTATACAAGATCAAATTCTTGCCCATGCATTAAAAAACTCGAGAAGAGGGCGCCTATTCATTCAGCCATCTGGCAGGCAAGATGTCAAGTGTTCGTTAATAAGGGGGTAGCGGTTGCAAATGGTACTTTTATACTCCACTTTACCGGTAATACTAAACTGCGTCGAAATTTTTGAGGAGCTATTGGTGATCTATCCTTAATCTACAAAAATAATCAAATCAAATAATTTTTTGGGCCCTACACCTGGTGACACAATGCCAGCAAATTCTAGAACACCCTAATTAAAATTCAAAATCTTATCTCCTTCCTTAGAGCTCGGCATACATTTCACCTCAAACTTGGCTATGAACCACGGAAAGAACTATGGTTGAATTTGATGGCGCGGATTTTTGAATTTCCAACGTAGTTTTTTCTTAAGAACTTGGCGAAAACGGCCTGATTCAAGGTTTTCGCTATGTTAAATCTATTTCCTCCTAGACGCTAAATGCAGTATAAATTTGGAAAAGAGAGAAATATGTTGTTGTTTGATGGGGTAATGCAAACAAAGCGCAAAGTAACCGGAAGTGAAGTCTTAGAAAATTGAAAGTCGGCGGATTAGTCGAAAGTACCACCAAATTTCAAGCTTGAGTTACACTGATAAAAAAATCGGCTTACACGACCACTAACTCCGTACCCATTAAGTTAGCAAAGGTTTTATAATTAGTTTTTTAAATAATCAAATTTAAGGGGGTGTGGGGGAAAATAAACAAGAGTGAAAGAAATTGTTTTCTTTATTATCGAATCGCTCGGGAAAAGTATATGAAAAAATATGACGCTCTGATTGTACAAAGCGACTCAAAAGTGGTTTGATTGGTTAGAGGTTTTTTTGCGTGGGCGTTTTATTCTCAATATACTCATTCTCATCTACTCCAAGCTCAAATTAATTATTAAACACATGAATCTTTTTCACGATAAACAAAGGGAATAGTTTTTTCAACGAAATAACGGACAAAAATATAACAATATGTCGTAGGTTCATAAAAGTTTTATGTTTTATTCAATTTGAAAACAAAATTGACCGACTTATTCCGATTTTTGTGTGAATTTGAGAACATATTTTTACCAGTTTTTCACTCCGTACCGGTGAGTTATCTTCAGAAATCATAAAAAGTTTACTTGCAGGTGATAGAGAAGGTTTTTAGTTCTCCCTTAAATAATTTTTTTTTTTCTCATATTATTCTTATCTGCCTTATCAACCCTTCCGTTCCAGCTGGAGGAAGAGGGCATTTTCCCCGCAATTCCAACATTCTACACCCACAAACCCCCTTAAAGGTACTGACATTGTTTCGAATTTATTCATCATTTTCAAAGTAATTTTTTAACAACGAAAATTGTTGTTATTCAAATAAACAATAGTTATATTTTTTTATTTTCATTAAACATTACAATGATTGTAATATTTTTTTCGTATTTTTGGTCGAACCTAAAACTCCAGGATTATCATCTTTTGAATTTTATGAAAACTTGTGTCTGGTTAAAACGTCTAAAAACGAAAAAAGATCTTCGACAAAAATACAAAAATTTCCATTTTAAAAACTTTTCAAGGTGTGTGGTCAAAAATTTGAAACAAGTCCAAACAGCCATAGAATGGATTTCCGAACTTTGATTTGTGGTCATCGAAGGCAAAAGCGACAATCAGAAAAGAGAGATTGGATGGACAAAACATATCGAGAAACTCGTGCGAAAACTCCTGCAAATACCACAACTGACCGAATTGATGCAGAAATGGTGGAGTTATTGCTTGTTGAAGACGCTTCAATTTGGCCCCACTTTTACTTCAACGCCCAGAAAAAATTATCTTGTGACTCCTCTACCAGAAAACACCGACAGGCCGAGAAATGCAGACGGAAAGCAAAAAAACAACTATCGCCGAAAACAATTGTACAAAAACTATTAAAGGGACAAATTTGAACCATTTTTTAATTAAAAATTGCCATTAAAAAATTTGCATTAACCCTTGGAAGCTTCCAAAATTTTTTTATTCGGCAGAGGCTCCTGCATCACGTAAGTGGGGCGACTTTGAGCCTCTCATTACGGATACAAACTACATTTCATAAACATTTTTATTTTAAATGGCGAAAACTGGAGCCAGCAAAGATTGGGCTTTGATCATTTACTCTATGAAAACAGGAATATTTTTCAAAAAACACTTTCTTCTCTATTCGCACTCATTTTAAGAACTGGCTTTCACATTTTTCGACTTTCAATATCATCTCGTTTTCTCATTTAAAAAAAAAAAAAAAAATCGGGGACCGGGAAAATTTAGGGGGGGGCATCGCGTTGATCGAAACAACGCGAAAAATGTCCAGTTTGTAAGAAATTATCTTTTTGAGAATGAACAAATTATCCGCTTATCACCGAAAATCACATTTCAGAAAAAAAATAAAATTGTCTCATTTTAGAACCAAAAGAACTCAAATTCAAAAAATACTTATCAGATTTGACATTTTTTCAAGAAAAAATTTGGTCGAAACCGAACGGCAAAAATTTGAGTTTAATCACTAACTTGCCATCAAAAACATTAAAAATTAACATTTCTCTATTCTCACTAATTCTGACCTTGGCTTCCAAATTTTTTTTAAGATTTTTAATCTAAACTTTTCGTTTCATCCATCAAAATACGATTTCAGCTGCGATTGATCAGAAACGCCAAACATTGAAATTATTTTTTTGAGAATGAAAAAAATGTATTATTAGTAATAAAAAATTCTGGGGCCAGCTATCGCTTAGCGAAGTAGAAAATAATCAAACATCTGTTTGATTTTTACAGCAAATTTTTTCGTTTCTTGATCAGTTTTTAGCAGCCAGAGGGCGTTTAAAATGTCGGTTATAAATTGATAGTTTTTTGCCGATTTCCCTTATTGATGTCAAAAAACTGCCTTATTTTACAAAAGAGGACCTTAAGATTTGTTATTACTTGAAGACAATTAAAATAAAAAGTATTTATTTTCAAAAAACCTATGGAATAACGTTTTGTTTATTTAAACCGCTTAGACTTCAAAATGTATTATTTCGACGGGGAAGCCACTTTTCTGATCAGTGTTTGCCGTAGATTTCATTTGAATTTATTTTCGAAAGAAATCGAAGCATATTTTTATTTCGATTTTCTTCAAAAATTACGTAAAATCACTCACGAAAAAATAAAAAGAGTTCCGATAGTGGAAATTTTCTAGTTTTTTTTGTAAGATAATCAAAAGACTTTCCTAAAAACTCAGCTTTCCCAGGAAATATCTATCGTTTAAACTGTTTGAGCAGCACGCATTCTAGGATTTTTTCGATAGGAAATTGTCAAAAAAAAGTAAAGATACAATAATTTTTGAACCAGGGAGTCCTTGAAATTTTAACTGCCATGTTTTAATCCTCGGGCAAACTCTATGTTGCGTTTGATCCATAAATTTGCAGGACTTATCTTTCATCCGAATTCAGGCGGATTTAAATTTTTCTGCACCACTCAGTGGTGCGGAGCTTCCAAGGGTTAACATGTTCCCAAACTGATAAAATTTAAACAAAAACGCAAGGGAGCTGGACTAAAAAAACGCAGGGCATTGTATTTTAAAAAAACGCAGAGGTCACTGTATAAAAAAAACGCAGGCGCTGATTAAAAAAACCCAGGGCACTGTATCAAAAAACGCAGTTAATCACGTGTCAAAAATTGAGTCATTCTTATTATTCTTCAAATCGAGGTGCAAATTTTAATACGCCTGTCTCCCCGTCCGGAATAAAATAAACGCAGTTTAAACGGGAAAATCAGGCTGTATATTTTTGCTGCCTCTTCATAAAATCACGTTATAGAAAAATTTTATAACTACCAAATGAAAAAGATTAGTTTTTGACCTGAAACGAGCCCATATATTTCCGATATATTATTTTTACCTTTTAAAATATTTTTTACCTTTATTTATTTAAGATTTGAACAAAGGAGATGAGAACAATTTAATTATAATTGCTCTATTTCTGTATCTAAATGTTTGCCATTATTAAGCCGTTATTATTAACTACTGCAAATTCTCATGTTAAATCATAATTTCAAAATTAAACTTGGAAAATTTATTTTATTCGAATGTTCAATAATTTCAATTCTGAAAGTTTTAATTTTAAAATTGAATTTTGACAGTATTCGTTCAGTTTCTTCGTCATGAACTCGGATCACAAAAAGAGAAATTCGGTTTGAGTCCCTTCAAAATAAAGAAAATTGTATTAACACTCAAAATGCTTTGTTACTGTTTTATGGCTTTACGACTTTATAGGCGTGGAAGTTTAACTGCTGTGAATTTTCAATCACCTTATAACTCTATGGTCGAGTTCTACATTTTCTGCGTTATCTATTTCATTAAAAATGCACCAAATCGATCGTTTAATGTCTTTAAAAACACAAACACCAACCCAAATAAGAACCAAAAAAGGAAACAAAAAACAATTCGGGGGAAAATTTCTTGACTTTTTTTTGATATTTTTTCAAAATTAAGTACAAAATAACGTTTGTTTTAATTTGACCACTAAAACTTCAAAATTTTGACTTCACGTTTAAGCCAACTTTCTCTTCAGTTGTTTTCCCAGCTTTCTTTTGAGCCTACTTTCGAAAAATCGAAAGCGCATTTTCTTTCGGAAAATTTTTTGCACGTGACGTTGAAAAATTCATATTTTGAGTTTGGGGTCCAAATTTTGAAAAAAGCCTCCTCAGAAGTTTCTATTTGTTTCGAGCTACCGTTAGCAAAAATGTGAGTGAATTTTGATATTTAACCCTAGAGGAGCATAGATTTCCGAATGAACAAAGTCGAAAAACACGGTGGTTACCGCATATCTCTAGAAAAAATATAGCACTTTCATGAATCAAAACGGTCCTTCAAAGTTTTAAAAAATATTATTATACAGATTTAGATTGAAAATCGAGGTTTATTTCATAGTAAAGCCTGAGAGGAGATAGATTTTCCGTTTTACTTCTCCCTGTCTCGCTTATGTGTCTGGAAGTGATGGCATGCAAAAAAAATTTTTGGACAACATGTTTCACCAAGGATGAAGGCTAGCTTCTATAAACTGGCTGATCTGAATTAATATCCCCTGACGCCCTGTTTGGCTTATATTTAATCGAAGAATCTTCGGCGCTGGGCCATCTTTAACTGCGCCGTCGTTCCCGAGTTTTATAAATTTTTAGCATGGAAATTAGTAACTGTTTATTTTCCAATCTTCAATTTTCAAAATTATGGATTATGATTTTGAACATAAAATGTTTTTTTTTATCTAAAACCGATTCTATTCGAAAAAAAATCCTAAGAACTATAAACAGACCAAATACAAGTTTTTAACAAAATAGGTCAATCAAAAGGGTATTTGGAAAAACTTTCAATTATCGTCATAAAAGCAGGGGTAAAGAGCAGATCTTTTGAAATTGAGCTTGGACTTAAGATTTTTGCGCTTTAGCGAAATTTTTGACTGTGCAGGAGTAATTAGTTAACTAATAAGCGTGAGTACACCGACCAGGGGAAGGCCATTCGAGCAGATTTTCAAGATCCGGTTCGGTTCGGACAATTTCGGGCCTCAAAAATTTTACAAGATCGCCGATCGGACTCGGTTCGGACCCGAGTTTGAAAAAATGTGATTCGGATCACTGCACCCGACAATGTCTGAAGTTTATTAATATCGTCTTTAAAAAAATTCTGTAGTGCGGGTTAGTTGGAAAATGAATGGCACAGTGCCAAAGTGTTGTTTTGTATTGTAACTATAGTCAGTTATGTTTAGGAAAAATTAAAATGTGAAAGTTCTGTAAGAATGGAACACTTTTTATTGAAGATAAAATAAAAAAAATAAATTCCACATTTTTTTTTCATATATTGTTTTCTGAAAAAAGTGTACCAATACTGCTGCACTTATGCCACCCTCTTAATCAAGACGCTTCCTATCAAAAATAAAAAAGTAAGATAGCGGCGAAAAGTACCATACTTACAATTAACAAAGTATGCCTTGATATATACATATGTTACATAAGAAAATCGTACTTTATGGGGTATTTTTATGTTGGAGAAAATTACTTTTTCTGCGCCCGCGGTACAGTAACTTCTTTATTTTTGATAGGACGCGTCCTGATAAACGAACTTTATGGTTTTCGGAACGGAACATCCATCTCCAAAACGCTTACTATCTCTACAGCGCGTGTTCGAATCCCACTAATGTTGTCTAAAGTGGATTGTCTTAGTGATTTGCTTGAGTGATTACACATCGATAACATTTAGCGCGTTCCATTTCAAGACCCTTGCCTTATTATCAGATTCAATATAATCACTTAAGAAAACATTAGTGGATTCGACACGCGCTATTAGAGATAGTAAGCGTTTTGAGATGGAGTTTCCGTTCGAAAAGGATATCCATCTGTATGCCTGAGTAAGTTAAATCTCTCATTTGCTTTTAAAAGAATAGGGAATAAAATTAAGTTACTCGTGTATCATGATCAATGTAATCTAGGCAAATTTTGTTGTGAGTACGCGTGAGTCGCTGTCTAGTGTAACCATTTTGGGTTACGCTAAGCAGTTCCGTGCCTTTCCCGTACCCAAATTGGTCTTGCATTATTTAATCTATTCAGACCAATTTTGGGTACCGGAAAGCACGGGCGTCGAATAAAAAAATATGTTGTTGAAAAACGCATCGTCATGTTATACGTCATTAGGCGTGTAGAAATTTCCACCGACTGCACTGAAGCACAGTAAAGCATTAATTTATGCAGCATAGTAGAGTCAAGTACCAGGGAGACTCATTCGCAAAACTAACACCCTTAGCCCGGATTCTGTGAGTTTATGGGGGTGCAAACTTCTCAAGGGAAGAATGGATTCCGACCATGAAAAAAAATTGGAGCCTCCAAGTGGCTCACAATAAGTGCATAAAAAAACAAGCGTTCGCAGATTAAGTCTCCGGTACTGACCCTTACTTATGGGCCAGAAGTTATTTATGCCTTATGACTGTGCCTCAGTGCAGTCGCGTTGGAATTCCTCAAACCACCCTATTTACACATAATCTGCGTGCGTTTTTCACAACATATTTTTCATTCAGATCCAATTTGGTACGGACAGCACGTAGGCGTGCTAACCGTACCAACCTTACAACGTATAGGAGGACAAAAAAAAGTCGATTGGCCAATTGGTACGGAAAGCACGCTCCCGTACGGTCGTTATCATCGAAAATTTTGAAAAAAAAGTTAATTATTTATTAAACAGTTGAAATTCAAGTGCTGAAAAATGAGAGGTTTTGAAACTCATTTTCTGACCACTAGATGGCCGGATTTTTTTTGCTCCAAATTGTTTTTTTTGGTGGCCCCGATAACCCTCCAATAGAAACGAAAGTTTTATCAACGGTTTTAGTTAGTCTCTAGGGTTCCCGCTGCCGTTCATACCCTATCCATGATTAGAACCACTTCAAATTACTGCTAAAAAACTTGCGAAACCATTTCAAACTTAAAAATGTGGGATTCATTTTATACTAGAATATTCAAAACTATTTCTAAATGCACACCAATAAGTGCAAGCAGGCTTGTGAAAGGGAGGGATGCAATCCCTTGGGATGGATGGGGGATGGGTGGGATGGATTCTCCAGGGATGCGGCCATTTCCCCATTTATCCCTACTTATCCCTAAAGCCATCCCTTTTTATCCCCACGCCATCTCCACTTTATCCCCACGCCATCCCCACTTTATCCCCATTTTTATCCTCTCTCAAATTTTTTCTAAGTATTTTGAAAATTTAGTAGTAAAAAATTTTTTTTTGCGATTTTTTTTCATTGTTTTTAAAATTTGGCTGAAACGCTCGCAAAAATTTTTTTTCTATCAAATTCTTCGAAATACTCAGTGAAAGTTTTTAACCCTCAACTTTAAAACAAAGATTTTTTTTATAAAAACAATGGTTAAACAACCTTCAGTGACTACATTCATCTCACGGAATTAATGTTGTATCTGTCATTCATTTAAAATCTCCTTTTTAAGGCGTTGTTAGCGAGTTTTGGGAGCCAAAAAACCCCCCGATTAATGGCCAAAAATGCGATTTGAACAAATTATCATTTTTTGCAAAAAAAAAATCGGATTTTGAATATAAATATTCATAACCAAAAGACGCGCAATAAAATTTCACACAAACCATGTGATATGTGGAAAATCAACCCTAAGTGGTCGATTTTGCTTAAAATCAATTGTGGAAACCCTACCTACTATTACTAACGCTTATAAACACTTATTATATAAACATAAATAACATCAACCATATTGTATGGGGATACATCCCCAGGACTGCATCCCTTTTTGGGATAGATGGGGATAATAAATCCTTCAAATTTGGGGAAAAATGGGATATGGATTGAAAAAATCGGCTAGGGATGCATCCCTTTACAAGGGCCTGAGTGCCAAGTACCGTCAGTTTCACTATTAGAAAAGTGGCCAATAAAATTGTCAATCTAGGGAAACTGTTAATTTTTTGAACTGTTATAGAAACGTCGATTAAAATTTTATGATAAACGTTCGTATTTTTTTTTAAATTTTTGACAAAATATTTGGTTTATAAAAACAGAAATTTAATATTTTTCGGGTTTTGAACCCTGTCGTTCTCATCATGTAATTTGATACCTGTTAAGAAAACATTATTATTCGCCGATAAGTTTTGCTTTAAGAATCGTGAAGTCCAATGAAAATATAATCAACTTATCGTTCCAAGGTTGATTTCAAAAGAACGGGCGCGTGATCTCATTAAGGGTAGCTACCGTAGCGGGTTCGCACTTTTGTCTGAAAATATTTTTTCGAAAATCTGAAACTAGTTTTCAAAAATCAAATTAAAATTTTCAAATTAAATTTCAAATTAAATTTCAAATTAAATTTCAAATTTAAATTTCATAATAATCAGGTTTCGTCTTAGCTTGCATTTCATGCATACAAACTAGGGTAATAAATGTGAATTGTTTACTTGCAAACAAAGTATACATAAATATTCCCTCTAAGACCTGTGTAAATTCTAGGATGTGCCGGGTGAGGGAGCCAATCCAAACGCTCCTAAGATCCTTTCCCAGCCACTCATGCGCGGCCGCTTTTTTCAGCCGCATACACCTAGATCACAAAAGGTCGTTAAAAGTATATCACACGTGCTACTCACACAAGTTTTCAAGTCTCAGAATATCCAACTTTGACAACTCCTCACTTAGATTATATTAAAATGAAAAATTTGTTTTATTGAACCGTTTCGTTTATAATTCCCTTCATCTGAATTATTTCCTGCCTCTTTTCCTTCAGAATTCTTCCCTTCCCCTTTTCTCCCTTACCTTTGGAAGCCATGACGGACTTGGGACAAAATGCACTCAATTGGTGGATCAAATTTTTTTTTCATTTCAATTTTTCGAAATTTAAAAAATCCAAATTAATGCTTTAAATTTCATCGATAATTAAAACTTTATACGACATTAAAAAAAAATTGACAGTTTTTTTAAAAATGTATTCTTCGCATTTGAAATAAAATTTGAGAAATGATACAACAAAATTACCCACAACAAAATTCAATTTTTCATCAAAAAAAAGAAGTTAAAAAATTTCTTAAAAAATCATAAACCATTAAATCATTAAACTTAGGCCAAAGTTCGAGTGTGATTCGTATTGCCAGCTGCAAGAACTCTGAATAATTTATAAGGTGTTTCTAGAACTCGCCGGCATGGTGGCTAAACCAGGGTCATTTGCCCAAAAATTATTCTATATAATTTTTTTGTAGATAAAAAATTAAGGATAGATCTGCCAAATTATTTTAATCTCAATTTTTCGAAATTTGGCTCTGGAAACGTCACTTTGCCTGTTTCAATCAATGATCAAAAAATTTCAAGAAAAATAAATTCTGACTCGTTTAATCAAGCAAGGGGTTCTACTTGCATGACTTGGCTCGACTCGAGTTCAAAATCTCTTTTGGGTTAAGCTTGGCTCACTTCAAGCCCAATCAAAGACGAGCTAGTGGGTGCCGAGGTCTGTGCCCAAGTGCATATTGGCAAAGGTCCGCCATTATTGGTCCCAAGTCCGTCATCGTCACAATGCCTATTGGCCCAAGTGTGAATTAGTCCCAGTGCATATTTGGTTTCAAGTGCATATTCGTCCAAAGTTTTTCGTCATGGTCCCAAGTGCATATTGATTCCAAGTTGGTTGGTCCCAAGTGCACAATCGTCCAAGTGGAGCCTACTCCGGCCGAAACGCGAAAAAAACCTACAATGTATGCAATTTCACGATTTTTAATTCAAATACTTCAGTGCAATACGCCGAATGTGCCAATTATGCGCCTAAAATGCGCCATATCGCCGATGTTTTTTTTGAGATTTCTATTACAAATTAGAATTTTCTTGCGGGTATACATTTTCATAGCAAAAGGAAGTGAGAAAAAAGTTGACCACAAAATGATTTATTCTTAGAAATGGTATCAGTGACTTTCGAAATTTACTATCGGAATATCATTATAATGGCATAAAGTATGTGACTCACATCATGTTAGTTACATATAACTTAAATGTACACATGCGTTCGAAAAATATTTCTAGAACTGAAACTAAAATAATTAAAAAAAAATCAGTGTTACCAAATTTTGTGCTTATAGTGCGGTGAACGAGTTAGATTATTTTTAACTTTCCAAAATTTTGCGTTATTACAATTACTTCGCGATTGTTTGAATTTGAACTTTGAATTTTCCTTGCTTAAAATTGTTCCATAATAAAAAATGTTAAAGCAAAAAAACCTACGAAAGTTTCACGATGTCATTAGCTAAACTATTTTTCACTCCCGATATCGTCGATGGGCCTATTTCGCGGAAAATGCCCAATGTCGCCTGAACGTTGTTGTTTGAGATTTCTATTTCAAAGTTATTGTGGGGCCGTTCATTGAATGACGTCATATACAAAGATTTTATTTCCTTTAATTTACTTTTAAAAACTTTTATTAGGATTTGNTAAAGTGGCTATTTTTTTAGTTTTTATTCATTAATTTCAAAAAAACAATCAGAAAAAATTTTGGACAAAAAATGCGGAAAATTTTCATAATAGTTTGAATTTTTTTGAAATTTTTACGATTTCAAAAATGAAAACTCGAACTCAAATCTTTCCTAAAATGAATAAAAATAATTTTATCAAGCTGAAACATATTTATATCGGTTCAACTAACTATAATAAGCATAAAAAAATATACTGACTTATTATTTTCGTAAGTTATAACGACTCCAGTCTGCTGGGTTTATGGCACCCCCTTAAATGGAAACCAATAACTATTTATGGAAACTATTTTTTTGCGAAATTTTTAGCCTTTATTTCTGAATTTCTTTAATTTCTGAACAAAAATGAAAATTCTAGTAGTCTGCTCTTTTATTGTTGGACTTGAAACTTATATGAAAAATTACATCTTTGATAATGAGAAATAAATGAAAACGTTTTAAATAATTTACTCATCGCAGAGACTTCAAGAAAATATTTTGAGAACAAACGGTATGTTATGTTACATACCTCTGCTAAGAGAAACTTTATACAAGTATATATTACAGAATTATATCCATGTTTGTTTGGAAGAAAATCTTTGTCCATTTTTTTTAAGAATATCAAACAAAAATAAAGAACACATTGGGTTAAAACCTGGCGAAAATATAAAACTAAGGAAACGTTAGCTTAAAAACGAATTTTAAAAAATACCTGAAATCAAGCATACCTAAAATCATTCAAAAAAGGCAGAAAACAGGGTCGTAGAATATTGTCTTTCGAACAAATTATAAAGAATCTGGATTCGGTTTAGGGTGTCACCTTTGGAAGCTAAAACAGAGACTAAGAGAGTTATAAAAAAACTGAGGAAGCATTCATAAGGATTTTTTGCAAACAAATAATAATGAACAAAAAAAAAAAAGTTTGAAAAGCCCCCTGGGTTCTAAAATTTCAGAAAATTTTGCAAGACTCTTCTATAGGACCTTTTCGTCAAAAACGGAATTATTTCCGGTTGTTTTGATGTCAACTTCCGGTTTATACGCCAACTGGGCTCATATAACTGACTAGAATATGTGATTATGACTCGAAACCTTTTCGAGCCCAACACCTCCCTTAGATTCTAATCAGGTTCTATGGGTAACACACCACTATTTTAAGAGTTCCGATATTCCATATAAGCTAGATGTGAGCTTTTGTGAGTGATAACTTGGGTACACAGGCCTTACAAATCGAGGCGTTTTACTCCAGTTTAAGCTTCGTGAGTCCCTCTTGAGGTTGAATACGGTACTCGAATGCTCAGTGTAACGACTGGTTACGATTGCCAATTTGGAGGAGGCCAACTTTTATACACCTTTGGTTTTTAGAGCTCCCTACTATCTCACAGTTTTAACCCCTGGCTGAGCCATTCGGATTATCTGCTCTAGAGCCCATAAACACATTGCTATGAGGAATCCGACTATCTCACCATTTGTGGGTTATCACCAAAGAAAAATGTTTGAGAAGTCCGGGAGTCGAACCCAGGTAACGGGACGATCGTCGAGTCGCGCTAACCACTTACGCCAACTGCTCATATAACTGACTAGAATATGTTGATTATGACTCGAAAACTTTTCAGCCAACAGTTTCCTTGTCACCTGTATCTATTTTGGTCATTTTAGACACCAAGGAGTTAAAATTTGAAATGTCAGTAAAGCCAATTTTTTGTTCCCAATTAACTAAGGAACAAGATGAATGTAAAAGAAATTGCTCATTTTTGACTTTTTTCTCAGTCAAATCCGAAGGTGACACCTTAATTCGGTTCTAAAAAATAATTAAAACTTTTTTCGAATGTTTGTTTCCAGTATTACGGGGTGTTTATTTATTAAGATTTTTCGCCTATGTTTCACTTCCTGAGAAATTATTTCGGAACTAGACATAAAATACAAATGTGAGATTAGCAAGTTTTCAGAAAAGTGTTTTGTGCATGCATAAAAGTTGAAATAAAAATTTATTGGTATCTAGAGGCAGATAATTTTTTTTGGAAGTGAAACTTCTAAATTTCAATTTCAAGTATCCCATGAAAAATTAATTATTATAAAAGTAAATTTAAGCAATCAAAAATTGTTAACAGTTGTACTTCTTTACCATATTTACTTGAAAATAATAAATAAAAGTGTGATAATCTGTTTTTATAGAGAAAAATAAACATTTTTTACCAAAAATCATGATTTTCCATCAAAATTTTTGACTTATTTATAAATTACTTTTGATTTTTGAGATATAAATCAAAGCGAATGAAAGTATGACGTAGGCCATATACTTGTGCATCGTTTCCGACAGAAATGTAACTTGTGAAGAAAATTGTGTATCACGTGATATGGTAAAATTTAAATTCTAGACTATAAAATGTCGGATGCAAAAATATTACCCTACAACTTCCTTATATAGAAAAAGTAAAAATTCCAATTGCCTTAACCCGTGTGAGCGCAGCACCTTTATAAAGGTGTTTGCATATTTAAAATCATCTAAAATATGCAAAAAAACATTGTAGAATTGTCTCCTTCGAAAAAATTATATAGAATTTTGCAAGGATGTCAAAAAAATGACTTATTTTTTTAGGAAAATTTTTTTCAAATTTTACGTAGGGTTGATTTTTTGAGATTTTTTACCAATCTTTTACCTCCAAAAAAATTAAATGTGACCTATTGCGTCAATTGAAATTTGAAAATAGCCAGTTTTTAGGAAAGTGTTTTTCCATGGTTGACAATCAAAACAAAGATTAATTGGTATACAGGAACAAATATTTTTTTTCAGAAGTGATATTTCAAAATTTTCGATTTTAAGTATGTCACAAAAATATTTTAATTATTAAAAAATTAATTCGAGCAATTAAATATTGTCCACAGAGTAACTTGGTCATATCGACCCAGAAATTATATCAGAAGCGTACTGATCTGCTTTTATAAGGAAAAATAACTATTTTTTATGAAAAATTGTGATTTTTTCATCAAAATTTTCAACCTATTTAAAAATCATTTTTGATTGATTATATATAAATCAAATCCACCGAAAAAACGATGACATAGGTCAGATCCTTGTGCATCGATTCCAATACCAAAATAATTTGTGAAAACCACTGTGAGCTTGTATCACGTGATATGCTGTACCTTGCTCTTATCAGTAAATTTTCTAAAACTTAAAATCAAATTCTAGAATATCAAATGTCGGATGCTAAAATATATCGTTTGAACTTCCTTATGCAAAAAAATTGAAACTCTAACTACCTTGGGCTTTCTGTAATACGCGCTTGAAAAAAGCCTTTATAAAGCTTGGTGCCTTGGCGGAAGTTTTTTTCTGTGCTCACACGGGTTAGCTTGTGTAAACAATATTCAAAATACATCCATAATTATGGCTCTGGTGCCTTGGTAAAACTTTTTGTAAATATGCTCACAAGGGTCAATAAGTTATTAGGGTCAGTACGGCCGAAAATCGACTTTTAAACTAATTAGTTTATAGACGAATGGTGATAAGTCACTTGTGCAGAATTTTTGAGAGAAGTTTTGAAAAAAAAAAATTCGAAAAGTTTTGTATAATGTATAATGCATTAATTGTTTAAATTGACGATTGAAGTCGGTGCTTATGCCTGCTCAATCCTAAAATTATGCTTATCGGATAGCAAATAAAATTTTAGGTCGAAAATACAATAAAATTGGCACGCACGAGATGTTGGCCAAATATCAATTTGCGTTTTCGGTCGTTCCGCCTACGCATTTTTTCATCCAAATTCATTCGAAATGACCGAAAAAAATTTTCGAAATTTTTTTTTCGAAAATTAAAAAAAAATTTTTTGTCATGTTTACTATACATTGTATAGTTAAATGTTTTTGTGGCGCGATCCGTGTCATAACAACATAATATGAATAATAATTCAACCTTTAAAACGCCTTAGAAAGCCCAAAAGATTGTTTTTTAATACTCACATTGTGACCACCAGGTGGCTCCGAAAAATTTTTTCATGGTCGGAATCA
Organism: Oikopleura vanhoeffeni; assembly: GCA_004367855.1. Taxonomy (NCBI): domain Eukaryota; kingdom Metazoa; phylum Chordata; class Appendicularia; order Copelata; family Oikopleuridae; genus Oikopleura; species Oikopleura vanhoeffeni. The sequence continues at coordinate 131,810 of SCLH01000580.1, read as the reverse complement.
TTTTTTTTTTGAGAAAGTTTAACCATATAAAATCAAAGAATTAGTGCTGAGGGGTTTAGTTTTGCAGATAAATCTCCCGGTACTGACCTTATCAATAACGGAAAAAAAAAATTGAAAAATTAAATGCCCAAAAAATTCAACTTTATATTTGATGGGGGACCATCAACCCGAGTGCAGGAACTGGTGATTGGTTTATTCGTCATCAGCTTGTGTTTCAGCCCCGCTTGGTGTCGGCTGAGGCACCGTAGGTCCGCATAGCTCTCACCGCATGCCCAACAGTTCCGGCGTCTGCTTGGCCCTGGCACCTTCCGCGGGGCATTCGGGTTGCCGCCTTTGGTTGGTTTCGGTCACCAATCATTTCCTCTTTTGCCGGTCATTATTTTAAAATATATTTTTTTTTAATTCTGATACAGGCGGCTGGTGCTTGTGATCTTTACAATCATCAAGAACCAGCTTATATACAAAACGTGTTCTGGAAAGTTTTACACTTTTTGTGTGCAAAACTTGATAACAAATCCATGTTCTTAAATTATTTTGCATACAAAAAGTGTAAAAACTTTCTAGACCTGTTGTTTTTTTTCAAATTTTGTCTCAATTAAGACAAAACTTAGAAAAAAACAACATTTTTTTCAACTTTAGTGATCTATTTCAGCTAATTTAGCAATCTGCTCGACACAAAAGAATTCTCCTTATAAATTGATTCCTTATTTCTCTCACTTTATGGTTATGGAATAACCGAAACGTCAAATAAATACATTTTTTTGAAATGAACCTATGATAAATTTTTGATATAAATTAAACTTAAATTAAAGTTTCCGGCTAATTTAAACAAAACAAAAAGGTTGGGCCTATCGAGATTCGAACCTATCAAAATGCTTGAGTCATCTCAATTGTCATTTTTTCATCATTTTTATTGTCCCGAATCTTAAACAAATACAACGTTTTTTTTTGTATTTGTTTTGGATTCGGGACAATAATGTCTCTTTTACGCCGGAAGTATCACCCTAACCACCTTACTGGCAACGATCCTCGACAAGTAATGTTGTTGAAAAAGCGATCATTGCCCCCCTCCTCCATTTCATAGATCTAATTTGATAATTATGAATTCGTGTATCCTTCACGAGATATATAGAATTATTTTTAGTATTATTTTGAAATCAATTAAAGATGTATAAACGTGATGCATGAGCACGCTAAAAAGTTCCAGAATTGGAGGAGTTGGCAGCGACTCCAACGCTGGAGACTATGTCAACGCCAGAAGTTATAACTTCAGCCCCCGAGAAGATGCAACCAGAGGAGAGGATACAAACCCCCATGGTCGAACCCTCAGAGACTACAGAGGCAAGACCTTCTCCAATCAGGCCAGAGTCTCCGGCCAGACTAGAGGAGACTCGGCCTAGGGCGTTAAAACGTACTCGGTTGGGTGTTAGTTGAAATGAAATTTAAACTATTGAAAAAATTTCAATTCTTAATTCAGCTCAATCAGGTCAGAAGGTCTGAGAAAAGACAAAAAAGAATGACCCAAAGATGTAATCTTGTTTTACCCCCAAACGATGGTATATCTTTCAACAAGAAACTCTTCAATTGAAATTTTGAATGCAATTTAATTTCATGTTTTTATTTTAACTTACTCACATATTAAACATTTTTTCGAAATAATTGTAATAAATCAGAAGCTCTAGCAATTTTTGATAAACTAATTAAAAATAAGTTTACTATTTTCGGAGGCAATTTGTCGGCTATAGCTTTCGATGAAAATTTGGTAGGCGTTACAACTATAATAAGTAAACTTTGATAAAAATATTATAATATTAACTTTTTTTGAATCTTAAGGCCTAGTTTGTCAAATTTATTGAAGTTCAAACCAACTGATTGAACTATAAAAATCATTAGCCTCAGTGATTCTCGACAAGTAATGTTGTTGAAAATGAGATTATTGAGATTACGTGACGAGCTTTCTTTACTTGCTCGATCACAGGCCCCGGAGCTGAATTCTGGCTCTAAAGGTGCAACTCCAATAATAATTTAATGGGAGTTTGTAAATCGATGCGTCATGAGGGCGTCCTGCGTCGTTAACTCCATCCCACATGGCCTACATTTGAAAGCCATGTCGGTTCGGACGACAGGACGCCCCCAGCACGATTTCAATTTCCCTTTCCACCTGCTGGTATGAATAAAAAAATTAAAAAGTTTAAAAAAATTTTCTTACTTTATTTATTTGTCAGTCTTGTAACTGACGATTAAAAGTACAGCCTGAGTTTTCTCGTTTACCACGTGCGTTCTTTTATTCGGGGCGTAGACATCAAAACACGGGATTAAAAAACGCAGGCATTTTCCTGCGTTTTTTAATCCCGGAAAAAAAGCAGGGCATTATATTAAAAAACACAGGGCATGTGTATTAAAAAACGCAGGGCACTGATAAACAGAAGCAGGGCGCTGTATAAAAAAAAACAGGGAATGGCAAGCAAATTTTACCTCTAGATTATTGCTTGTTATCTTTGAACATTATTCATTAAAAAAATTAAAAATTTTTGTGTAAAAAAGATAATTAATTAAGAAAATGGAAAATCCAATCCGACTCACCATCATCGCTGGGAAAGATCAGCCGATTAAGATTTTCGTTTTTTTGTGAGGTTTGCAAGAAATTTTCCATAAAATTGCGGGTGTTAATGGCCGGGTTTCTTGTGATAGTCAGAACATTATTTGATACAAAACGGAATTGAAGGTCAATTTTTATTTCTGAAGAAAGTTTTTTTCTATTTTCGGCTATTTTGGCTATTTTTGACTATTTTCATATAGAAATTCGTTAACCTCTTCAGCTGAAAAATAAATTGGCGGCTGATTTCACGGTTGACACAATTAAATAATTTATTCAACAGAAATATCCGGAAGAATATTGACTGCATCAATTCTACAATGATTGGAATAGGTGCTATTCAACCCGTCAGAAACTTTATTACTGGACCAAAAAATTCACCACCGTAAGCAAATTACAAAGTAAGAAGAATGCCAAGCTTGAAGGAGGAAAATTACGGAGTTAACCGATAATCAACTTAACAAAATGGAGCAAAACTCAAATTGTTGCGAAAGCCGTAGAATTAAGAAAAATTGGCGTTACTAAGTTTTATAGTGGGGCGATCAAATAGTTCTTGCATCTTTATCATCCAGACCAATTTCAGCATTATTCCGAATTCGATAATTTTGAAAGATGCTCTATTACACGGCATGCCGCGGCATCATGTTCAACAATGGGTTCGAAGCCATCAAAAAAGTTATCTTCCTCCAAAATTGCGAGTTAAGCTTAGAGCCAACATGTTTAAACGTCGCGAACGAGGTATATAGATAAATAATTATAAATCAAATCTATTGATTTTAAAGGCTTTCAAAGGGGGTAGGTGTCGTGTTTTTTGAGGCCTTCAAATAATTAATTTACGATACATTAATATTGATTATGACTGAAGTTGACCCAAGTAATCTTATGGTCGCAATTATTTTTTTCGAAACAATCTAAAACAAAACCTAGAATTTTTTAAATTTGAATATTTTTTTATTTAACCCGCATACAACCGGTATTCCAGCATGATATGAAATTTTTTTTATTGGTGAATATGACCCGTCAAAAACGATTCATGACATTAAAATTATCGAAAATGTCTTAATCGAATTCTCGAACTTTAATTATTTTTAGGCAAATTATAGACAAAAATGTTAAACTTAATTATCTAATTTGACGCTGATTAGTTCAAAATTTCGATCGGCTGTAAGCAGATTTTTTGATCAGTTAACTCTCAACTTCAATTAAGTGGTATGACTAAGTGGTACGAAAAAATACGACTTTTAGTTGCAAAAATGGCCAAAAACGACACTTTTCGTTATTTTTGAAGCACTTTCAGGGTGAAAATGGGAAAAAATACAATACCCTTTTTTTGTTATAAAATTATACATTCTCTGTGAAAAAATTAAATTGTTTTGAAATAAGACGAAAAAAAAATACAACTTTTAAAAAAATTTTTGCTCGCGGTCAACTTAATTTACCGGTTGGTCGAACATGCTATGATCGAAGTTGAAATAAAAATATGTTTCGGAGATTACGAACTTTTGTTCCTAAAATTTTTATTAGATTGCCATGAAGGAATAAAAAGATATGATTTTTTGAAAAAACCTTTTCAGCTTATACAACCCCCTTAAAATAAAATTTCTGAAATTCTGGCATGAAATTCAAAATCCGAGCCAAATATATTGGCCACACTTTATTTATCTACCTCAGTCGAAAAAACGGCATTATTCTGAAGATCCTTCTAACAGAAGTATCAGTTTGTAGACGAAAAATTGTATAAATCGGCGTTCAAAAGAGATTCTAGAAAATACAAGAGCAAAATTAAAAAAATGAGCCTAAAATATCCTTTTCCCAACGGAACTCCATCTCAAAAACGTTTACTATCTCTACAGTGCTAGTTCGAATCCCACTAATGTAGTTTGAGTGATTGTCTTAGTGATTGCGTTGTATGTAGGGCCTAAAAGAAGTATAATTTTGGCAAAACGCTCAAAAATATTGCGCATTCAATTCAAATTTAATAATTTTTTTTCAGTGAGAAGTATAATTTCCGGCTTAAAAAAAACATGACCGATGAATTAGCTGAAGTAGATGATATTACTAGTAGAAACATTTCAAAACTTGCTAATTTTTCTCAATCTTGTTCCTATAAAATTCTCGCAGAACTGGAAGAAAAATGGAAAAAACTTCGGAAGCAAGCATATTTATTGGAAACTGGAATGAAACGCCGTGTTCAAATGGCAACCAAATTGTTAGAAATGAAAAAAATTTGGGGGAAAAACTTTGATCGAAATGTTTTGTGGACAGATGAATCATACGTGCAACTAGTGCCAAATTCAAGGGGTAACCGTGGTGCTAATCGTGGAAAAAAAGATCCACTTGTTCTCCAGCAAAAAGAAATCCACGAAAAATTATGGCAAGGTAGAAATCATATGTTAGTTTTTGTTGTTAAATTCAATTTTTCTTAATCCCTGTGAGCACAGAAAAAAAGTTCCGCCAAGTCACCAGAGCCTATATATAGGCTTTTTCATTGCTGATTGCAAAAAGCCAAAGGTAGTTGGAGTTTCAATTTTTTTTTCAATATTTCCAAATTTTGAAATATCACTTCAGAAGAAAAATTTCTGTTTCTGTATACCAATGAATCCTTGTTTTGAGTGTCAACCATGCACAAAACACTTTCCCAACAACTGGCTATTTTCAAATTTTGATTGACTTAATGGGTCGCATTCGTTTTTTTTGAGAAGTAAAAGTTCAGAAAATAATCTTTGCCGTTTTTAGATGATTTAAAGTATGCTCGTGCCTTTATATCCATTATGATGCCCGAGTAACATAAATATCTTATTTCATATTCTTTTAACAGGCAAATAAGATATTTATGTTACTCGAGCATCATAATAGATATTGGCACTGTGCTCACACGGGTTAAACAAACAATTTGAAATTTTAAAAGCTTCGATTCCCGGGCTTCTTGGCACATATAAGCCTGTTTTTGTTGATTCCGAATATAAGTTTTTACATGTTTGTCACATTCTGGGTTTATTTGGTTCAAAATTTTCGCTTCAAATACTCGGTTGGATGCAAAATTATACAAGGATCAAATTCTTGTCCCATGCGTTAAAAACTTCGAGAAGAGGGGCGCCTATCATCAGCCATCTGGCAGCAAGATGGCAAGTGTTTTTTAATTTAAGGGGGTAGCGGTTGCAGAATGGTACTTTTATACTCCACTTTACCGGAATACTAAACTGCTTCGAAAATTTTGAGAATAGTCATTTGGTAGATCTATCCTTAATCTACAAAAATAATCAATCAAATAATTTTTGGCCTACCCTGGTGCCCACAATGCAGCAAATTCTAGAACACCTAATTAAAATTTCAAAATCAATCTCCTCCTAGAGCTCGCATACAATTTCACTCAAACTTGGCATGAACCACGGAAAGACTTATGGTTGTTATTTGATGGCGCGGATTATTGAATTTCCAACTTGTTTTTTCTAGAACTGCGAAAAACGGCCTGATTTCAAGGTTTTCGCTATTTAAAATCTATCTCCTCCTAGGTTACATTTCATAATGCAGTATAAATTTGGAAAAAGATGTAGAAATATGTTTTTGTTATTTTGATGGTAAAATATTTTGTTAAATTCTAGAAAATCGCATTTAAGTAAACCGGAAGTGAAGTCTTGGAAAATGAAAGTCGTCGGATTTAGTCGAAAGTACCACCAAATTCAAGCTTGAGTTTCACTGATCAAAAAATCTGCTTACAGCGACCGCTACCTCCGTAACCCATTTAAGTTTACATTTAAGTTTTATTAAACGTGTTGGAAAATTTCGAGCAATTTAATTAGCTAAAAACTAGCAATTGAAAGTTTATGCGGCATAACTAAGGTTTTTGTCACCTTCTGAGTGATCCCATGCACAACCCTGGTGGGGAAATAATATTTATTTCAACTTAAAACATTTAATACTTCCAGTTTATGATCAAAAATTAATTTTTACTAAAAATTAAGGGGCACCAGCGCATTTTGAATGGAAAAACCGAGAATATTTGAGGAAAATATTCGGTAGCAGATTGATCAGTTTAAAGGAAGATATTGAGTGGGCGCCTAATTCTCCTGATTTGAATCAATTGATTCGGTTCTAACTTTCTTAAATTAATAATCATAGTTTTAAATAATCAAATTTAAGGTACTGACATGTTTCGACTTTATTCATTCATTTTCAAAGTAATTTTTAACAATGAAAAATTGTTGTTATTCAAATTAACAATAGTTATATTTTTTTATTTTCATGAAAATTACAATGGTTGTAATATTTTTTCGTATTTTTGGTCGAACCTCAACTCCAGGATTATCATCTTTGGAATTTTATGGAAGTCTGTGTCTGGTTAAAACGTCCTAAAAACGAAAAAGATCTTCGACAAGAAATACAAAATTTCCATTTAAAACTTCAAGGTGGTGGTCAAGAATTTGAACAAGTCCAAACAGCCATAGATGGATTCCCAAAACGTTTGATTTGTGTCATCGAATTTATGGGCAAAAATTGCGACAATCAGAAAAAAAGAAATTTTGCATGGGCAAAACATATCGAGAAATCGTGCGAAACTCCTGCAAATACCACAACTGACGAATTGGATGCAGAAATGGTGGAGTTATTGCTTGTTGAAGACGCTTCATTTGGCCCTACTTTTACTTCAACGCCAGAAAAAATTATCNAAATAATCAAATTTAAGGGGGTGTGGGTGTAAATAAAGCAAGAGTGAAAGAAAATTGTTTCTTTATTATCGAATCGTGGGAAAAAAGTATTATGAAAAAAATATGACGCTCTGATTGGACAAAGCGACGCAAAAGTGGTTTGATTGGTTAGAGGTTTTTTTGCGTGGGCGTTTTATTCTCATCATACTCATTCTCATCATACTCCAAGCTCAAATTAATTATTAACAATGAATCTGTTTTTCACGATAAACAAACAGAGAATAGTTTTTTCAACGAAATAACGGACAAAAATATAACAATATGTCGTAGGTTTCATAAAGTTTATGTTTTATTCAATTTGAAACAAAATTGACCGACTTATTCCGATTTTTGTGTGAATTGAGAACATATTTTTACCAGTTTTTCACTCCGGTACCGGTGAGTTATCCTTCAGAATCATAAAAAGTTACTTGCAGGTGATAGAGAAGGTTTTAGTTCTCCCTTATTTTTTTCTCATTTATTCTTATCTGCCCGTTATCAACCCTTCCAGTCCAGCTGGAGGAGAGGGCTATTTTCCCAGCATAATTCCAACATTCTACACCCACAACCCCCTTAAGGTACTGACATGTTTCGAATTTATTCATTCATTTTCAAAGTAATTTTTAACAACGAAAAATTGTTGTTATTCAAATAAACAATAGTTATATTTTTTTATTTTCATTAAAATTACAATGATTGTAATATTTTTTCGTATTTTTGGTCGAACCTAAACTCCAGGATTATCATCTTTTGAATTTTATGAAAGACTGTGTCTGGTTAAAACGTCCTAAAAACGAAAAAGATCTTCGACAAAAAATACAAAATTTCCATTTAAAACTTCAAGGTGGTGGTCAAGAATTTGAACAAGTCCAAACAGCCATAGATGGATTTCCGAAACGTTTGATTTGTGTCATCGAATTTATGGGCAAAAATTGCGACAATCAGAAAAAGAGAGATTTTGCATGGACAAAACATATCGAGAAATCGTGCGAAACTCCTGCAAATACCACAACTGACGAATTTGATGCAGAAATGGTGGAGTTATTGCTTGTTGAAGACGCTTCATTTGGCCCCACTTTTACTTCAACGCCAGAAAAAATTATCTTGACTCCTCTACCAGAAACACCGACAGTGTCCGATGAAAGCAGACGGAAAGCAAAAAAACAACTATCGCGAAAACAATTGTTCAAAAAACTATTAAAGACAAATTTAGAACCATTTTTTAATTAAAAATTGCATTAAAAAATTTGCATTAACCCTTGGAAGCTCCAAATTTGTTTATTCGGCAGAGGCTCCTGCATCACGTAAGTGGGGCGACTTTGAGCCCTCATTACGGATAAACTACATTTCATAAACATTTTTATTTAAATTGGGCGAAACTGAGCAGCAAAGATTGGGCTTTGATCATTTACTTCTTATTGAAAACAGGAATATTTTCAAAAACATTTCTTTCTCTATTCGCACTCATTAAGAACTTGGCTTTCACATTTTTTTTTCGACTTTCAATTTATCATCTCGTTTTCTCATAAATCGACGATTAGCATCGCGGTTGATCGAAAAACGCGAAAAATGTTCCAGTTTGTAAGAAATTATTTTTTGAGAATGAACAAAATGTATCCGCTTATCACCGAAAAATCACATTTCAGAAAAAAATAAAAATTGTCTCATTTTAGAACAAAAGACTCAAATCAAAAAAATACTTAATCAGATTTGACATTTTTTCAGAAAAATTTGTCGAAACCGAACGGCAAAAATTTGAGTTTAATCACTAACTTGCCATCAAAAACATAAAAATTAACATTTCTCTATTCTCACTAATTCTGACCTTGGCTTCCAAATTTTTTTAAGATTTTTAATCTAACTTTTCGTTTTCTCATCAAAATACGATTTCAGCGCGATTGATCAGAAACCGCAAAACATTGAAATTATTTTTTGAGAATGAAAAAATGTATTATTAGTGAATAAAAATTCTGGGCCAGCTAATCGCTTAGCGAAGTATGAAAATAATCAAACATCTGTTTGATTTTTTACAGCAAATTTTCGTTTTTGATCAGTTTTTAGCAGCCAGAGGGCGTTAAAATGTCGGTTATAAATGATAGTTTTTTGCCGATTTCCCTTATTTGATGTCAAAAAATGCCTTATTTTACAAAAGAGGACCTTGAAGATTTGTATTACTTTGAAGACAATTAAAATAAAAAAGTATTTATTTCAAAAACCTATGGAATAACGTTTGTTTAATTAAACCGCTTAGACTTCAAAAATGTATTATTTCGACGGAAGCCAACTTTCTGATCAGTGTTGCCGTAGATTTCATTTGAATTTATTTTCGAAAAAATCGAAGCATATTTTATTTCGAATTTTCTTCAAAAATTAGTAAATCACTCACGAAAAAATAAAAAGAGTTCCGATAGTGGAAATTTTCTAGTTTTTTGTAAGATAATCAAAAGACTTTCCTAAAAACTCAGTTTCCCAGAAATATCTATCGTTTAAACTGTTTGAGCAGCACGCATTCTAGATTTTTTCGATAGAAATTGTCAAAAAAAGTAAGATACAATAATTTTTGAACCAGAAGTCCTTGAAAATTTTAACTGCCATGTTTTAATTCCTCGTGGCAAACTCTATGTTGGGTTTGATCCATAAATTTGCAGGACTTATCTTTCATCCGAATTCAGCGGATTTAAATTTTTCTGCACCACTCAAGTGGTGCGGAGCTTCCAAGGGTTAACATGTTCAAACTTGATAAATTTTAAACAAAAACGCAGGGAGCTGGACTAAAAAACGCAGGGCATTGTATTAAAAAAACGCAGGGCACTGTATAAAAAAAACGCAGGGCGCTGGATTAAAAAACCCAGGGCACTGTATTCAAAAAACGCAGTTAATCACGTGTCAAAATTGAGTCATCTATTATCTCAAATCGAGGTGAAATTTAATACGCCTGTCTCCCCGTCCGAATAAAAGAAACGCAGTAAACGAGAAAACTCAGGCTGTATATTTTTGCTGCCTCTCATAAAATCACGTTATAGAAAAATTTATAACTGACCCTGAAAAAATTAGTTTTTGACCCTGAAACATTTTTTCCGATATATTATTTTTACCTTTTTAAAATATTTTTTTACCTTTTATTTATTTAAGAATTTGAACAAAGGAGATGAGAACAATGAATTATATTGCTCATATTTCTGTATCTAAATGTTTGCCATTTATTAAGCCGTATATTAACTACTGCAATTCTCATGTAAATCATAATTTCAAATTAAACTTGGAAAATTTATTTTATTCGAATGTTCAATAATTTCAATTCTGAAAGTTTTAATTTAAAAATTGAAATTTTGACAGTATTCGTCAGTTTCTCGTCAGAACTCGGATCACAAAAAAGAGAAATCGGTTGAGTCCCTTCAAAAATAAAGAAAATTTATAACACTCAAATGTTGTACTGTTTATGCTTACGACTTTATAGCGTGGGAAGTTAACTGCTGTGAATTTTCAAGCACCTTATACTCTATGGTGGTTCCTACATTTTCTGCAGTTATTATTTCATTAAAATGCACCAAATCGATCGTTTATGTTTTAAAAGCACAAAACAACCCAAATAAGAACAAAAAAAAATTCGAAATTTCTGACTTTTTTTGATATTTTTCAAAATTAAGTACAAAATAACGTTTGTTTTAATTTGACCACTAAAACTTCAAAATTTTGACTTCACGTAAGCCAACTTTCTCTTCAGTGTTTTCCCAGCTTTCTTTTGAGCCTACTTTCGAAAAAATCGAAGCGCATTTTCTTTCGGAAATTTTTTCACGTGACGTTGAAAAATTCATATTTTGAGTTTGGGGTCCAAATTGAAAAAAGCCTCCTCAGAAGTTTCTATTTGTTTCGAGCTACCGTTAGCAAAAATGTGAGTGAATTTTGATATTTAACCTAGGAGGAGATAGATTTTCCGATGAACAAAGTCGAAAACACGGTGGTTTACCGCATATTCTAGAAAAAATATAGCACTTATGAACAAAAACGGTCCTCAAAAGTTTTAAATATTAATTATACAGATTAGATGAAAATCGAGGTTTATTTCATAGTAAAGCCTGAGAGGAGATAGATTTTCCGTTTTGACTTCTCCCTGTCTCGCTTATGTGTCTGGGAGTGTATGCATGCAAAAAAAATTTGACACATGTTTCACGCAAGATGAAGGCTAGTTCTATAAACTGGCTGATCTGAATTATATCCCTGACGCCCTGTTTGGCTTATATTTAATCGAGAATCTCGGGCGGCTGGGCCATCTTTAACTGCGGTCGTTCCCGAGTTTTATAAATTTTTAGATGGAAATTAGTAACTTTTATTTCCAATCTTCAATTTTCAAAATTATGGATTATGATTTTGAACATAAAATGTTTTTTTTTATCTAAAACCGATTCTATTCGAAAAAAATCCTAAGAACTTAAACAGACAAATACAAGTTTTTAACAAATAGGTCAATCAAAAGGGTATTGGAAAAACTTTCAATTATGGTCATAAAAGCGGTAAAGAGCAGATCTTTGAAATTGAGCTTGACTAAGATTTTGCGCTTTAGCGAAATTTTTGACTGTGCAGAGTAATTAGGTAACTAATAAGCGGAGTACACCCGACAATGTCTGAAGTTTATTAATATCGTCTTTAAAAAAATTCTGTAGTCGGGTTAAGTTGGAAAATGATGCACAGTGCAAAGTGGTTGTTTGTATTTGTAACTATAGTCAGTTATGTTTAGAAAATAAAAATGTGAAAGTTTGTAAGAATGAACACTTTTATTGAAGATAAAAATTAAAAAAAATAAATTTCCACATTTTTTTTTTCATATATTGTTCTGAAAAAATGTACCAATCTGCTGCACTTATGCCACCCTCTTAATCAAGACGCTTCCTATCAAAATAAAAAGTAAGATAGCGCGAAAAGTACCATACTTTACAATAAAAGTATGCCTTGATATGATACATATGTTACATAAGAATCGTACTATGGTGTATTTTTATGTTGGAGAAAATTACTTTTCGCGGTACAGTACTCTTTATTTTGATAGGACGCGTCCTGATAAACGAACTTTATGGTTTTCGGAACGGAACTCCATCTCCAAAACGCTTACTATCTCTACAGCGCGTGTTCGAATCCCACTAATGTTGTCTAAGTGATTGTCTTAGTGATTGCTTGAGTGATTACACATCGATAACATTTAGCGGTTCCATTATCAAGACCCTTGCCTATTATCATATTCAATATAATCACTAAGAAAACATTAGTGGGATTCGAACACGCGCTATAGAGATAGTAAGCGTTTTTGAGATGGAGTTCCGTTCCGAAAAGGATATCCATCATGATGCCTGAGTAAGTTAAATCTCTCATTTGCTTTTTAAAAGAATAGGGAATAAAAGATTTAAGTTACTCGTGTATCATGATCAATGTAATCTAGCAAATTTTGTTGTGAGTACGGTGAGTCGGTGTCTAGTGTAACCATTTGGGTACGCTAAGCACGTCCGTGCTTTCCGTACCCAAATTGGTCTGCATTATTTAATCTATTCAGACCAATTTGGGTACGGAAAGCACGGGCGTCTGAATAAAAAAATATGTTGTGAAAAACGCATCGTCATGGTTATACGTCATTAGGGTGGTTTAGGAATTTCACCGACTGCACTGAAGCACAGTAATAGGCATAATTTATGCAGCATAAGTAGAGTCAGTACCAGGAGACTCATCTGCAAAACTAACACCCTTAGCCCGGATTCTGTGAGTTTATGGGGTCAAACTTTCTCAAGAAGAATGATTCCGACCATGAAAAAAAATTGGAGCCTCCAAGTGGTCACAATAAGTGCATAAAAAAACAAGCGTTCGCAGATAAGTCTCCCGGTACTGACCCTACTTATGGGCCAGAAGTTATGCCTATGACTGTGCTCAAGTGCAGTCGGTGGAATTCCTCAACCACCCTATTACACATAATCATGACGTTGCGTTTTTCACAACATATTTTTCATTCAGACCAATTTGGGTACGGACAGCACGGGCGTGCTAACCGTACCCACCTTAACAACGTATAGGGAGGACAAAAAAAGTCGATTGGCCAATTTGGGTACGGAAAGCACGCTCCCAGTACGGTCGTTATCATCGAAAATTGAAAAAAAAGTTAATTATTATAAAAGTCGAAATCAGTGCTGAAAATGAGAGTTTTTGAAACTCATTTTCTGACCACTAGATGGCCGGATTTTTTTTTGCTCCAAATTGTTTTTTTGGTGGCGATAACCCTCCAATAGAAACGAAATTTTTATCAACGGTTTTAGTTAAGTCTCTAGGGTTCCCGCTGCCGTCATACCCTATCCATGATTTATGAACCACTTCAAATTACTGCTAAAAAACTTGCGAAACCATTTCAAACTTAAAATGCGGATCATTTTATACTAGAATATTCAAACTAATTTTAAATGACCAATAAGTGCAAGCAGGCTTGTGAAAGGGATGGGATGCATCCCTTGGGGATGGATGGGGATGGGTGGGCATGGATTCTCCAGGGATGGGCCATCCCCATTTATCCCTACTTATCCCTAAAGCCATCCCTTTTTATCCCCACGCCATCTCCACTTTATCCCCACGCCATCCCCACTTTATCCCCATTTTATCCTCTCTCAAATTTTTTCTAAGTATTTTGAAAATTTAGTAGTAAAAATTTTTTTTTGCGATTTTTTTCATTGTTTTTAAATTGGCTGAAACGCTCGCTTTTTTTCTATCAAATTCTTCGAAATACTCAGTGAAAGTTTTTAACCCTCAACTTTAAAAAAAGATTTTTTTATAAAAACAATGTAAAACAACCTCAGTGACTACATTCATCATCACTGGAATTAATGTATCTGTCATTCAATTAAAATCTCCTTTGTTAAGGCGTGTTAGCGAGTTTGGGAGCCAAAAAACCCCCGATTATGGCCAAAAATGCGATTTTTTGAACTAAATTATCATTTTTTTGCAAAAAAAATGGATTTTTGAATATAAATATTCATACCAAAAGACGCGCAATAAAATTTCACACAAACCAGTATATGTGGAAAATCAACCCTAAGTGGTCGATTTTTGCTTAAAATCGATTGGTGGAAACCCTACCTACATATTACTAACGCTTATAAAACTTATTATATAACATAAATAACATCAACCATATTGTATGGGGATACATCCCCAGGGATGCATCCCTTTTTTGGGGATAGATGGGGATAAATCCTCAAATTGGGGATAAAATGGGGATATGGATGAAAAAATCGGCTAGGGATGCATCCCTTTACAAGCCTGAGTGCAAGTACCATCAGTTTCACTATTAGGAAAGTGGCAATAAAATTGTCAAATCTAGGAAACTGTTTAATTTTTGAACTGTTATAGAAACGTCGGATTTTAAAATTTTTGATAACGTCGTATTTTTTTTAAATTTTTGACAAAATTTGGTTTATAAAAACAGAAATTATATTTTTCGGGTTTTGAACCCTGTCGTTCTCATCATGTAATTTGATACCTGTTAAGAAAACATATTATCGCGATAAGTTTTGCTTTAAGAATCGTGAAGTCCAAGGAAAATTTAATCAACTTATCGTCCAAGGTTGATTTCAAAGAACGGGCGCGATCTCATTAAGGGGGTAGCTACCGTAGCGGTCGCACTTTTGTCTGAAAATATTTTCGAAAATCTGAAAACTAGTTTTCAAAAATCAAATTAAATTTCAAATTAAATTTTAAATTAAATTTTAAATTAAATTTCAAATTAAATTTCATAATAATCAGTTTTCGTCTTAGCTTGCATTTCATCATACAAATAGGTAATAAATGTGAATTGTTTACTGCAAACAAATATACATAAATATCCCTCTAACGACCTTTTGTAAATCTAGGATGTGCGGGTTGAGGGAGCCAATCCAAACGCTCCTAAGATCCTTCCCAGCCACTCATGGGGCCGCTTTTCAGCCCGCATAACCTAGATTCACAAAAGGTCGTTAAAAGTATATCACGTGCTACTCACACAAGTTTCAAGTCTCAGAATATCCAACTTTGACAATCCTCACTTAATATTTAAAATGAAAAATTTGATTTTTTGAACCTTTGTTTATAATTCCTTCATCTGAATTATTTCCTTGCCTCTTTTCCCTTCAGAATTCTTCCCTTCCCCTTTTCTTCCCTTACCTTTTGGAAGCCATGACGGACTTGGGACAAAAATGCACTCAATTGGTGGATCAAATTTTTTTCATTTCAATTTTTCGAATTAAAAAATCCAAATTAAGCTTTAAATTTCATCGATAATTAAAAACTTTGATACGACATTAAAAAAAAATTGACAGTTTTTAAAAATTTATTCTTCGCATTTGAAAATAAAAATTGAGAAATTGATAAAAAATTACACAAAAATTCAATTTTTCATCAAAAAAAAGAAATTAAAAATTTCGTTAAAAAATCATAAACCATTAAATCATTAAACCTTAGGCCAAGTTCGAGTGTGATCGTATGCCAGCGCAAGAAGGGGCAGAACTCTGAAATTTTGATAAGGTGTTCTAGAACTCGCCGCATGGTGGTAACCAGGGTCGGCCAAAAATTATTCTAATAAATTTTTTTTGTAGATTAAAAAATTAAGGATAGATCTGCCAAATTATTAATCTCAATTTTCGAAATTTGGCTCTGGAACGTCACTTTTGCCTGTTTTCAATCAATGATCAAAAAATTTCAAGAAAAATAAATTTGACTCGATTATCAAGCCAAGGGTTCTCTTGCATGACTTGGCTCGACTCGAGTCAAAATCTCTTTGGCTTAGCTTGGCTCGACTCAAGCCAATCCAAGACGAGCTAGTGGGTGCCGAGGTCTGGTCCCAAGTGCATATTGGCCCAAAGTCCGCCATATTGGTCCCAAGTCCGTCATCGTCACAAGTGCCTATTGGCCCAAGTGTGATTTAGTCCCAAGTGCATATTGGTTCCAAGTGCATATTCGTCCAAAGTTCGTCATGGTCCCAAGTGCATATTGATTCCAAGTGTGGTTTGGTCCCAAGTGCACAATCGTTCCAAGTGGAGCCTACTCCGCCGAAATCGCCGAAAAAACCTACAATGTATGCAATTTCACGATTTTTAATTCAAATACTTTCAGTGCCAATATCGCCGAATGTGCCTATATCGCCTAAAATGCCCAATATCGCCGATTTTTTTTGAGATTTCTATTACAAATTAGAATTTTTGCGGGTATACATTTCATAGCAAAAGAAAGGAGAAAAAAAGTTGACCACAAATGATTATTCTTAGAAATGTATCAGTGACTTTCGAAATTACTAATCGGAAATCATATTATAATGGCATAAAGTATGTAACTCACATCATGTTAGTTACATATAACTTAAATGTATACATGCATTCGAAAAATATTTTCTAGAACTGAACTAAAATAATTAAAAAAAAATCAGTGTTACCAAATTTTTGGCTTATAGTGCGTGAACGAGTTAGATTATTTTTTAATTTCCAAAATTTTGTTTATTACAATTACTTCGCGATTGTTTAATTTGAACTTGAATTTTCCTTGTCTTGAAAATTGTTCCATAATAAAAAATTGTAAAGCCAAAAAAACCTACGAAGTTTCACGATGTTTAGCTTTAATATTTTTACTCCCGATATCGTCGAATGGGCCTATTTCGCGGAAAATGCCCAATGTCGCCTGACGTTTTTGAGATTTCTATTTCAAATTATTTCGTGGGCGTCATGAATGACGTCATATACAAGATTGTATTTCCTTAATTTACTTTTAAAAACTTTTATTAGATTGCGTTTGAACGAGTACTTAATTCTACTCATTTTGATGATTTACGTCATTTGAACCTACT
This sequence comes from Oikopleura vanhoeffeni, assembly GCA_004367855.1. Taxonomy (NCBI): domain Eukaryota; kingdom Metazoa; phylum Chordata; class Appendicularia; order Copelata; family Oikopleuridae; genus Oikopleura; species Oikopleura vanhoeffeni. The sequence goes on along the minus strand of SCLH01000580.1, from coordinate 114,691 downwards.
GTAAAACGCATTATAAAATTGAAACACGACATAATGTCGACGATTTTTTTCATTCTTGAACAACAATTGTTTTATCTTACAGAATCTGTCTCCATATGCCGAAAGCGCCAAGTTCGCCGAAAATTCCCAATATCGCCGAAATTTTTTGGCGAAAAACTTTCGGCGATATTGCCTCCCCCTGTATAATATGATTATAAAATAAATATGGTTACAAAATGGATAAAGTATAAATTCAGTAAAATAATAATTTTGTAAAATTTCAGTAAAATAATAATCCTCTGATTTGTCTGAAATATAATATTTTATTTTAAAGAAATCAAAAAAAGATTTCCCATACGAAGCAATAATTAGTTTTGTGGGAATGTAAATTAAAACCTTGTTCAAGTACCGGTTGATTGATAATCAGCAATTAGCTGGAAAATTATTTCACTTTTTTCTCCTTCTTTGATCAACCGAAAATCTACTGAAAAAAAATGGGTACTCTTTAATTATCTAAAAGGTGAAATAATTCAGATTGAAAGGAATTATAAGTTTTTTGAGCTGTTTGATCAGATTCAATAATTTGGGATTCGATCTGAGAAATCGTTGCAATCTTAAAATAGAAGTAATTAACAAAATACAAACATTATTTATATAATATTGAGATACGTGAAGTATGAAGATATTATTTCAAGTTTTTTTTTCATAAATAGTAATTTTTTTGAAAAATCGTTTCCATCAGCGAGTCGCTGACAGCGACCATTTTTTTAAATAACATTTTTCTTGAAAACATAAATTTCTTAGGTCTTTATCGATATCAAATTATTGTATTTTTAAAAAAACTTGCATGTGCAATTAAATAAAAAAATTATCACTTTCTTATTTCAAAAAGCACAGAATCGAAAAAATTGAAAAGTTTAATTTTTTTTAAAGTTTAAAAGTTAGATTTATAATTTATGTGATGCCTCAAAAATGTTTGAAATTAAGCATCATGTCCTAATTGATAAACAAAGAAATTTTTCACAAACGGTTTCGATCAAAGTTTCGCGTCGGAAATCCTTATTGTGTTCCTTCTACTTTCACACCCGAATCTTTTCCAAATGTTCTATCATCGTCCCGTCGTGTATTTTTGAGTAAGTTTATAATATAGAAATTATGATTGGCATTTAAAAGTGTTTCCATTTGTTACTGAGCTGGCACTTGATACTTTTTACTTCTGTCAATCAAAAGATACTTTTTAAAATTTTTGATAATTTTGAAATTTTGAAATTTTAGATATTTTTGAAAATTTTCTTATATTTTTGAAATTTTTGAAGATTCTTGAAACTTTTGAGGTTTTTGCGACTTTTACGATTTTTCTGACAAGAAATTGAGCAAAAAAAGGCATTCAAAATAATTGAAAACAAAATGACAAAAAATTGACAAAAAAATAGTTGAAAACCAAGGGATTAAATAATTATGTTATAATTTCCAAACAAAGATTTTTTTTTATTTTAATTTTAGTTAATTTTCAATCAACGTTTCGCGTCGGAAATCCCTATTGTGTTCCTTCTACTTTCACACCCGAATCACTTTCAAACCTTCTATCATCGTCCCGTCATGTCAAGTATCTTTTTGAAAGATTTTTTTTACAGAAATTAATTTTTTTGTTTTTAAACGCGTGGCCATTTGTGACCTAGTTGGCACTCGATACTTTTGATTTCCGTCAATCAAAAAATGTGTTTCGCGCCGATTCTAATCCCCTTTTTTTGCGATTTTTATCCCTTTTAATTAGAAAGAAACTGAATCCGTGAAACAATAAATTGAAGTCAATTATCTGACAGCAAATAATAAGAAATCACTTTTTCTGCCTTTTCGCGAAAATGTTAATTTTGGTTTTGAGATGAAACTTAGCTCCATTATCGGATTCTTTTCACTCAGCTTGAAAACGTAACTTTTGGCTTAATTTTACGGTAAGGGGGTGAACGTGGTGAAGTTATGGTTAAACATCGTATTAAACTGGTACTGTGACAATATAATGTCCGCAGTTAAAAACATTACCCAAAGAATAAAATAAGCTCTTAAATTAAATCCCTGAATTTCAAGAAATGCCTAGATAATAAAAATTATACTTCATATCCATTTATTGCCCTCTGGCTTTTATTTGAGCCCTCAAAAAGCGGGAGGCGAGAAAAAAACGTGTTTTTCAAAAACGACTCAGTCGATTAGGTTCTTAGATAGCTCAAACTGAGCAAAAATGTTTAGTGAATAATGCAATATAAAAATTGATCCAAATCAGACCATTGTTTCTATCTTTAAACTAAAACTAATATTAAAAAATTAATAATTAAAAACATTGATTCAATTTAAATAATTGTGCTCAGTTTAAGCTATCTACGAACTTTATCGGAAAACTCATCTTGAAACGTCGCGTCGTTTTCTCCCCCCTCCCGCTTTTTGAGGGCCGAAATAAAGGCCAGAGGGCAATAAAGGGATATCTGAAATACCACAAAATGGCCAAAAAATCTATTTTTTTGCTCTGAATTGTTTAAATTTTTTTATAATTTTTTCTATGGAAATTCAAAATTTAATAAAAAAAACAGTATTCAAATTAATATGGGAAAAAAAACTTTAGTTTAAAAAAACATTTGAAATTAAACTGGCGGATGATAAAATTTTCAATTTTGTACACATCAAATTCTGACTTATGAAAAATATGCTTAGATACGTCGGATTTCGAAAATTTAATTTGCGACATAAATTTTGATAATTTTGGCGATGACCAGCTGAGGTGCTCCACCAGGTGGCGTCGTTCTCTTTGACAGGATTTATCAAAATTTGCGACACCTTGGCGATGAAATAAGCTAAGGATTAAATTAATTTTAGATTATACTTTTCTTAACAAATGAGATCTGTCAGTTTTTAAATTGATAATTATGAAGCAGTTGAAATTCAAATCAAAATATTTGATCTATTTATGTGGGAAAACTAATGTTCCTAAACTTCAAATACATGCCCTGTTATTTAAGTGCAAAATATTTCGACCAAAATTTTTTTCTCAATCATTTTTAAAGCTTTTGAAAATTATAAAAATAAATAATTTATCGATGAAGAGAAGAAATATATAAATTTTTTAACACTTATCTCTGATTAGTCAGAATTAGATCAACCGAAATCGGCTGAAGCAGTTTTATAATCCAACATTGAAAATCTTTAGTTCACAAAAATGTTAAAAACTTGTTTTGAGTAATTTTGACTCAGATCGTTTATGTTTTATCAAATTTAAGAAAATAATTAAGGGAGTGGGCGTCGATAATTGGGCTATTTTTACACATTCACGAGGAAAGTTTCTGAGAAACCAGGCTTCAGAAATAATTAATTGTTTTCCAAATACGGAGTACAACTCTTAATAAAGTTGCCAATACTATTCAGAGCATCTGATACTTCAACCTACCCATAGAAAATGGTTTTTAGTAGGCGTCCCTAAAACCACTAAAAAGCCTACTCCTCATTCATTTCTTTTTATTTTTTCTTGTTATTTGCAATTATTTGCAACCGGGACAAAAGTTCAAAAATCGAAATTCAGAAAAAATCTTGGGACTAAGAAAACTCAGTGACAAAATCTCAACAAAATAGGGCAATCAGAAAATATACGTGAAGATGAGATATCGACGCCCACTCCCTTAAACAGGGGACGATAAATCGAATCACGGGTTTTTGAAATTCTTATCTTTCTTGTTATCACCGATTTCTCCGCTACCCATGGAATGAATACTTTGACGTTAAAACGTCAGGCGCCAAAAGTGAAACAGTTTAAGAAAAATTGAGCTGAAATGAATAAGATAAAAAAGGGACGACTTATTCGAAAATGATCCGGAAGAAATTTTAAAATTTTATAAATGTTTCCTCAAAACGTTCTGTCGTTTTTCCAGCTTCATATCTGATTATACAGCTCGACGGACAAATTTTTCATTTTATATTTGCGATGAAATTTGGGTGAATATTTTAAAGTTGATGAGACTATTTATAACAAGAAATAATTGTGTCAATCTTGTCCGTCGAGCGTTCGTCAAATATTTATATGATTTCGACGTTTGCGTTCAACAATTGTCAGAGGATTAACTTTGCTTATTATTATTATTATTGTTAGTTTATTTGCAGCCAAGGTAAGGCCGACTACAAATTATCACAGTTTTATCAGATGAAACGAAACTTTTTGCAAATTCGGCAAATAAATAAAATATTGAACTTTTTGCACATAGTTTTTAAAATGGTTTTAGTTTTTTCAGTTACAATTGTATCTCGAGCTTCTTTTTTATCTTTTGTTTTTACTTGTCTAAGTAGTCAGTTTTAACCAGATTTATTTTTAATGAACTTTTATCAATAATTTTATAAAAAACAGTACTGTCCCGCAACCCTTATTTCGGACTCTTTGGATGGAAAAAACACCAGAAATTTTCCATATCACTACCTACCCCGCCTACCATCAGATTTTGCATCTCCCAGATGTTTGACCTGAGTAAAAATTGAAATTTTAGACCCCCTTATTTATCAAAAAAGTTTTTTTATGTATTTTATCAAATTTAACATCCTATCCTAGAATTTCTTTTTGTTCTGCTATGGAACATTTCCATTTTTATTTTCACAAATATGTTCTAAGGGTTATTTAGGATTTGCCGTTTACCTATCGAAACGCTCTGATGATCAAATAATGAAATTCTACCAGGGAATTGGCTCTAGAATTTGTCTTTGCAAATACTTTCAATGACCCACTTACCGAAAGTTATTGCGATATTTGGCATTTTCGGCGATATCGGCACTTTCGGCCAAATATACGGAGACAAAAATAAAAAAAATTAATCAAAAATGAAAAACGCGTAGGCGTTCGAAATGACGTCATATATATGTTTAACAAATTTAAAATTTTCTAATGCGTTTCACAGTAGGTTTGAATGTTGTGGATTTCCAAAATGCGTAGAATTAAGAACTCGACCAAACGCAATCGAATAAAAGTCATAAAACAATTTTGAAAATGACGTCATTTATGACGTCAACAAAATAATTTTCGAAGGTTTTTTTTCGGCAAATTTGGCGATATTGGGCCAGCGATATCGGACCCCTCTCCTCCCTATGTTAAGTAATTTACTGATATCACAATTTTTTAGTTAAAAATTTGTCAAAAATAACCTTTTTTTAATTATATCTTATAGAAAACAAAACAAAACAGAATTTATATGTTTTTTAATCTCAGAATTGAAATAATTTGTAGATTTTATTTTGTCCCTTATCGTTGTGATAACAGTGAGGACTGTTGAGCTATATAAATATTATAATGCTGTTTTTAGCGTATATCTTAAGATAAATCAAATTATGTATTTCTGCATGACTAGATTCACAGGTTCTGAAAAAAATACGATTAACCGAAATAATAATTTATAAATAGACAAAACATTAACCTCTATTATAAGCGTAACAAATTTAAATTTTAGTAATTTTCGATGCTAATGTTTAAACAAAAAAGGTTTAAACTATAATGAGGTATGAAATGTAGCTACATGTCTTAAAAAATCGCACGAGAGTGCAAAGTCACATTGAGACCTAAAAAATAAACCAAAATTCGATTTACAATTTTTTGAAAAAATATTTCTCAACATTTAAAATTTTTTTAAACAAGAATCAATTTATCCGTTTTATGTCCCAAAAGGTTAGCGGATACGTATTGAATAGTACAATTTGTAGATTATTCGTAACTGCCTCATCTCTTCACTATTGAGCAATATTTTCATGAAAAATAGTCGTGGCAGATTTGTCCATCGAGCGTTCGTCTAATATTTGTATAATTTTGACGTTTTCGTCCAACAGTTGTGAGAGGGTTAACTCTGCTTATATTTTAAGGTTATTTAGAGTTTGCCGTTCACCTATCGAAACGCTTTGAAGATCAATAACTAAAATCCCAAAAGTCTACCAGGGAATTATTTTTGTTTGTTTTAATTTAAAAAAAATATTAAGTTTAAATGCACCATCAAAATTTTTTTTTCCGTCTTGAATTTCAAATTCGATCTGGGTTTATATTTTCCCGAAAAGCGAAAAACAAAAGATCTCCAAATTAATCCGCATTAAACATTCATTAAAGCTCAAACTGTAATCCCTAGGTGGATCAGGCTTAAGAACCGGTAGGACCTGATCGGTGTCTATAATTGAGATTAACTCTATGATAATTCCAAATAAGGTTGAAATTTAGGATTTCCTTCTTTTAAACTTCAATTTTGGATTTTGCAATCGACATTTCATGGAGCGAAATAATTTATCACAAAGTATAATATTCATTATTTTAACTGACTTTTCAAAACCTCATTTTTGAAAATCAAAAGCCGATGTTCGAAGAAATGTATTAATTTTATTGTTAAAAGAAAAAATTTTATTACCAAATTTGTAGTCATTTTTGGCAGTCATTTCAAGCATAATTTTTCACTTGTTTTTTTAATTTTATACTGAAAAAAAAAACGATTTAAAGGTAAGCAAAGTGATTTTTAGTCCGCAAGGTAACATAGATGTAAATGCCTCCGTAAAATTTTAATGACTTGCCTGAAAATCAAGAGGGTTTCTCTAGATAGGTTGTCAAATTCACCGAAAAGTACAGCCCGGTACCGGAAGTATGTGATTTTCAATAGTGAATGATTGCAAGGTGGCAGTACCAAATCGTAAAATTTCACTTGAAATAGAATCTGAAGGTTAAAGTGGCCGCAAAACATTTTTTACATAATATGCCACAAAATTTGACTATTCAGATTTGAGTTTCATTTATTATTTTAAATCCTCTGGTTAAACGCTCTTACTTATTATTGTTAGTTTCAATGTGAATTTTGAAAATTATTTTCTTTAAAACATTTAGTTGTGGTCTACGTGATCCTATTTACTGTTTTAGCGCTAGAGAGTTCTGAAGTTTCGTCAAGAGAGTTTAACCTTTCGTCAATGGTGGAACTTTTGCCTCTTTTCATTAGATACTCATACTCAAGAAACGACCATTCAGCAGTTTAAATAAACTCCACGGTTGTTATTTTTAATATTTCATTTTGAAGTTTCAGTAGATAACGTTCAAACATGAGGGGAAACATTTTCGGTCAGAATTTTTTTCATTTCCGTAAAATTCCTTTTCAGTAAAAATTGTAAGAAACAGGAATTAGTTTTTCGCAAAAAGTTTTTCGTCAAATTCATATATTTTACATGGCATGAATTTAATGCTCCTGCAGCTTTGTTTCACAGAAAAATTATTCTTGAGGAATAACGAAAATTTGAAGAAAAAAAATCTAACGAAAAAATAGACGAAAAATTTTTCTCGCCGCAACATGTTTAACGGAATCCAAACGATAATTGATGTTTACAGTGTGCCTAACTTTGAGACATTTTGATTTTATCAATTTTTTTGATTTATAAATTCGAATTAAAAAAATGCTCAGCTATTTGAAACTTTGAATTAAAACATTTAGAGTACTTGTAATGTATATTCTTCATGAGCAAATAACCCCGGTCAGTCTCATTAGGTTCAGATTCCTAATTTTAATCGTTGAAGGTGTTAGACGATATCAACGATATTACGTAAATTTGAAGTTGATATTTGGAATAACTGCGGTATCACAATATTATAATAGGCTGTCCAGGGTCTGTCAATAATGGAAACAAGGTATATTTGGAAATTGAAAAAGCAGCTTCTTAGAATCTATATATCAATTAAAACATAATCATGTTAAATGATATAATTTGAAAATCAGAGCGCCGTTTAAAGACATTTTTGTGGTCATTTAAGCATCTATATTTGCTTTTGTTTTTCGATTTATACTGGAAAAGGTTGAAAGGTGAGATTTCGTAGATACCAAAAGCATGATTTTTTTTATTTTTGAGAAATGCTTATTTATGATGAGGAAAAAACCATCAAATTTGTAGTTTAGTTTAAAAATATCCGAAGAAACATTATTCAGAATAATATAATATTATACAGTTATATAATATTATATATTATTGGCTGAGAACCTAAATAATTGATTAAATACCAATTCCAAGTATATTCCAAATATTTGTTTTATTTAATTTTAACCTTGGACAGCCTTATCCAAACTTAACGAATTTCATAATGATTTTAAAGACAGATTTTAATTAATTAAAAACCTAGTAAAATGATTTTTTGGGTTATTTTGACGTTGTGAAGATTGACTTTTTTGGCTGACAATTATAATTGCGCTTATAAGAATAATCACAGTATTTTGATCATTTATTTTCAAGTAGTTCAAAAAAATCGGTGTTTCATACAAAAAATATTCGAATCATATCATTTTCTTCATAAAAAACTGATTATCTAATAAATAAAATTAATTTTGATACGTTGTTTTTCGAATTTTATTATTTTTTTGTGTGCGAAAATAATTAAATTATATTGTGTTTAAAAATAAATTATATTTTACGTTTGACTTAAAAGTTAATGCAGGAAAATTTTCGGACCACTGTGAAATAGAAAACATAATTGTTTGCTTTCGGACCATTTTGAAATCTTTGGAAATGAATTCACTAATAAGTGCAGAATTCTGAACTAAAACGATCTTGGAAAATATTTTCGCCTTTTTAAATTACATAAAAGCAATTTTAATTTTCAATTTATGCAAGTAACGACGACCTCGGACAGCCTATATTTATTCCCTTGTTCTATACAGGTATTGTTTTGTGTACAAATGTATTATAAAATGATTCGTGCTCTCTAACGCCTCATTTACGTTGAGTAGTGTCGCCAGCGCCCTCTAATGTCGTTGGTTAACTGGAAATGATTCGTGCTCTTCGGCCCTCTTCATCCAATAGTGCAGTTACTTGCCTAATTGATTCGCCATTCGAGACTTTCTCAACATTTTTGAACAATCAGATCAAATCACAACACAAAATCACCATTTTTATTATACAAAGAGTTTTCAAAGAGATAACAGAAAATACACAAGATGACTTCGGACAGGCCAAGATACAGTATTGAACAAATTATTTGTCTTTTAGAGGTCAGTTATACAGTTGATTTCAGGATTAAAAAGTTGATGCTTAGTGAAGACCATTGAATTTTTGGAATCAAGTTCAGCGAGTGACCATTCAAAAATTCACTAATTTTATGTTTTTATGACCTTGGAAATTTGATTCAATTTAGAATTTTCATTTTAATACGATAGTTAGTAGGGAGGTCACAATTTTTCTGAAAAATCATGCATAATTTCTTTGTTTTATCAACTAGTTTGGATGATTTTTAAAGATTTTTAAATCGAGAAAAATCGTTTATTCAAGATATTTGTAATTTTAAAATCTTCAAAAAACGAGGAAAAAAGACAAATTAGTCTGAAATTAAAAAATCTAAGAACTTCATGGGAACTCCGTGGCCACCCTTAATGATAGTATCATAAATTATGAAAAATTTCAACTTAATTTTGATAAATGAAATAAAATGAAAGTTATCTATTTAAAATGACGATAAAATGACTAAATAAAGTGCCAAATTTTTTAATTTGTATAAAAAAAAACGTAAAAATTAAGTTTTCGATCCCTTTATTTCTAAAAAACAAAAATTTTGAACACAAAATCTGAAAATTTTATTAAATGAAAATTTTAGGTACTTGAAAACAGCGGAAGTGGCGACAAACTTCAAGAATTTCTCGCTAGACTCCCAAAATGCGACGAATTAGATAATAATGAAGCCATACTAAAAGCAAAGGCAACAGCAGCATTTTTCAGGGGAGATTTTCGCGATCTTTACAAGGTAAATTTAACGTATTTTTGGTCAAAACAATTTTTGTTCTCATAAAAAAAGTTTGATTCAATTGTAAGAAAAAATTATTTTGAAAAAAACCTCAGTTTCAGATTATTCCCACGATAACGTACTTGAATCAGTAGTTTCATGCTTTGCAGATTTTTTTTATAATAATTTTTTCATAAGGTCATGCTCAGAAACTTATTTTATCCATAGAAAACCACTTTTTTTTCATGGTATGATTCATAGATAAATAGTACTAATATAGTACTACATTATGTATTATTATAGTGAATATACGCCAAAAAAAGTTCGTTTTCATCAGATTTTTATTTGAAAATTTTTTGAGCAACTATAAATTTTTTTGGAGTCCAAATTACTCAGAAACCTTCTAATTTGAAAGGCCATAATTTTAAATTTTCTTATTCAGATAAATTTGACAAATGAAATGTCAAAAAAATTTAATTTTTATTATAATGTCTTATGTTTGATCATTTACATTTAGTATTTTGGCATATTTTTTTCAAAATTCTTTTAGCCACCGGGTGGCTGCCACCATAAATCTCATCAATTTTTAAAATACTTACTATCCAAAGTATATCCTTTTTTGCAGTCATCGAGACTCTCGTCAATGAAATTTTTTGTTGAGAACGGTTGTTTGTCTTCAAAAATTGTGACTCAGCCCTGGCCAATCACCGCGCGTGCTTGAAGGGAGTGTAATGACCGCAAAAAAGTAATATTCGAGATAATAAAGGACATAATCTATGACTCATAGACTATTAGTAATCAATAAAATTTTCGATTGTAATATCTCTAAGAATATGTTATTAATAATAATTTCTATGAACAATTCAAATTTTTTTTAATCTTGTTACCTGATTGGCCAGACTAAGATTTTTTCTAAATGTTTTAAGAAATATCTAATACAAACGCTCGACGGAAAAATCTGTCGGGATTATAAAAGGTTATAATAAGTTTTCTAGAATGTTGCAATGAAACTTTAAGCTATTCAGGTGAAAAATTGCAAAATGAAAAGTACTACTGACTCAATTACATGTAGTAGGTTTTTCACAATTTTTAAAAATTCGATGAAATTGTAGAAATTTTCGAAAATATCAGACTATTGTTAAGAAAAAATTGCTTGAATAATAAAAAATTTGAAAATTCGCATACAAATTAGTTTGTTTCTTTCCCGTCATCCAAAAGCTTTGCAAATACGTGAAAATGTTAAATATAATTCGTTACTGCTTCGTGAAGGAAATAAGTCGTGACAAATTTGTCTGTCGAGCGTTTCAGATATCGATTCGAAATTTTAGTTTTGACTGTTGAAAGCCTGAATGATGTCATCAACCACCCTTTAAAATATATTTAATATAATATCAATTAATATATAATATATTATATATTATTTTTTTTTAGATTTTGGAATCTCGTCAGTATTTGCCTCAGTTTCATGATAAACTTCAGCAGCTCTGGCTTCGTGCCCATTATATCGAAGCGGAAAAAGTTCGTGGTCGACCATTGGGTGCGGTTGGAAAGTATCGAGTGCGAAGAAAGTTTCCTCTCCCAAGAACAATTTGGGATGGAGAGGAAACTAGCTATTGCTTTAAGGAAAAGTCAAGGGCCGTTTTGAGAGATTGGTACATTAAATCACCTTATCCAAGGTAATATTATACACCACCAGCCAGCCTCTTAAACTCTGGGCGAGCTGCGATAATTGATAGTTTATAAAAATCAACTTTTTAGTCTTCGGGAGAAAAGGGAAATGACGGATTTGACAGCAATTCAAGTATTTTTTTACCTTCAAAATTTTCAAATTCATACTTTGATCTAGATTTTTGGACAGAAAAATATGCTATTTTGACCTTATTTTTCAATTTTTTTTAATAATATTTAATTTTTATTCTGAAAAGTTGCCGTTAATGGAAATAAACTATAATTTATATTTGATACGAAAACTTCAATTCAAATGAAAATTTTATTTTAAAAACACCAGATAGTGATTTTTGAAAAATCTATTTTTTATGCTTTCTAACCCCGGACTGCCATTAATTTTTTTCCATGTTTCCTTAACATTTCAGTCTTCCCGTGTGCAACCCTAAATATAATACACCACCGACAACCCCCTTAAAATCGTGGCGAGCTGCGATAATTGATAGTTTACTAAAAATAAAATTTTCAGTCCCCGCGAAAAAAGAGAACTGGCGGAAATGACGGATTTGACAGTAACTCAAGTATCAAACTGGTTTAAAAATCGAAGGCAAAGAGAAAGAGCCGCAGAAGCTAAAGGAACGACTTTGAGGTATGTTTCATACATTTTATTCAAATTTTTATCTAGTTTCGTTGAAAAATTTTAATTCTATATTCTTATTATTTTTTTTTGCTTCAGCATGCATATTTCAAAGCTTTAGCGGTGAAAAACTGCTAATGTGTTTGTTGTCGAAGAAATTTAGTATTTTTAATCGAAATTCATAGTCAAAAGGTAAACATTTTGTAACCGGGCAGGGGGGTTAATATTTTGCTGTTGTCCCGTAAAAAATAAAATCACCAAAAGCGATTTTTACCATGGTAACTCCCTTAAACTTAAGATTTGAAAAATTAATTATAATCTGCAATCTTGTAATTATTTTTGAACCACAGAACATCTTTGTGAAATTACGGAAAATTTAATTTTTTAACATTTGACGGTCTATGCTCCGACTGGTTAAACGGCGTAGTAAAAACTGGACATTAATCTTTGACAGTAATTGAGCTTTAATCCGGTTAAAATATAAGTCGCACTCGAAAAGTCATAATTTTCTGAAATAAAAATTACACTTGAATTCTCAATGAGAAAAAAAATCAAATTTTTGCTGACCATCGTTTTTTGACAAATAAGTCTCAATCGATACAACTATTTTTCAGAGGAAATTTTGTCCCAACATAAAATTTCACCAAAAAACGTTATTTTTTCAAGTTCAGAAATACTTAAAAACAATGTCTTGATTTTAAGTATTTTGGCCATTTTCAAGTTGTCGGGTTTGTCAATGATATAAAAAATAAAGAATATGAACATTAGTCTAAAAATATATATATTGTCACAGAAATGTGCATTTGTCATAATGTACTCTGAGATATATTCACAATCAGCATTAACACTTATGCCGGAATTAGCAATTATGAAAAGTGTAAATTTCAACCAATGAGAATCTGGCTGAGACGTCAAAATTCATAATACCGTTTAATAATTTTAAGTTTTTGTCAACTTCTAGGTATGAGTAATCTGAAAATGACAGAAACATTCTCTTCATCCCCCTAAATGTAAATCCCGCTTAAAAGATTTCATTACACGCTTTGCGTAGGCTCAAATAGTGGATAGTCGCGGAACAAACATATAAGCGACGTTTTACAGATGATATTTCAATTTTTAATAAATTTATTCTTGTTTGAAAAAAATATTTTCGAAATCAAAATTTTTAGGCCTTGACTATTTCGATTTATAAAAATATTATATAAAATATATGTGCAATTTTTTTCAAAATATTCAACCGGTGGCTTCCGTATATTGAATTTCATGCGTACAAAAATTAGCTAGTGCAAAATTGTGGAATCGATATGCCTAGACTTGGTAATCTTGTGACTGTTTTGTTGCCTCCCCTTTTCCCTATTTACTTCAAAAAGCAAATTAAATGAAACTAAATCTGTATGAATTTTCTTATCGAGGTAAAATTAATGTTTTGTACCCATTTTTCAAAGCTGTCTGTTTTAACTAGGGCTTTAATACGGACTTTCTATCTCTTGATTTTAATCAAGGTTCTCAGCCCAAATTTATATAATTACCAAAGTGCAGCCTTTCCTGTCAGCATATCGAATTAAAAGTGCTTTTTTCCGTTTTATTGAAAAAATCCTAAATTGAAAGATAAATCGCTTCTTAGTAACTTCAAGTGCCTTATTAAGGTCCACGAGTTAAACAAAAAATTATGATTCGTAATCATTTTTTTCTCATTTAAAAATTTAAATTCTTTTATTTCTGTGTCTGAGATCCTCGTTACTTGCGAGCCATTACTTACGAGTCCTAAGTTTACTGAATTTTCCAGATAATTTTCGATTTTTGAAAATATAAAAATGTTATATACCATATATATAACATATATATAACATATAATATAACATATATATAATATAAATGTTTTTTTCAAATAGCGTTATAAAATTTTTTTGAGGGTTATTTGAATAACGATTATTTACCCTCCTTGAAAATAAATTTTAAACTTAAAGTTTGATAAAAATTAAATGCTGTTTTTCGAAAAGTCTTTTGTGAATGAATTTTACCCGAAATTGAGGAATATGAGGCGTTTATTGGGATCACAATTGTTTTTTTAAAGCAAAATCGCTTAGAATATCTAGTATACTATCTACCGAAAATAACGATATCAGATATCAATCAATTTTTCTGTTTTTTTTTTTACCAAAAATGGTGATTTTTATTATTTGAATTATGAAATTTTCCATATTTTGCGCGTGCTGTAAACAACCTTTAAAGTTGAACGCCTCAACTTGAGCCACTAAAGTGGCTTTTTTGCCTTATTGGAAGATTTTATTTATATGCTCACACGGGGTAAACGAGGTTTCCAAAAAAATGCCGAAATTTCAGTTTAGAAGTTATTTATAAATGATTTCCAAAATGATTAGTTTTTCTTTTTTGTTGACAAGGGCCCCGTTAGACAGTCTTTTCACACGGTCTTGTCAATCGTTTTTATGTGAAACTAAATCCTCCTCCATATATCAGTTTCAAACTTTATCCAAAAGGGTCCTTTCAACTTTTCAAAAAAATCTTTTTGTTTTTCCCGTTGTTACAAAAAAACATTTATTGGCAAAACTCAAATGTATTCATGATTGCAAGCGGCTTATTCTATTGAGAACAAAGATAAAAATGGCGATTTATTGAAACTTTTCTTGATGAGAATTAAAAGGACCTTCACGCAGTTCTTTCAAAGCCAAAAAATAATAATTATTCTCATGAAAGTTTTATAAATAGGGTATTTACGCTGAAAACACGGCTCGATTGGCGTCATTGTCAACTCGGAAGGTTCGGAAACTCTGCTCTCGAGACATCGCGAGATATTAANATTAAATTAAGTTGTATTTAAAATTCACGGTTGTGAGTTGTAAGTAGGAAAAAATTCATGGGGTTTTATCACAAATTTAGCTTGAGATAATTCATTCTAACAGAGTTAGTAAATTATAGCCCCAGAAAATTTTTTGAGAGTTTATCTTTAACAATACTAACCTAAGAGACACTTTTTGCGGGAAGTTTTTCATTGAGTTTTCATCAAGTTTTTCTTTTTGTGCGGAAAGAACTGTCTTCAAAATTAGAGCTGCAATGAAAATTTCTGGTTAAAATTAAACGCCCAACTGTTCTTGCTTATAAAATTGGAGGCAGTACTTTCCAGATATATTATGACGTTTTTGAAAAAAAATTTTTTTTGTTCATAAAAAATACGTTGTGTTTGTCAAATGGTTATATTTATCAAAAAAATCGCAAAAGAAAATTGTCATTTTTCTATTCAAAATCACCGGTGTTTCTGGCAATTTTAAAATATTTTTGATTTTATTGCTAGCTTTAGAAATTTGTGTTAATTTGAAAAAAAATCATTTCATTGTTAAGATTTAAGTGAAATTTATTTACCTTATTTTACCTTGTGTATTAAATTTTTTTATATGATCTAGGCGGCGTAACAAAGCAATATCTTTATAATTAAGAAAATTAATTTATTTTTATTTATAAATTAAACTAAGTTTTATGAAAAAGTGACGTTTTAAAGGACCAATTATAGGTCATACGTGTCGTTCATGAATCAGGGATTTTTAAGAACGGCCAAAATTTAATATGGAAACTGTACATGTAAATTTACGATTTCCTAACTATTGATTTCAACCGGCAAGAATTAATTGATGCCGGTAGAAACTAAGATGGAAATCGTATCGGTAAAACAGCTAGATTACGGATTATTAATTCTTGGTCGACTTTTTGGGAAAATAATCTTTTGCTATAAAATGCGCTTAGAAACTAATTATCAGTATTCATATATGAGTATCGAAATCCGCTGCTTGATTCTATATTTTTTTTATATTTGCATGTAATTCACAAGATTCCTGCAGCATGAATAATGATATAATGATAAATAGGCAAATAGAATTTTCCCACTTAAATTTCTTTTTTCTTCAAATTGATGTAGGTTTTGCGCTTATAGATTTTTCATGGCATAATATCGGAGAAAAAAGTAGACATAAAGTTTTGTCACATTAAAATGCGTACTCGACGTTTTGAGTCTCTTACATGTATCTTTATCAAAACATATCAAGAGACGAAAATAAGATGTTTGAAATTTAGGTATGCAAATTGGCACACTGTTTAATTAGACGACTGTTCATCATTTCTGAGTTCACTGGTTTATTTACGAAAAACTATTTGAAAACTTAAAATTTTATTGATAAAATGAAGCTGTAGGCGAAAATATTTTATACCGAGAAACGAAACATTCAAAACATTATTTTCATATTTTTGTCTCATCCATCAAAAATGTCTCCGATAAAAAACGCATAATCAACGCGAATTTAAGTAGGGACGATAAATGATTAGGACATTCACCGTTAAAAACAACTGGTCAATCGAATTGAAAAATCTTTTTGATAATTAATCTTTGTAATTAGACAAGAAGTGAGATGATAGTCAAAACAAAAAATCCTAATTGATTAGTGTGAAATCAAAAACCAAATTTTTACTAATTTGCGAATAAACAGCCAAATGTCGCCAAGAATTCGGTCATTTACATCTTTTTTTGAGAAATTTATCAAAATATTTGCATACCAACGATATCAATAACGGTCCCTTGACACTAGGCTGTCATTCGTTGAGACCAAAATAGAGACTAAGAGAGGCAAAAAATCCGAGAAAGTCATTTTGGATCATTTTTTACCAAAAAATTAAAAATTTTATTTGAAAATTTTGAAAAAAATTTTCGAATTTTTTTTCAAAATCCAGAATTTTCAAATGACCGGAAACAACTGCATATGGGTATCAAACGAAAGAAAAAAAAATTTAAGACTTCTGGCTACAAAAAGTTTTTTCAAAAAAGAAGGATTTTTCCAATTTTTCATCATATCAAAATTTCAATTTTCGACGATGAGTCATTATATATTCTCGAAAACCGGAAGTTGACAACAAAATCTTTTGCACATTTGATACTTTTTGGAGAAGGGTTCAATTAAGCTGAATTCCAAGTTTAATTGCATTTAAAGTTTTGAAACCTTTACGGCGAAGGGCTCAAATGTGGAAAAAAATCATTACTTCGCATTTTTGAAACTCTACAAGTCTCTTGAGAAAAAGGAATGTGATAAAAACTTTAACAGAGACTTGAAATATATGGATAAATGTGCAGAAAACATTTATATGCATTCAAAATCCACAAAAATGTTGAAATAAAAAATCATTCAAATGTGAGCTCCGATTTTCTTTCATCAAAAACTTAAAAAAATTTCATAATTTTTTAATTTTTTTCAGTTTTCTCTTTTTTTTTCAAAATTTCACATTTTTGTAAGTTTTGACTGCATACAAGATGTTCTCTGCACATATATCCCCACATCAAGGTCTTATTAAAGTATTTTATAAATTTTTATTCTCAGAAGCCCTTTAGAGTTAAAAAATGCGAAAAAATCAAACTTTCTTCACACTTGAGCCCTCCCATTAGGTTTCAAAACTTCAAACGCATAAAAATTTGGCATACAGCTTTATTGAGCCCGTCTCCAGAGTATCAAATTGTGCAAAAATTTTATCCTTAATTTGCGGTTTTATATTCGGACCTATTATGTCCGGTACATATTTTGGTTCATTTTGGACACCCGGGAGTTAAATGCCATAAGCCCATTTTTTCTGCAAATGACTAAGTTAACACGAATGGAAGTACTAAAATGCTAATTATAAACTTGGTTTCGACCAAAATCTGACATATGACAGCCTACTTGACACTCATAATTTACTATTTTATTTGTATACTAGTTGTTATTACTTATTATAACTACTTGTTATTAATTGATGTCGAAAAAGGTTTTAAATTGCTTTTTCTCAGTCTTGGTTGTATTCTTAGATCCGCTAATTTTCTTTGGTGGTTGTTAACTGCTGAAATAAACGACATTTTGTTTAGAAAGAATGAAAATAAATACGAGATTATTATTTAAAGTAGAACGTGCTTGCACTTTTTTTATCGGAGACGTTTTTTGATTGATTATCGAAAACTTAACAGAAAAAATCGCAAATTTTCACTTCTTGACAGTTTTAGGGTCCAAGATTCAAAATTACATTTTGGGCCACCGAGATGATTGATTGCAATTATTTCATTTCCGTAATTAAGAAAATCACTCAAAAATGGGATTTTACTCTTTTTAGGCCTCCGTAATCTATTTTTTTGCCCAAATCATATTTAAAACGAAGTACCACTTCAAGACCATGATCCAAAAATCATAACTTTGCATTTTTATCGAATCTTAAAGTTTATAAATGAAATGTAACTGTATCGTTATATCCCCTACTGCTTAATTAATAACTTTTTTTCTCCAAAATATAAATTATCATGATAAACTGTCCAAGATCAGAAATAAATTCAGAATGCGCAACTTTCAAAATATCATAGCATAGGATAAATCCAAAAAATAATTTTAATTTTTTCGGCCGAACTCTGGAAGTCCCAGCCCGATTCTGATTGGTTCAAATTTGAACAGATCAAGATTTATTATTTCGACTTAGTTTTCAATTTTTTTTTCGCTGATGTGGGTTTCATAATTTGATTTATGTTTATTATAAAGTTTTTTGTCTTTGTCCTTATTGAAAAACTAGAAAAATTTGAAATTGCCAAAATTTCCCATTTTTCCTTTATTTTTGGTCTCTAGCGCCAATTATTGTCATTAATTTAATCAAATATTTTAAATAACATATAGATTGGAAAACGCTTATTTTTTAATTCCCGAATAAAAATAACATTTTGGGCCGTTTTGCAATAATTTCATTTCCGTAATTAAGAAAATTACTCAAAAAATGAAATTTCACCTTCTTTTGGTAATCTATTTTTTCTCCCCAAATCATATTTGAAACGAAGTACCACTTTAAGACCCCAATCGAAAAATCATAAGTTTGCATTTTTTTCAAATCTTGAAGTTCATAAATGAATTGTAATTATATCGTTATATCCCCTACTGCTTAATAACGACCACTTTTGTCCAAAATATAAATTATCATGATTATCA
Organism: Oikopleura vanhoeffeni; assembly: GCA_004367855.1. Classification (NCBI taxonomy): domain Eukaryota; kingdom Metazoa; phylum Chordata; class Appendicularia; order Copelata; family Oikopleuridae; genus Oikopleura; species Oikopleura vanhoeffeni. Next base: position 95,685 of record SCLH01000580.1, on the reverse strand, counting down.
TGATCCAGATGAATTGACTGATGGTTTTTAAATTAAGAAACCGACCGATAATTGCTATTCTCAGCACTCAATCACTAAATTTTGATGGCGATATTATGCCACTTTATCTCATTTTATCACTTACGAATAGAAACGAATATTAAACTTTAACTCTTACGTGGGCCAGTTTCAGATATTTTGTCTGAATCTTAAACTTTAAAAATTTGAACATTTTTGGACAGAAATATGATAAAGCACCGTTACTGAAATAATTAATTATTCGATCACGAGGGGGTAAGCACGCTTAAAATAACTTTAATTTTGATCTATGGGGGTAGTAAGAGCTGCAAATTGAATATTTCGCACTCTGAAAAACTTTTTACAGATTTCTTTTAAGTTTTTTACTACATATTTTTTTTTGAGAAATAAAATGACTTTGGTTTAACTCAGTGAAATTTCGTAATGATTTTATTTTAATGGACCAAAAGATAAGACAACCGTCTTAGGGAGTTTCGGGTGTGAAATTCAAGCGCCAAAAAGTTGTATCCATAAATTTTCACTTGAAAAACCTCAAAAATATGCTTATTTTCATTGATTTAATTTTTATTTTGATAAATTTTGCCGCTTTAAAAATAATAACTAAAAAAATTTATTCTCCGACAATGTAAAAATCAAAGTTTTCAGCCTCAATTTGAGCCAATTACAGTAGTTCACACCCAAAGTGATTCTTCAACTTTTTTCAATTTGAATCCAAATAAATGATTAAAAACAAGGTCAATGTGTTAAATTACACAATCAAGCATGTATGAGTTAAGATTTAAAACGATTAAAAAAACCTGGATAGGGGAATTTGTCAAATTACTATCGGTGTGAAAGTAAAAGTTAATGAGTCGTGAAATAGAACCCTTTTTTGAACTGCGAATCATGCGATTAGGAAAAGTCTTGTTTTTTCGTTCTGATTACGATCTGTACCGATTCTCAAGCTGATTTTTATCTTTAATTATAAAGGTTCTTAAAAAGTACTTACAGAACTGAATTAATTTCTTCAAAGATGCGAAAATTCGAATTTGGAAATTTAAAATCCTAAAAATGTTTATCACAAAAAATTTCACGAACAAATCAGCGGCCATCATAGAAAAGTCTAGAGTCGGAGATAAGGTGGTCACGGAAATTTATACAAACTATCGATACTATTTATTGAAAATTAGCAAAAATATTGTAATTATTTGCTTTTAGCGAAAAAAAAGAAAAAAAATTTCCAGGAAATTGAACCATTTTTCCAAAAAGTTATATTTTTCCTTTAAATTTTGGACTTATTGTCAAATAAATTCTGATTTAAAAAGTTATCTAAAAAACATAGAGGTTTCAGCTCGATTTTGATTGGTTCAAAGTGAAACCAACCAAAATTGAGGAATTCAATATTTTTTAAGATCAAATTTTGATTTTCAAAATCCATAATTAACTACATGTATTTATGTCCATTATCAACTTCAGCTTTTTTAAACCGTTATAATTATAAAAATGCTAAAAATTTGAAATAAACTTCAGGCTGATCCCACTTCGAACAGCCTACAAATAATGAGGTATCAAATTTAAAACATATAAATTTCAGGGATGCAGATCAAGGTTTATCTCCCGAGCCTGGAATCGAAGACATTGGTCACCACCACCACCATTGGCCAGTCCTTGACCACTCGTCCGGTGTTCATGGTTACATTCCAATCGACCACGTCAAACTGGAACACCACATGAAGCACGAGGGAGTTAAAATGGAGCCGGTCGACCACCATCACAACCTGCACACATCACTTAAGCCCGATTTATCAACTGCGGAACAATATCACAGTTGGATGGCGGCTGCGGCGGCGCAACATCATTATGGGATTAATCAACAATATCAAAATTATCATCACCAAGTTGAAGTTCCGCACCATGCCATCGGTTTTGCATGAGATTCATTTATCCATTTTAACTTATTAAAAAACGTATTTCCTGATTTATAAAAAAGGGTTCAAATATTATGTCTTTAACAGTTGGTGAACACTTAAAATGGAGGTGATATTAATTCATCAAAAATCTTAATTCATCAAAAAAGGGTTAATTCATCAAAAAATGAGTTAATTTCCCCGTTTTCTAAATTAAAAAAAAAATGGTTAAGAAGAGCGTTTTGACAGTGAAATTTAAACATATATGGCCATAAAAAAATTAAAAAAAATATTTGTTTATTGCCATATATGTTTAAATTTCACTGTCAAAACGTTCTTCTTAACCATTTTTTCTAAAAATTTCTAAAACGGGAGAATTAACCCTTTTTTGATGAATTAAAATTTTTGATGAATGAATACCACCTCCTTAAAATGCCTTTTTATATCTTTTTGATTTGAAAATTTGGATTTAATGTGCTTCCCTAACCGTGGTCATTGACTGTAAATAATCTGTTTTGGGGTTGTTAGTAAAAGGGAATGAAATAGAAAATTTTGAGCTTTAAGTTTGGTCCGAAGGTTTTGGATACCAAATATTTTTTAAGAATTTTTATTAAAACGTGTTAACAAGGCTGTGGGTGTTAATTTCGGGTTTTGAACTGACAGATCAAACATATGTTTTAGGTTTGGTCGAATATTTTTTGTACAATACATTTTTGAAAAGTAGCTGCTTGAGCCTTATTCGATTTTTATACTTTTGTCCATATTTTTTTCAAAAAATAAAGCCTTTTTACGTTTTTTAAATTTACAACTTCGGGGGTGACAGGCTAAAACATCGTTTAATCAATGATTTTTTCATCAAACCTTGCGGTATTAGTACCTCCAAACACCTTGGAAACTTGAACTAAACATTCAACCCCTTTTGTTTTCATTCAGAAAAATGCATTCACCTTGTAGCCTATCTTTGATTTTCATCTTAAACTTTATGACTGTGCGTAGGTTAGTTAACCACATTTTTTTTGTATTTTAATTCCTGAGTACTGGTAGCTTGTAAATAAATCTAACGCGCTTGCTTTAGAAAAAATATATTTTAACGTTCTGTACATATATAACTTTTTTGTTCTGATTCAGCAATAAACATTTCGTTAACATAAAATATTTTTTTTCAATTATAATAAATTTTTTTAATAGAAATAAAAAAAAAATGTGCCATAATATACATGATATATCTTAAATTCCGGAAGAGAAGACTATAATAAAAACGCGGAGGAGATTAAGTTAAGTGTTTTTGCGAAAATTAAAATTCCTCCTAAGTTACCACTCCTGATGTTTTCGAGTAAACATGTTCGAAATTATTAAATATTAGTCTGGCCGACCGAGTCAGTAAAAATAGAAGCCTAGCTTGTTTTTCCTCAGATACTCACTGCTGCCTTTTGACCACTCTTGCCTTGAGCAGAATTTTGCGTAACACAATTTGAGTTTTCGCAAAAACACTTAACTTGATCTCCTCCGCGGTTTCGAAGCGCGCGGCATCCCTTTTTTCTATTATCGTCTTCTCTTCCGGAAGTTAAGATAAAGTGGAAAAAATTCAACAGAATTTCTTACCAACTATTTGTCAATTTCACCAAAAATTTTTTGATCCAGAAATATTGATTACGGTCTTCCTGTACATTTTAGCTAGATTTTTAGCCGACTCAGTTTTGGAAAAAAGATTTACCTGATTAAGTTCTTAGATAGCTCAAACTGAGCAAAAATATTGAGTGAATGATAAAATAAAATTGGTTCGAATCGGAGCTTATTTATTTTTTCTGGGATTACTGAAATTTTTTAATTATCAGTTTTTGTCACTCTAATTGGAAACAATGGTCTGATTCGGACCATTATTTTAAAATTTATTTCTCCCTTTATTGATTAGGGTCAGTTTGAGCTTTTTAAGAACTCAATCGGATGAGTCGTTTAAAAAAGATTAAATACAAATTTTGGCTTAAAATCTAGCTAAAGTGTTCCAGGAGGTCCCTTAATCGATATTCTTTGATTTGAATAGACGACTTTTGGGAAAATGAACTCATAAAAACTTTTCATTTCGAAATCATCTCGAAAATGTTGAAAATAAATTAAAAAGCGTAAAGTGCGTAGGCCATATTAGCGCCTATTTAAAGATTGTTTGGTTGTAATCAAATCCGCCGATATATCTTCTGTGATATCAGTTATGACAACTCCCAGACCGAGAATGGATTTAGTTTTCTTACGCGATATTCCCAATTCGAAAGATGTGAAGTCTACAGACAACACAATCACAACTATAAATAAATCGACATTTTTGCACCTCATAAGATTTCCTCGATTCCTTCGTTCGATATCTTTTAGTACCGTAAAGTTAAGGAAAAGTTATGAGTCATCTTAAGGAGGTACTGGTCGCTGGTTTTATGAGTCGTTCGGGGCATTGAAAATGCTTCAAATTGATTTAAAGTGATATAATTTGACTGAATTTGATAATTTTTTGTAGAAGGAAATAGTTTTTCCAGTAAGATAGTAAATCGGCTAAAAAGTAAATCGGCTAAAAAAATTAGCTAAAAAGTAAATTGGCTATTTTTGAAATGAGTCATAAAGTAAATCGGCTATATAAAAAATGGGTAATGATGTGAATTGGCCGGTTTACTATTCAGCCGATTTACTATCTTACCTGTTTTTCCGACGGATAATAGCCAAAAACGGTGATTTTCTCCATATTATAGAGAAAATTGTAGATTTCTGTTCTCATTTCTACAATTGTGCCATTTTCAAATTTGCGATTAAAAGTCAATTGTAGCTTTGAGCCACCCATGTTTTCTCCAGACATAAACAAGTGAGAGAAAATTTGAGTCATGTGGTTTTCTCTATTAAAGTCTTGCTCTTGTGTTAATTTCAAATTTTTCAGCTTTTTCAGTCATGCATTGAACTTGGCAGTATCAACTTTTTTTTATTTTAATTTTTGAAATAGGGTTTGTAAAAATGTCTTCAAAAATTTGAGCGAATTTTGAAATGTAACCAAGGAGGAGATAGATTTTCCGATGAACCAAGTTCAAAAAACGGTGGTTTATCGCATATTATAGAAAAAATAGAGCACTTATCAACAAATACGCTCCTCAGAAGTTTCAAATACTAATTATACAGGTTATGTCGAAATTTAGGTTTATTTCAAAATAAAACTTCAGGGGATAGATTTTCCGTTTAGGTCTCCCTGTCTTGGTTATGTGTCTGGGAGTGTATGCATGCAAACAAAATTTGACACATGTTTTACGCAAGATGAAGCCTAGTTCTACGAACTGGCTAATCTGAATAATATTCCTGGAAGCCGTGTTTGGCTAATATTTTATCGAGAATATGTCAAATTAGGGCCGGGATACCGCTTAACTAGAGATAAATTATATGTAACCTGGTTTAATTTTGGCGATTATTTGTACGATTTTTCATAGCTAAAGAGAGAAAGCTATCGGAAAAAGAAAGTCGACCCAGAAAGGTCAAGTCCAAAATTTGGGGTCAAAATAAACAAGAAAGCGTTATTACTCATAACTTATGACAAATTCCTGACGGAGAATAAATTTAGTTTGGAAAGTTCTACGCGATCTTGTTAGATTGATTAGTCTATAGACAACACAGTTATAAATAAACCGATGTTTCATTTTTCTGGAAATCATACTCAAAGAATCTTTTGGTGGAATAACTCGTAGACTGGATTTCTGCCATCTAGATGCCATTCACTCTTTCATAACACGTTAATCATTAATGATAAGATTATTTACAAATTATCGCTAAACTTCGAAACAAAATGACACTTGTGCTTTTTTTTGAAAATTTTCACACTACTTATTTTTTGGAAGCATTTTTGGAATCATCAACCTTTGATCTGTTGATGAAAAAATATCTGAGCCTTACAAATTGTGCATTGTAAATAGCATTGTGCTTTCCAAATAATGCATTTCCGGTCTCTAAGAAATTTCTTAAACTCACCAAAATTCTTGAAATTAAATAAGGGAACTTTCGGGGGTCTGTTCCGATATTCCGCTGGCCAAAATGACACTTCTCAAAAATATTTATGGTCTCTGTGATTTGAAACACGCTCGTGCAGGTGGGGATTAACCATTTCACACGAATCGTACAATATTGTACAAAAGTGCCTTTTTTTATCCTAGAATTCGATGTAGAATTTAACAGCTTAGTATTTTTTTATGAGATTCACTATGATTACACAAAATTGTCTGAAATTTTCAAATATCGACTTTCGAATTATATATTTCAAAATAATAAACTAAATTTAAAAAAACAATGTTAATAAAAAAATCACAATTTTTAGCAAGACGTATATTTTTATTCCAAATAACATATTTTAAGACTTCATATATTGAAAATCTGAA
>SCLH01000580.1:0-31033 GCA_004367855.1 Oikopleura vanhoeffeni | reverse complement strand
TTTTTCGATAATTATAAAACTTTATTAAAAAAGATTTTGGTGAACATTCAGTTAGGTTAGAGCAGAACTTGTGAGAAATCATTATACAATCTTGGAAAATCATTTTAAACAAAACAGTATGTAAATTACTTTAACAAGCACTGGGAGTTTAACAGAATGTGGTGACTTAATTTGACATTTTAAAAGCATACCGTATGGTTGAGGCACTTATCGATCCGTGCGCCAGTTTTGAGTATAGCTTAGTCAAAAAATAGAGCACTTTTTGTAATAATTTGATGAAAAATTCAATTTATTACATTTTTTTTATATTGTAAGGTATTACTGTACACTGTGATCGCCTTGACCCAACATACAGCGTTTCCGCGCCAAAAATTACCTTGTCCATTTCTGAGGGCCACAGTCGACAAAACTCACTTGAGGCATTGTTGCCGAAAAAAATCAAGTGAGAAAAATAACTGCAAAAATTTAAGTTTGTATGAGAATTTAAGTGATAAAAGATAAGGGTGACAGTAGGAGTTTAAAAACACAGGATAGGTATAACCGCCAAATTTGAACGCTCAAAACAATATTGGTTATCAAGTCAATATTAAATATTCTTTGAGATATATCTCTTTATCACCTTTTGATTAATCTAATAGATGTTGGTTGGAATTAAGAGAAAGCGGCCTCATAAGGTGCTGAAAGGGGTCTTAGGAGTGTCAGGATTGGCTTCCTCAACCTACATCTATTAGATTAATCAAAAGGTGATAAAGGGATATGAAATTCTTAATTTGAAAATACAGTGCTCTCAACTTGTATAATTCCCTGTCTGTATCTTTATCGAAGATGATTCCGAGTCCTTATACAGTTGGGCCAATATCGCGAAAACTTTCTTGCTAGAAAAATCGGCGATATTAGGGACTTTCAAATGCGTTCGAATGACGTCATAATTTTAAAAAAATTTCTTAATTTTATTAGGATTTAAACAATTGGTTCAAATGCAGTAAATCACCAAAATGCATAAAATCCAGTTTTCCAACAAACGCAACTCGGCGATATTGGCAATATAGGCAATGAAAGTATTTTAGCTAAACATAGTGTAATTACGTAGGGTTTTTGTTGGTCAAATTATCGAGATTTTACAAGGGCTGTTGGACCCATTTCTAGCAACTCCGTTTGAAGACGTAGAGCGCTAATTTTTTGGAAAGTGAAAACTTAGAGATTTTAGTGAACCATTTCTTGCATTAGGGTCGGCGACCATGTGGTCGATCTCAAATATCCGGTCAAAGTTCAAGGTCAATTCCTAAGTCATTGTATAAACTTAAGGGGTTGGCATCGATCCGGCAGATAGGTACATTTTTTCAGAGCGATAAAGGAAAGAAAAAAATGTGAAAATTTATTTTTTTATATTTTATCTTCAATAAAAGGGTTCTTGCAAACGTTTTTATTTTTAATTTCTTAACATAACTAATTATCTGGGAAAATATAAAAAACCAATTTTCACGGTACATCCATTTCCAACTAAACTCGACTACAGATTTTTTTAAAGACGATATTAATAAACTTCAGACATTGTCGGGTGTTATGATCTGAAAAGTCTTGTTTTACTTATCGAGTGTACAGCCGAGTTTTAAAAATTTCATCGATAGTTTAGAAATGATAATCGCGCGACCAACTCATTAGTTGACATATGGATATTTAATAAATACCAAAACATTTAATATGTGATTCTGCCTGATTTTTTATAGAGAGTTCAAAAAACCACTAATTAAGAATTTTGGACTTGATTTGCGGAAAATTTTCGTAATTTTTCTAAAAAAGTCGACAAAAAATGACAAATAAACATATTATGATTTTTTAAACAGCAGTCAGAAAATATGTAGACATGCATGAAAAAAGTTAAATTGGCCATTTTCTTTTATTCATATATTTCAAAAAAACGATCAAAAAAAATTTTGGACCAAATGCGGAAAATTTTCATAATGCTTTGATTTTTTTTGAAAATTTTACGAATTCTAAAAATAAAGTTCGGACTCAAATCTTCCCTAAAATAGGCAAAAATTATTTTTATAAGTAGAAGCACATTTATTCTGGTTCAGCTAACGATAATTAGCAGAAAAAATAAGCCAANTCAAGTTCAAATGATTTTTATTTAAGGGAAGGCCTGAATCGAGTTAAAAACATATTTTTAAGAAATCAGTACCCTGAATTTCTCCTTGATCAGAAAATGAAACTTTTTCTCTATGATAAAAAACAAGAAAAACCTAAAATAGATGCAACTCTCCCTAAAATATACGTGTGCAAACACAGAAACTTTTTGTAAAAATTTAATTCAACAAATGACAAATGTTTTGCCAAATTTCAATGTGAATGTCGCACTGAAAACTGTGAAAGTGAGCCAGCTATTTAGTCGGTCAGCTAAAGCACAAAACCTTTGTGTTTTCGATACATCAGAATGTATCTATCAATTTATTTGTGATTGCAAGGTCGATTATATCGGTATGAGTCTCCGACCTTTACATCACCGTATTCACGAACACGGTCAATCCGGCCGAGGAGACGAAGTTTTTGAGCATAAAACCAACTGCCAATTTTTTAAAAAAAGTCTTGTCAAAATAAAAAGGGAAAACTCATATCAGTATCTCAAACCAGCACAAAAAGATCGACTATTCTATGAACATTTACAATCACATTTTAAAATTTTGACAAAAAATATGAACAACTATTTCGAACGTATTGACACTGAGGCATTTTTCATCAAAACTCAACGCCCCAGTTTGAATATTCAAAAGGACGAAAACCACTTTGCTCTTTATTCAAAAATGGGCTTTAAAAATAAAGTCAGAAAGCCCTAAAATTCCTCTAAAATTTACTCCGTTTTAGTTTTGCTGTCATTTCTAGAATAGCTNAAGTTCAAGTCTACTTATTATTTTCTGAACAAAATCTCACTTTTGAAAAATGATGCATAACCGAAATATAAAGAAATAAACATTTTTAAAAATTTAAATTAATTAACCAGAATTTTTTTTGAGTCGAAAATTTGATGTAAAATACATATTTTTTGATAAAAATGGTTATTTTTACTGATTAACACAGCTTATTACACATTTGTCATTATTTTTAGGTAAAAACTGGACAATTTGTTGATTGCAATCATATATATTTGTATGATTGGAATAATTAATAATGAAATTTCGCGTCCGAACAAAATGCTTGCACAAAACACTTTGTTACCTTTCCAGCACAATTGTCTTTTTCTATTTTTGTTCGGAAGTAAAACAAGCGAAAAATCCTAATAAATCAACCAACAGTTATATCGAACCAAATATTTCCCCATAAATGACATTATTTTTTTTGAATCACAGCAAAAATTTTCAAAGTGCATTTTAGGAACATTTCCACGATCATTTTAAAAATTTTGTTGATTTTGGTTTTTGAATCTGTAATTTTAACTCTAATATTTTACTAAAGGGTGTTCTTCAGTTTGTTTTTGCAAGTTTTGGAAGAATGTGGTATAAATTATACGGTATAAGCGGCCATAGTTCTCCGACGTCGTAAAAATTAATCTACTCAGAGATTGAAAATATGTTTTAAGGAATTTATTTGATATTTGAATGTACAAAATGACTGCATATAAATTAATTGCAATAAACATCTTCGTTGATTTCAGTTTTCTTTACAATCGGGTCAGAACAATTTTACAATAAATAACTTCGCAGCATTAAAAGAGGTCAATAAAGTTCAAAGGTCATATTTAAATCTGATATTTTGCTTTGTGACCTTTGCTGGTAAACCACTGGAAGAAGGTTTATTCATGGTCAATCCGGCATCTATATCGTGTTGATAATCGTATGGAAAATCTAAGTTTTTTTTAAATATTTTGAAAAATATATCTAAGATGATTTTTAATGTTTTGATTTATTTTTCGTTTTAAAAAAATACAATACGGATAATGAAACCGTCGCCAAGTGGTGATATATTATTGCGTAGGTTGGAGCATCTGATAGCATTTGTCATAGTAGCACCATCAAGGCTAAGCAACGCAAAGCAACGAACCCATTTTTACTTACATATATTGTAAAGGTTTCATCAAATTCAAACTAACATGAACTAGTACTAGAATTAAACAAATGAAGAAAATGATATTGAACCGAAAAAAAATTATCGTTTTTTTTGGATTGTATTTTTAAGTAAATTGGAATAGATTTACAAAACTTGACTATAGGAATGGAACCTAAGAGCAAGAATAACACGACAGTTCGCAGAATAAGTTTTGATTTGGGACAATTGGAACAGATTAGTATATAATATAAGTTATCTATAACTACATTAGATTGAAAAGAACTTTGTTTGGAAACTACATATCAAAACTTTTTCATGACCTTATGTGTCAATTCTTGATTTACTTTTAAGGCCTTAAACATGCGCAAAGAGATATCCCATAATTAAAATAAAATACAATTTTTATAGCAATACTAGTTATATTTATTCCCAACGGAACTTCATCCAAAACGTTTACGATCTTATAGGCGCGTGTTCGAATCCCACTGATGTTGTTGAGTGATTATATTAGGATTGTTGCGTGATAACATCACCGTAAAAATAAGCGGTATCATTATCAAGAACCTTGCTATCATATGACTCAGAATACTCAGACAACACATGGGATCGAACACGCGCTATAGAGAGTAAACGTTTGAGATGGGTTCCGTTGGAAAAGGATATCAAGGAAAAATAGCTGAAAAAGGTTTTCTTAATTTTTTATACCATAAAAGACTTTAAAAATTTTAAATTACCATTTGAGTCATGTCTGATTGGTGGCGGAGGTGGTTTTGGACGAGCTTTTTGAACTGGTTTCTTAATAATTCGTTCAATTATAGTTTCAGTACGTTGAATCATGATGCTAGTAGGGATTATTCATGCATTCTTTTATTTATTAGTACAAAAATGTGTAATTTTATGAGAACTGCCAAAAATAGCGAAAGAAACGGCAGAAAAATATGTGAAGGGCCAATCAGTGTGCTTTACCATTCATAACTAGAGTTCAGACCGTTGAAACGAGGAACCAGAGTAAATCAGTCAGAAAAATGTTTGAAAAACGAATTTGAGCCATCTTGTGGTCAGAAAGAAGCTTTCAATATCATTCGTGGCCTTAATTTTAATTTTGTTGGTTATTAATTTGAAATGACTGTGCTCGGCGAGGACTGTAAACTTTTCTCACATAATAGCTACAAAAATAATTTGAAATTGGTTAAAAATTTTTGATGGAATCGTAAAAATATGGATTATTAAAATAAAAAAAAATATTTTGGGAGAACACGGTCTACCATTTTTCTGGCCCTGAAATCCTACTGTTGCAAAATTCTCCATTTTTTTGTTTTTAGATTTCGATCTAAAATTTTGTTTTAAGTTAACAATTTTGTTTTTAGATTATATAATTTGTACTTGAAATTTTCACTGGTCCGAACTCTTTTGACAATTCGTGAATACTCATGCATTTTGCAATGAAATAATATACAATCCACTCAGAGGGCACCGACGTTTTACGCAAAATATTCGTCATATGGATTACCCGCCCTCAGAGTACAAATGCTAAATATTTGAAAATGCGAAATCTGAGCATTTGATTGGTTGATCTTTTCTTAATCTGACCAATGAAATCGGATTCCACAATCAAAGGTTTGATTGGGTGCTAACTATCTTACTGCTCCATAATATATACATTTTACATGATATACATAATTGTTCCATTATACATTGGGGATATTCCCTTTATCACCTTTCCACTACTCCTTTTAACGTGTGATTTTAACGTTGTGGCTACGCATCCTAACCAAAAAGGGATATTGCCCGTCCAAATATTTTTCTGGAGGTTCGCTTCGCAATAACTCATCTGTTTGTCAAAACATCAAACGACCAAATTATTCTGTTTTTTAGTCGAGAAACAAATAGTGTTTATTTTACTTGATGTTATAATGACGCGCTTCATGTTTTGAAGCAAATCACCCAAAAGAAGAATTTATTAACGAGCATCATCTTTAATATCCCTTCTACGACCTTATGTTAATCTAGGATGTGCAAATTTAAAGAGCCAATCCTAAGGCTCCTAAGACCCCTCCTAGCCACTCATGGGGCCACTTTTCAGCCCGCACATCCTAAATTCACAAAAGGTCGTTAAAGGAATACAGCTTGTTCAATTATCACCTTTAATGATATTTGTTGGTTCATTAAAAATTAATTTTTGGTTTTTTCCAAATCATACATTGTTTAGAGAGACACTCGAAATATCCTTTTCCCAACGGAACTCCATCTCAAAAACGTTTGCTAACTCTATATCGCGTGTTCGAATCCCACTAATGTTGTCCAAGTGATTGCTTGAGTGATTACACGCCGATCAAATTAAGCGCACCCAATATCAACACCCTGGCCTATAATCATACTCAAGACAATCACTAAGAGAACATTAGTGAGATTCGAACACGCGCTATAGAGATAGTTAACGTTTTTGAGATGGAGTTCCGTTGGGAAAATGATATAGTAAGGACAACTTGTGATGAATGAGCTACAGGGTGAGTTTTTTCAGTAGGCCGCGTTGATGGAAGCAAAATCATATTATAAAGTATTTTTAGCAAAATAAAGTAACACTTCAAGTCAGACGGCCTCATTCAAAACACTCATACTGTATATCAGATGTTATGGATAAGTAATTTCGAAAGTGCATGTTAGAATAATGGCTTTGAGTTAAGAGGGTGGTCGAATCATCTGATTCATCTGGCGTGTCACAAAACTCAACCTGGTAGGTCTCCGGAAAACATGGGACTTCGGCATAAATAGGATCGTTATCGCATAATATCACTCGATTCTTGATCTCTGATTTGATGATAACCGGATGGGTTTGGGTGGTAACCGGCTGGTTAACCTGTTCGTAAATAGGCTGTTCCCTTTTCAGGTTATCCATCACGGCTAAAACAGACGAGAGAATATCTGTTTTATCAAATTCGAGATTCCAAGAAAGCACTGATTGTCGCAAATGGGCAACAAGCGATTTCTGACGTAAGACCACCGACTCCGATTGACGCATTTTCGGCTTTACTTCGCAAATTTTCGACTCGTTTATGTAAATTTTGGGAGGTTTTTCTGGTAACGATGGTGCTTCCTCACATGGTTCATCTTAATATACTTTTTTAACGTTAATTTTAAAGATCGGAAATTTTAAAGATCGGAAATTTTAAAGATCGGAAATTTAAAAAATCGGAAATTTAAAAGATCGGAAATTTTAAAGATCGGAAATTTTAACAAACAATTTTTTTGACCAGCCAGTTCAAAAAATGTCGCGGGACTGCGGATGGTAGGAGTTGAAACAATTATTATATAACCAAGAATTTAATACTTGGCAAAAAAACTATCCTTACGAGAATCCACAAAAATGTTATATAGAATGGACCTTTTTATGGTAATTTTGACCATTTTTTTGCTATTGCGTAGTACTTACCTTTACGTCAATAAAGTAACTTTCAAACACGAGATCGGTTTTTATTTCATCACAATATTTTTGTGATGTGATGTCACTAAACTTTAAGCAGGAAGATACAGTCTCCGCTATCCCGACACAATAAACAACATTACTTTGAAGTGGAACTAAACTGATTTGATATTAGATAATGTACACAATTTAGTTTAATTCTATACCAAAATATTCAACTACGGCGAATCCGCAAGTTCTGCCACTAAATCAATTAACGCCCTCTGCTAGTTACGATACCTTGACATAGTCGACATACACAGCGGGGTAAAATTGTTTGGACAAAGTGTTGTTCACTGATTTTTTGGCACTGTGCACTGCATACTAATTTCTATGACATTTAGGCATTATATACACACCCTATGTTCGAAACGATATAGAACTTATTTACTTCACGTTATCGAAAAATATCTTGACACCAGAAAATTTTCTCAAATTGTCGGTTCAGAGGTTTGATTTCAAACCCATTCATATAAACCATGACCACGTGGGCAAAACCGTGACGTGATAACTTGTGGGACGAGAGACGTTGGATCAATATCGACTATAACGATTTTTCAAAAAGGACACCCAGTCTATCGGACGAGCAGTTCTTTCTGGCGAACATTTGTTTTCATGTTGTTCAGTTTTACATATGAGAGTTTTTAGTAATTTACGCATAATAATATTTTTAATTGATTTGGTCTTTTAGGAATATGACGACTACACATGACCAAAATTACATTTGTGTTTTATTATCGAATAGCATCAATACTCGAGGCACAAAAATATATGCAAACCTGATAAATTATAGGAGATATTATGAGAGTTTTTAAATTGGTAGAAATCTCTTGGACTCAAGATATAAACACTTCGTGTTATAGCACTAAATTGAATAACAGTTGAAATTCATCATCTTCGTAAAGCTACCAAGTTTATGCGAACAATTTGAGTTGCAAAAAGCTTGTGCACGCTACGAGATATTGATGCTATCTTGAGCAACTAAACACCGTAATGATTCGTTCTTCCAAATAGAGGACTAATATATCTTTTTCAGAAATCTATATCTATCAATTTATCTTATCATAAACAATCAAGGCACTTATAGGTTTTATTGCCTGACCCATTGTGCTAAAGGTCTATTAATAGTACAGGCCCAATTACAACAGACGAAACAGATTGGCGCGCCATACGGCACATGTACAGAGAGTTTTTCTGCCGAGATTTTTTAAAGGTGTTTAAGAAGGACAACACTCAGGGCTACTCTCCAGTTCTAACGCTCATTTTAGACCGGCACGAAACCGGAATTTTCTCGGACAAAATTAGAATCCATCTATATACGGTGTCCTTAACTCACATAAGCGAGTCCTCTCTTTGGTGAAAGCAACAGTGTCAAATATTTTACACATATTCCCGTGTATTTTGAAAAGGAACTCGATCCATTTAGACACCAAATGTATCACTTTATATATTTTGGTGTTAGACAATACAGATCCAATTTATTTTTCTCATTGTTGTTTCCTCAAAAACTTATTGACTATCTAACAACGTTAATTCGTTCCCAAAAAACCCGAAATATAAACGGTTGACTCTTGTGTACCCAGAACGATATTTTTATAAACCTTTGTAAGACGAATCACATACTTAGCTGGGTGAGAAGAAACAGAATGTTGATACGTGTACCAACGGAGAGGAAAAAACCACATAGCCACTCTACTACAATTTTTTGAGGACCAAATAATGGTGTTCGAGAATTGATTCGGGTAATAAGTGCAAATAAGCCAAGGGTGCTTATGAGTATTGGAGGAGCGGGCCGAGAAGTTTACGGGGTGTTATGAGGGGGGGGTCGCTTTTTCAAACGTCTCGCGAGAAGGCAGGAAGAGGGAGAGCGGGGAGGGAGCGGAGGTGGATGGGCGGGAAGCGCGTGAGGGGCGAGGAGGAGGAGGAGAGGTAGTGGCTGAGGGGAGTGCGGCGAGCGGGGGAGGGGAAAAGAGGGGAGGGAGAGGTGTTAGAGAGAGTGGGCGAGGGGAGAGTTGTGGCAGCGGAGCGGCCGTGGGAGAGAGGGATTGGGGGCAGGGGTTAGGTGCGTGGTGTTGGACGAGAGAGCGAAGTGAGCGGAGAGTTGGGAGAGGAGGTGGGAGAGTGCGACAGAAGGGGGAGTGGAGTGCTGGGTGGAGGAGGTGTGGGTCCGAGGAGAGAGCGAATTGCAGTTAGGTGTGGTGTCAGAGAAGAGCGAGGGAGAGAGAGAGAGTAGGGGGGAGAGCGGGGAGAGGGTTGAGTGGCGGTCGGAAGGAGGCTGTTGAGAGACTTGACTAGAGTCGGAGAGAATCGTAAATATATATCTTAATATAGAAACTCTGCTCACTTGCACGTGAGCCTAGTTTTAAAATTGTCACAGGATTCATAAATTGCAATTATTGACTTCATATAGAGAAATGTAAAATAGAAACGCTGCTATAAATGCATAGATAATTCCGAGCCGATAAATAATTAAATAGAGATTTTAAGATTATAAATATTTTATGTTAGCATTCAAGCCTCACTGAGAATACAGAGAAAAAGTTCACGTCTCCAAGGCAATAGAGCGGTATATTTCAGTGCTCTAGAATAGTGTACAGACGTTTTGTCCTACATAAAGCTCCACGGTAAGTTTGAAGCTACCAATTCATTTATGCGATGACTATACGGTCAAGGTTGAAATAGTATAAATCTTCTTGCATCAACTCATTGAAAATCTTAGATCAATGATATTCTTGATTATTTTTAGTAACTTAAAGAGAAAACTATATGATTGGAAATCTCCGAAGGATGTGTAGCATAATCCACGGCTATCGTGCGCGATCGTATAAGACCTATCACAACATATTGTTAAAAATTTTAATTATCAATTCGAACAAAAAATCAGCAGCTACTGAATACCATCGCGATGAAAACATCTTATTCAATCTACCATTCAGAGATCAGAACAAAGTGTAACTTTCATAAAAAAAGAAAAAAATGATGAATACATTGTGTAAAAAAATTTGCAGAATTTTTTATGAAATGGCTAATTTCTCGAAATAAAACCATAGCAAGTATGTATTGAAAGCTTAATTTTACATATTATCTAATGAGATTATTTTTTCTGAGAAAATAGATTAAATATTACCAATTTGACAAGTGAAAAGTTAGTGGGAAACACTTTCTCTGTATATTTGATTTAAATTCGTAATTCTTATATAAATTAATTAATTTTTTATTCAATGCTCTATGGCCCTACTTACACTTAATATTGAAAAAACTTGAAATTTTTAACTATCCAGAAAAAATCTTGTCCCACGATCCACCAGAAATAAAGTTTCTCACATGTTAAAGGTGTCTTGCTCAACGCTACGCCGCAAGAAACACGCAGACGCACTCCGAACACTTTCCTTAAAAATGGCCTTAGATATCACATTTATCGGAATTTGAGGCATATGCTTCAGTAAGATAATAATAATTCCTCGAAGTAAAAACTTCGACAAGAGAAAAAAATTCACTCAAAACAGATTAACTACTCCTCGCTATGATTACGAACTAATATACCCAGAGCAGAAAAATGAAGTTTTTTTTGCTCGAAGCACAAGGTCCGCGGTAGGATCTTGAGTTTAGCACTTTATCGGCCATCTATGCTAGACATCCTCCCATAGAGAGCATCTTTAGGGCGGTGGTGGTTAGTAACTATACCTAGAATTTTCAGGTCAGCCTGATTATTTGCGACACCCGGACTCCTCATAAGATAGCATATGTAATGACTAAAGAAAAACAACTTCGATATTTAGCACGCAAACAACTGTCAAAAGAGTCCGTAAGTAATAATAATAAGAGCTCCTGGGTATGTACGTTATAACTATGATAGAAAGACTGTTACACTATCAAGAAAACACGAGAATGAAAGAATCACGAGATCTTTTTCATTTGGAGTATTGTCACAAGGTAAAAAGTGTCACTGAGCCAATATTTAGGGACAGATGACCGTTATACGACAAAACATATCGTTTATGTTCTTATCTTTTACTAGCGTAACCTCGTTTTTCTATGTCGAGAGAGAGAAATTATATTGTTATCATAATTAAATTGGCGCAAACAAATTAAAAGGTTTGTCAGAAATTGAGTAAATTCAGTTGTTTTTTTCAAGTGTGATGAAAGGGATATTGTGGCATTTCGAAACAGGAGACAAATGATATGTACACTATTTTTTTTCAGAACGAGTTAATGAGACGAGATAAAAAAGTGTAGAAACATTTCTCTAATCTTTTATTGTCCAATTTACATCTAGTCAATAAAAGGTCCATTCTTGAGCGAGCACGATTATTTTATAATTTAATTTCTTAAACATTAACTAATTATCCTCTCGGTAAAAGACGTCAACTAGTTAAATACAAAGGCACTTCAATGGGGCATCTACATTTTTCCGCACGACAAAACGCGACTCACAGAGTTTTTTAATAGATTCATTTAAATTATAACTTCGTTACAATATGTCCTGTGTTTTAGAAACGCTAATAAGAAAACAGTTCTAGTTTTTTTATGTTGACTATATTAACTCGACGAAGTTCTCTTTTTAGATAAGTTGAAAGTATTTATCACAATGCTAGATAACAAATTGAAAATTAAAAATGGCAAAAAGTTATGTATGAAAAGATACGCCATCACTCTATTTTGAGATTATCTTGATAGAATTTTCGACCTTCTAAACAAATTGAACGAATTGGATTTCATAAATAGAACATATAGTTTAGCCTGGTTACGGTTTGGAATAATTGATAATGGGCGCCCTATCGAAACGAAAATATACTACATTTTATTTTGGTAGAATATATTCGAACCGACATAAAATTTTAAATTTTATAGTGGACAAAATTGGCACATCTCGAGAGATGCTCTACTCATACCGTAATGTAAAAATTTCTATTGCGACAGTATTCATACGAAAAGTGATGAATCGCGGCGACCGCAATTATCATATTAGTTGGACATTATCTTGGAAATATAAATAAGATATAACCCAAAGGAAAGAGAAAAGCATAGTGTAACATAACGAACTAATGGTATGTATTATTTCTGCCTGATATTATTTCTATGGAAGAACGAAAATCAAAAATAAGAACTTCACTATTAATATTAATAAGAAATTTTGAGCGACTTGAGATTTTGCGAGAAAAATATTATTGCATAATTTTTTCACATAAAACACAGGTCGACACAAATCTGAGAAAGGTAGAAACTAGAAACATATATAATTTTATTTTTATTTACAGAACAGTAGTCCTAGAAACACTATGATAGACATGCACACTGAAAAAAGTAAGAAAGTAACATATTATATAAGACTTTTATTCTTAGATTTCCATAAAAAAAACGATATACAGAAAATAAATTTTTATGCACAAAATTGCGGATAAAATTTCATAGATAGCCTTTGATTTTTTTGACAAAATCTAATTTTTATCGGAGGGATAATCAAAAAACTTCACAGTGTGCTGTGAGACAACTAATTATACCAAAAAATAAGCGCAACACAATTTTATGGATTTATCAAGGTATGATTGTGGCATTTTAACAATCGTATTCTGTTCAGCTAACGACTATAAGCAAATGAAAGTAAGCCAACTAATTTAATTTCGTAAGTCTAATTTGACTCCAGCTCCGAGTAAGATCAGAGACCCCACTTACAAGAATGGTGTAAACCGCAGGCTGTATGATACTTGAATACACAAAAAAATTAAAAAAATTTAGCACTTAATGCGACAGGAAAAAGGTGAGCGATTACAAAAGAAGAAGTGAAGAACGTGGAAAATTGTTGGCAGCCAATCACCAAATTAGAATCGTTCTTCGGTAAATATTTACACGGGCGCATTATGCAATTTTGGTCACACACTTTTAGTCTAATAATTCAAACGTCGTGAGAAATTGTTTTTTAAGATTTTAACAGTAATGGAAATTAATTCGACATTGGATTAACGTTTAATCTTAACCGATGGACAACAACATTAAGTTAAGTCGCTAGAGAACAATGTTTAACCTGAAAATTGTTGGAAATAATAAATGTATTCTAATTATTGATAAAAGACTTATTTAAAAACACAAATAACCGTAAATAGAACTGGATACGTAAATATTTATCACTTATATATATAATCGTAAATATCTATTGATACATAATATTCACTATATATTAATCGGTTTTTCATGCAAAAATACTATTTTTCAAAAAATAAATTCCAAAACCTCAAAACATTTCTTCAAAACTAATATCTAAGGTACAATTTTTACTTTATAATTACTAGAGTTAAAGAGTGAGATCAACAGTTACTATTAATATACCAGCTTAAGACTTCAAAATACTTGCTATGTAAAATATCCTTTCTCAATAGCGAAATCTCTAAGCGGCGTGTCAATCCCACTAAATGTCTGTATGAGCATTGATTATATGCAAGTCTGCTTAATATTGGACGCCCTAAATTAATTTGGTGTGTCATTCACTCAAGCAATCACAAGGGCATCACTCAGACACTCAGGGATTCGACACCGCTATGAAGATAGTAACGTTTTGAGATGGAGTTGTCCGCGGAAAGGATGTGAATTTCGAGTTAATTGGCGTGATGGAAACACAATAAAATCAATAAATAATCTTATTAAGGAGAAAATCGAAATGTGTGACAGTCTTTTCGAAAGTTTATGAATTACCACAATAATTTCAGTATGCAGAATTGCTAAAACAAAAGACTTTCCGAAACACTGGGCAATTTTAAGGGAAAAAAGACAAAATTTTCATTTATTTAAGATACAACCGTTAAATATGATTGCAGGAATCGGTCAAATGACAGATTGATTGACTTTAACTCAATCATTATCAGAACTGAATAAAAGTATTATCTGTGTCAGCGCAAATTTCACTAATAGTAATCGATATCCGACATTTCATCAATTTCCGATCTTACAATATTCCGTCTTTAAAATTTCCATCTTTAAAATTCCGATCTTAAAATTTCGATTTTTAATCTTAAATTTCCGATTTTAAAATTCGATTCTTTAAATTTCCGATCTTAAAATTAGTCTTGAATCCAGATCTTTAAATTGATCTTTAAAATTTCGAATCGTTAAAATTTCCGATTTTAAATTTCGATCTTTTCAATTCGATTTAATTCCGATCTCTAAAATTTCCGACTTCTATTCATATTATCCGTTTTATCGATCTTTAAATTATCGCTTTAGATCCGATTTTTAACAATTTCCGATCTNTTTAATAAGCAACATAAAAACAAGACTTTTTAGCGCATAACACCCGACAATGTCCGAAGTTTATTAATATCGTCTTTAAAAAAATCTGTAGTCGAGTTTAGTTGGAAATGGATGCCCCATGAAAAGTGCTTTTTTATATTTTCCCAGATAATTAGTTATGTTAAGAAATTTAAAATATAAACGTTTGCAAGAATGGACACTTTTATTGAAGATAAAAAATAAAAAAATAAATTTTCACATTTTTTTCTTTCATTTATCGCTCTGAAAAAATGTACCAATCTGCCGGATCGATGCCACCCCCTTAACTATTTTGCAAACTTAATTTTTTCGCAATTTAAAGAACAAAAATTTTCTTTCACAAAAAAAGTTCGTAGAAAGAAAAAGATTGTTTTGCGTTAATCATGCAATGGCAGATTTAACCCTTGACGCTCCAAAAATGACAAAAGAATTGTTCGTTTTCAATTATTTTTTCGAATTACATTTTCAAATATAACGAAAGTTGATTTATTAGAATTTTTCGGCTTTGGCAAAATCAGTTTTTTTCTTTATCAAAATTCTTTCTTAAGGGGGTAGTGTCCGCAAAAAAAGTTGGCCTGAAAATCTGATATAGTACTAAACCACCCCCAAAAAAACTCTTGGAATCACAGAGCCGATATATCGACTCAAGCCTACCGAAAACCTTCTAAAAAGACAAAAAAATACTCATTTTTGTTTGTATATTTGGTTCGTATATTACAGGAAGTTGATTTTTTGAGATTTTTTTGTCGAAGTTTTACTTCCGGATAAATTATTTCGAAACTTGACATCAAATTCAAATGTGAGATAAGCCAGTTTTTAGGAAAGTGTTTTGTGCATGCAAAACACTTAAAATTAAAATTTATTCGTATCTTGGGACAGATATTTTTCTTGGAAGTAAAAATTTCAAATTTTTCAATTTAAGTATGCCATGAAAAAAATTATTTATTATAAAAATTAATTTAATCAATCAAAAATTTTCCACACTTTCACTTGATTACTATATCATCTCAAAAATAATTATAAAAAATGTAATAATCTGCTTTTATTTGAAAAATTAGCCATTTTTCATAAAAATTCGTGATTTTTTCATCATTTTTTTTTCTTTTTTGAAAATAACTTTCGATTGATGGTATTGATAGATTTCATCGGATTAGAGCGGGATTTGTGCGTTGATAATAAAAATAAAATTGGTGAAGGCTACGATGGGCACGTATCACGTGATATGCTACACCTTGGTTTTCCAACTATATTTCTTTAAGACTAAAAATCAAAATTCTAGAATTTGAAATGATTGATGCAAAAATTAAACATTTCAACTTCCTATTGCAAAACTAATTGGAGCTTCAACTACCGTGAGCTTTCTGTAAACAACGTCGAAAGTAGAGCCGATATATCCGCTCTTGTGCCTTGGCGGAACTTTTTTTCTGTGATTCCAGGGGTTGAATGCTAAAAATATTTAAATCTTAAAATTTTTTATAAATATTAAACCGGAATTTCACGCATTTTACAGTTTTTGTATTTCTCAAAAATTGATCATCGTGAATTTAATTCAAGCCCGCATACAGGCTAAATTTTAAGAAATATGAATTCAACTACAGTAGTTTGTGAAAGCTATTGAGGCCATAAATATGCCAGTTCTATTTTGTCTAAAAATGATCTTTGTTGAAAATAACTTGAAATTGAATTTGGGAAATTGAAAACTTTACAAAGTCAAATTCCTTTGTCGAATTAATCTTCAACAAATTAGCTCATTGTTTAAACGTGTCAAAAACAAAAGATGAAACATGCGTCAAATTATTTTAAGGGGGTTGTGCCCACTCAAACAGTTGGCTGAAAATTCGATATAATATCCTTTCTCAACCGAAGTGGATCTCAGAAATTATTTTTATCTCTGTAGCGCGTGTTCGAATCCCACTGGTGCTGTTTTAATGATTATGGAGGTTTGAAAAGCGGATATAACGCACCGATAAACTTCGGCGCTCCTAATATCAAGCACCCTTGCCTATTATTATACCCGAAACAATCACAAATTGGCCTCAAAAATGTGATGGGTGGTTGTCTCGTGGTCATTCAACATTCGTTTCTCCCGCTAGAGGTCGTCAAAGTTTAAAATTTGGGTAATCAAGATGTCCAAACCGTTTATATTTCGGTTTTTGGGAACGATTAAGTTGTTAGATAGCTCAAAATAAGTTTTTGAGGAAACAACAATGAGAAAAAAATGGTCTGATTTAACCAAAATTTATAAGTGGTCATTTTGAGTTCTCAAGTGGATGAGTCGTTTTCAAAATCCGAAATGTGAATAGTTTGGACACCCTGTTAACCAAGAAGACTCACTATGATTGAGGAAGGGATATAATATCAATTTGGTGCCTTTTAAACATATAAAAATGCAGAAAAATCTCTGTACATGCTACCCAATGTTCTGTTAATTGTATAATAGCACAGGTCGGAATATATAATATTAATTATATTATATTGTTAAAATATATTTTATATTTTGAAAACGACTCATTCGGTTGAGTTCTCAGATAGCTCAAACTGCGCACAAATTTTGAAAAAAATGTTCCAAAAACTGATAATTACAAGTAATTTCAGTTATCTTATAAAAAGAAAAATTGTCCGATTCTGTTTAATTTATCATTATTTTATCATTTGCTAGATATTTGTGCTCAGTTTGAGCTATCGAAAAACTAAATTGGATGAGTCGTTTTCTAAAGCCAAATCATATAAAAATTTTGGCTGAACAAGTGGCAAAAAACGACCAGAGGGCCCCGTAATCGATATTGATCCAAAGTTTGCCAAGTAAACGGCACGTTTGCCCACGCATGGTTAATATGTGGGTAATCGAACTTGAACCGACAAATATGAAAATTTCTGTGTAAACATTTCTTGTAACGAAAAAAGTCATGTTCAAAATAGGGTGTGAAAACCAATGCAGAAAATTTGGACAGCAAGGCAAATAAAAAACTGCCAAAAAATTTCCCGTGTATGTTTATCATATAATAAGGGCGTGATAGGGGCCAAACTGCGGTTTCTGCCGTGAATATTTGATAATAAATAAATTGTAAAAGTCAATATCAAATCAGTTAGTTCCATTGGTAATGTTGTTTGTTGGGGATAGCGGGAGATTTGTATCCCGCTAAGTTTAGTGACAACACACATTCAAAATAGTTGATGAATAACCGAAACATATTTGAAAAGTTTAACTTTATTGATAGGTAAGTCTACCAAGCAAAAAATGAGTACCAGATAAAAAGGTCCTATAAATATAAAAATTTTGGATCTAAGGTAGTTTTTTGCCAATTAAAATTTTGGTATAAAAATTGTTCAACTCCTACCACTCGGTGGCGCTTTTTAAGGTGGTCAAAAATTGTTTTTTACGTTTTAAAAAAAAACACAAAATTTTCATTTTTTTTCCTTCGATAAATTGAAGATGCTGACTGTCTCTATAATTTTTTTTCTTTTCAGTGATTCATGAATGATGTGCGTAGGTTGAGTTTTTGCTGTTTTGGAAATTATGACGCAATTATTATGACGCATTTTATGCCTTCAAGCAAAGCTCAATAAAGAAAAAATAACATTATGGGGACGGGCATTATTTCAAACTTTTAAAAATGAAATGAGGTCTTATAAAATATAAAACACCTTTTAAAAAGCACCAAATTATAAATCTTGCATGTTGAAGATTGATACTGTGAGTGAAACTACTGAAGTGGTTAATACCTGCAGATTTCTTAATTTTTTGAATGGCCGAAACTGGTTCTAAAATACCTTTGTTGATAAATTCCCTTTCGCATACAGATAAATCAGCAACTTTACTGATGTCAGCAGCAATATCTCCGAAGCTTTCTCCACTACAAATAATGTCAATTTCGACTGAGTATTTTTTCGTCAAATATTTTTCCCCAAAAATCAGGTTATAAATCAGAAATCTGCTATTTCAAGGTAAGTTGTTCAAATTAAGTTAATAAACATAAAAAAAATTGAGGTATGTCAAAATTTTCGACTCGGAAAGTATAGTTTTTTCATTTATTTGTTATTTTTTTATGCTTCACAAGTTGGTCAGAATTGACTGGAAAGTAGACCACCTGGAGTATTTTTCTCCAAGCTTTTTATTTTTTTGATACAAAATCTTCGATAAATGAAGTGATGAAATTTGAAGTTTTTGATTGGTCGAAATTATATAACAAATTTTCTAGTTATTCACGGACTAATAAATAGGTCATGATTATAATTAAAACAAATTTATTTGTATATTTCTGAATCAACCGTGAAAAACTTCATCATAATAAAAGTTGAAAAATTAAAATTTACAATGTGTAAATGTCGACCAATCAAAACCTCGAATTTACATATTATCTTCATGATTTTTTAATTGGAGGCGCTAGTGCGTTAAGTTCAAATTTCTTTTAAATATGAATTTGACCAAAATTTTTTCTTGGCCTGATGCACCTTTTTCGTGATCTGTCTCGACCATTTTGTGTGAAATTACCTTGTTCCAATGTGCGCTGTGTGACGAAGATCATTTAAAGGCATGCTTATATCTCCCTTAGTAACCTTTCGTCGGTGATTACTTTTGTCTCGATTTCTTTTTGATTTTGACTTTCCCCGCTTTCCCGATTGTTTATCATCGGAATATCCTAAACAAAGAACCCTTTTTCTCACATTCAACAATCACTCAAAATAAACAACTACATTTATGTTTTTAAGAAACAATTGGCTTGGTAGTTTTAGTATTTTTACGGTCGAGGATTTTTTCCCGCATTGCAAAAAAAGTTTTTTTTCTAGAATACGGTTTATAACATTGACCTAAATTATCCTTTTTCTCAAAAAATAAGAATGGATCGGACAACGCCAAAAATTGGGAATCCGATCTTTTAAAAAATGAGAGGGATAACGCCGGAAATTTTGGGCAAAATGAGCATAATTTAAAAAAGGAAGATGTTTCTGAAATTAATTTTAAAACAACTGTAGAATTAAAAAAAGTTCAAAAATTAAATTTTATAAAATTGACTTGCCAGTCTAAAAATAAATATTTGTTTTCTATGGCGTTTATGTCATATTTTTTTTTTCAAAAACTAGGTTTTGCCAAAAGCGACCCTCACACCTCAAATTTGTTCGATTTGACAAAAATATGTCTCGAACTTCAAAAGTCTTAGATGTGAATCTGGGGGGAGAGGCTATAGATTCAACATGACTTTGAGTCTAGAATCTCACGTTTTAAAATAATACTAACCAACAAAATCCTGTTTCAGAGGTGAAGTTTCAAATGAAATGAAGATAAAGTCGAAAGAAAACTACACAAACTTTACTGAAAACTGCTCAAAATACATAACTAATCTGGAGGCTGTCACAGAAATGTGCATGAGTCATAATGTACTCTGAGATAAATTAGGTATTTTGCGAAACTAACGGCTGAAAACATTATAATGTTTTCGTCCCTCATTCTCCTTTTCGCGCTTCAGAGAATGAACTAATAAATAATGAAATAACAAACACCATTTGTTATCGTTCGCATTGCCTAGAACCCGCATTTAACATTCTGATTAGTTGGTCCCCGGACCAACTGTTACAATGGGATCATCGTCGACAAAGTGAACGATCAAATTTTTTGCCAAAAATTATTTGTGCGTTTTTTGGGGGAATTACAGACCTTTATCACAGTACTTATTTTTGCAAAAAAGTCTCAAATCTCTCCAAAACATATTTGAGGCTAATCTACAGAAACAATAAGACTTTTCTTCCATTACGGTATAGTCGAATCTACTCCGGAACGTATAATAGTGAATAGGGGGCTTATACAAAATTAATGTTGCTGAGTCTTCACTTCTCTCGAGTGTCTTCGCGCTGATGGTTAACGAATCACACTTCACTGTAGCCTAAAGGGCCTCGGTGAATTTTGACAAATTTGCACTTTTTCATTTTTTTTCGCTTGATAGGAAACTATTTCTCACTTCGAAATTTCAAGATAAAAACTTTTTCTAACGTAAGTTGTTACTTCTGAGCTTACGTTGTTTAATCTGAATTTTTTCAAATCTATTATTTTCAGTTTGAAAATTGTCTTTTGAAAAAACACTCAAAAACGGGAGATTTCGGTTGAAGGCGTCAAAATTGAGGTAAAGTATTTTTTTTATTTTTGTTGATAAGAAACCGAAAAAACGGACTCGACTACCGAATTTAATTTTTTGAATGGTTTTATAAAATTTCTTCGAAAATCGAAAATTTTGAAATACCAAAAAAATCGGAAAAAAAATAAATTTTGGCAAATCGTAAAAATTTTTTTTTTTATGAGATGAATGAAAAAAATTGAATTCGGTAGTCGAGTCGACTTAACAATTTGGCAATTCAAGCATACATACATTTTTTATTTTCGATAAACGAGAGTTTCGACCAATTTCTCCCAAACTGTGATTCGGTGCAAAAATTGAAGTTGAGAGTATTGACCAGAGCGAAGAAACAAAACAAGGACATATTTGAATAAAGTAAAAACAATTATTCTTCATATTTTCATTGAGTGATTCCAGAAAAATAATTTTCAAAATTTTTGAACAAGAAATGATGAAAATTTTAAAATATTTTTAATGATTTTTGATCAAAAATCACTGAACCATGTCATATGGTTTTTTAAAGAGCATATAAAAATATGTGGTCACCTAGTCAAAAAGTTAAAGTACCCATTTTGTAGAGTTGTTTCCGTTGATTTGAAACAAATATTGACAAAAAAAATTTGAACGAAAAATAAGGCATTTTTTCTTTATGTTTTGAATTTTTATCGAAAATTTCTCATAATTTGTCGAATTTGAAAAGTTAAATTAGAACTCAAAATTTTCTTAAAAAACCATAATACAAAAATATGCTAGTTACAAAAGTTGCTTGGATCATGAACCATCACTTTGATGGTATATTGGGAAGAATATATCAATCCAGTGAAAAGGTTTTCATCAAGAGCCCATATATCAGTATCTGTCAAAATGCACCGAGGCCCTTAATATCGCATACGTTTTCATCGTTCAAATGATATAGTTTATTTTTAACTTTTGAACATGTTTTTTGATCATTAACGAGATAATTTTCTAAATTTTCACAATGAAGACTAAATTGGATAGGTCCCTATTATGCAAAGCTGATGATAATTGGAATTTAATAGTCTGGCTTCAGAGAGCCGAACGGGCGGCTGAGCCATTTTTAACTGCGGTCTCACCCAAGTTAACATGAAAATGATCAGATATATTTTAATACACCCTAGCTTGTGATAAAGCCGAAACAAAAATGCGAGAAAAAAAGAGCCATTTTTACAACATATTTTGTATTTTACAATGAATACCATTTTTTGACTCGTCTCCAACAGAGGTAAATGTTGTGACTAGAGTTAAACATAAAAATTGATTTTACATAATTGATAATCTGAAAGTTAAGGGGTAGTCAAGGCTAATTCAAATAAAAAATCATTCATTTTCCAATTTGGTGAAAATATGTCACCACAAAAATGTAACGCTAAAATACGGATTGTTAGATGCGAACTCATGAATCAGCGAATAATTCAAGTAGCGCTCTTATCAAATAATGAGCATACTTCATAATTGATGAATCATCCTCTTGCATTTTCAGGAATGTGAAAATCAGGGAATATACATTTTTGGTGCACTAATGCTGTCCACAGACAAAAACTTCTAAATTTTTATCCAAATTACAACGATTACTCATAAAAATTCAAAATTATTTTTACTGCTTTCGCATCTTTTAATGAGTTTTTGTCAGAATTTTTTCAAACGTTAATATCACTCCTAAGACCCCTTCTAGCCACTCATGAGGCGCTTTCTCTTCTTTTCAGCCCACATCTCTCAGATCATGCAAAAGGTGATAAAGGGATATACACTAATAATAAAAATTACTAAAAATTTACTATATAGTATTTAAATATTGGTGAATATTTACTAGGAATAAAACTGAAGGATTAATAGCCTGGATTATTCGCCGATAAATTAGAAAAACATATATATTAAAAATTTGGATGATTTGAACGAAATTTATTATCAAATCAGACCAAATAGTAAAAAAGAGAGAATTATTCCGAAATTGCAGATTTATATGCGCCGCAGAGTTAAATAAAAAAACATTTATTTTGTTTAAATCTTAACTGAAACACAAAAGCCAAGCTTTAATAAAAATAAAAGTTAATATGACATCATTTACAAAAAAATGTTTTTAACTAAATTTTTTTTCAAATTTTTTTATTAAATTTTTTTTATACATTGTTTTATTTAAAATTTTTAATTAGAAAATACAGCATATTAACGTTTTTTGCTTTCTTTTTTTTCTTATTTGCATAATGTGTATCCGCCAATGAGAACGATCAATTTTGGTCGTTAAACCAATCAAAAGGGTGGAAATTAGATTTATGCAAATTGGAAAATAGGAAGCAAAAACGTAACATGCTGTATATCATTTATACTAGTAAATATATGATTCAAAAGATATTAAGCCTCAATTTTAAAGTTAAAATGCCCAAAATCCTATTCAGCGAGTTTGAATTAGCCCTGACAACCCTCTTATTTTTCATTAATGTGAAGTTCATATATTTGATTTCCCAAAAACTTATAAATTACCTGAATCCAACGAAATTCTTGATTCTCTGGTTTGGTTCATTTTTCCTGAATTCAAAATTGAAAAACTTTCTCTACGCGGAAGCCACATTATTGCCCAGTCAATTAGTCTCAACCGAAAAATCTCAATTTCTTCCAAGGGCCAACTTTGAATAAAAAATCATATCAATTTACTCATAAAATAATGATTTGAAATCAGACTTCGAATTTCTCACGAGTCTTTGCGAGTCTTTTCGCCCGAGTTTTTTTTGTCCCGAATCGAAAATTGGGGGCGATAGAACACTAGTGTACCCCGCGAGTTAGACCCAAAATGTGAAAATATCCACGCCTATTATTTTGGTCTATTGTCACGTAAGTATACCTAATCTTACTTGGAATCACTTTAAAGATAACAAAAAATATTTTATGAATAAGGGAGATTTGAAGTATAATCAAAATGATTTCCTTTATTAATTTTGCAACTAAAGGATACGGACACATCAAAGTAAAAATTGACTCAAAAATGTCTCTTTTTAATGTATATTTGAATAGCATGAAGTTAAAACGAATTCCGAAATTGAATTTTTTATATAAAATGTCAAGTTTGAAAATGATTTCAAAAAAAGTTTCAATTTTTGAACGTCAAACTTTGACTATCGAGTTGATAATCAAATAAAAATGTTCGAGTCATATTTTAATTTGAAGCTTATTTTTCATCGGTCAAATAAGACTTTTATTTTGCAAAAAATTAACTTTTTTCTCATTTATGTAATTTTTTGAATCGTCGAAATATATTCCAATTTTCAAAATAATCAAATAAGAATTTTTTTTCGAATCGCAATAAATTAATGACAATTTGAAGGTCAATTGTCCCAATAAAAAAGACGGTTTCTCTTTATAATTCAGAAATAAGTAAAAATTTCAAAATATGGCTTGATCATTTTTCGCCATTATCGACTTAGGTCGAATTTTTGTGGCAAAGGTTTTTGAAAAAATAAGGTCAGAAGGAGGGTGGTCCCTTGGTTGTCACAAAATAATGAAAAATTAAAAAATATTGATTAAGTTTATTATTCAATGAAACACAGGATATCAAGGTCAACTGAGCTAGACTTAGATCGACTGTCTCAGCCAGTAATTGACAAAATGTTATTCGCAGAAAAAAAAATACATTTTTATTTGAATTTTCGAATATAAAGACAATTTTCACATTTTATAAATATATTAAACTTTTAATTTTTAGGTTAAAGGCTTATTACGAAAATATGAATTTTAATTAAAATTGAAATTGGTGTAATTTTATATTGATAAGTTTTTTTTCAAAAATACGTATATTCGAAAATTAAGATTTTTTTATTTTGTCTTCGAATTGAATCATATAAACTTTTTATTAGATATAATTAATATTCAATTAACGCTCAACGGACAAATCTACCATGATTTTTGTTTTTTGTTTTTCAAGAAAAACAGAGCCAAAAAACAAAGTATAAAAATTCTCTCGGTCGATAAAATTCATAAAATAAATTTCCCTATTTCCTTTCCCGTCATCCTCAAGCTTAGAGAATACGTGTAAGTTGCGAATACAATTCGAAACTGCTTCATGTCAAGAATCTTGACTCAAGTTTGATAAGCATTTTTTTAAGAAAAGTGGTAGATTTGTCCGTTGAACGTTCATATTATATTTTGTCTGCGAATAAGTAGTTGTCCAATGTCACACCCTAAAAATATGACATAAAGTTGTTTCTCTGTGACCTCAGTCGACTAAACATTTCAAGGTCAAATTTCATACCTGAAATAATCGGTGGTCTGGCCGTTTTTTCTTTCACTTTTTGAATAATCACTCTAAAATATAAACAACTTTTTAAAATTTTTAATAAAGACAAAATTTAAGCGAATAAATCGATATATTCCCTCAAATAATGAAAGTCAATAATAAAATATTTGAAAATCAGGGATAAACCCGTAAGGGTGCGACATGCGCATTGTTTGCTTGGCCGCTCATGGCCCTATTGTGCCCCATTTTAGTCGACTTCGATTAAAATCTCTTAATTTATGATCTAACCAAGATATAAACCAATAAAAAAAAAATATTTGAGAAATGTGGCGGGCGATTCTTGATGTTGTGAGGATATAAACCAAACTTTGAAAAAGATGTAAATTTTTTTAAAATTCATGCCTGGATAACCCCCTTAATACCCGCAGCTGGCTTGTTTTGCGATATGTCTTAATGCTCTTAGAACCAGAAATTTCAGATGTTACATTTCAGATTTGATAAATATCTAGTCTAAATAATTTGTTATTCCTAAAATAAGACTTATTTCTACACGTAGGATAAATAGATATTATTCCTGCTTAGAGATAAATTTAACCCCCATCTGCGCGGGAAAAAACAAGGAAAATGAAATATGTCTTGAAAAGAGCAAGAAAATTGCATTCGAATACTGAACTTGCTGACACATTAGTAATGGTGCTGAATGAAACCAAAAAATTTAATAGAATCAAAAAATGGGGATACTTTTGGGCCGATCTCGAAAATTTTTTAGGTCCGAAATTTCCAATCCAATCCGATATTTAAAATCTGCTCGGGGGGCCTTTGTCTTGTTTCCCGTGTTTTAAAACACAGCAGGTTGGGTTTGTAGTTTATAACACATACAGTGGGTGACTTCAAATCAGCTCAGTGTTTATAATATTACGTCGTAATATAAGTTTATATATTCCGATCATTTATTTTAAAATTTTATAAAAAGAAATCTTCAGTTACCAAAAATCGCCCAGTTTTTCAAAAAAGCTTTTATTGGGTGATTTGTTGAAATGAACTGCCTATCCCTTTATCACTTTTTGGTTAGAATGCGTAGCCACAACGTTAACATCACACGTTAAAAGGAGTAGTGGCTACGCATTATAACCAAAAAGTGATAAAGGGATATGACTGATTCTTGTTATTTTCAAAAAAGACCCATTTCTACACTTAAAATAGATATTCTTGCTGCTTTGATAGTTTAAGATGCATACGGTTTCAGTCAATACTGCTATTTGATATGCTTCTGATTTATTATAATCATTGTCAAATCTGAATTTTTCGAAGTGCGAATTTATAACCGAGATTAAGTTTTTATAACTTTGTTTGTAGGACCTAATATCGCCGAAAGTTTTAGCTTAAAATGAGAACCGCGTGGGTGGTCAAAATGACGTCACTAATTGAAAAGTTCAAATGAAATATCCTATTGGAGTTTCTTTTTGTTCAGTGGTAGCTTTTGCCAAAATTTGACCGGATTCCAAAGTTAAACCAAGGAGAAGATATATTTGCCCACGACAAATGTCCAAAAACGGTGGTTTATTGCATACTTTAAAAAAAATATAGCACTAAATGAAATAAATATTCAGCAGTTTGGCCTACTAAATATTCAGGTTATATCAAAGTTTCAGTTCATTTGTAAACAAAACCTAGGAGGTGATCCTTTTTCTGTTTTGATTTTTGATTTCTTGTCTCGCTTATGTATCTAGGAGTGTATTCATACAAAATAGTTTTAGCCCATTTGAACGCAGACTCAACGCTTAGTGGCCAGCTTAATTTTTCTTATGAAAAGAAAAGTGTACTACCGATCTGTCTAATATCAATTTGAAAAAATGTATATTCAAAGTTTTTTTCTGATAAGTTGAAAGTTAAGATGTCAAAAGCAAGTATTTATACGTTTTTGACATTTACGGCTGTCGCGAATCTGCCAAATTTGGATTTTAAAAATTATGATCAATTGAATGTTTTATTGTTTATGAAGTTTTTGCCTTGATGTTAATAACTATTTTTTTGGTATAACCGCCAAATTTGAACGCTCAAAATAATATTGGTTATCAAGTCAATATTAAATATTCGTTGAGATATATGATATTCATTATTTGAAAATACAGTGCTCTTAACTTGTATAATTACGTGTCTGTATCGTTATTGAAGATGATTCCGAGTCCTTATACAGGGGGTCAATATCGTGAAAAAATTTTTGCTAGAAAAATCGGCGATATTAGGGACTTTCGAATGCGTTCGAATGACGTCATAATTTGAAAAAATTTCTTAATTTTATTAGGATTTTAACAATTGGTTCAAATGCAGTAAATCACCAAAATGCATAAAATGCATAAAATCCAGTTCTCCAACAAACGCAACTCGGCGATATTGGCAATATAGGCAATAAAAGTATTTTAGCTAAACATAGTGTAATTACGTAGGGTTTTTGTAGGTCAAATTATCGAGATTTCACAGGGGCTGCTGGACCCAGTTCTAGCGACTCCGTTTGAAGACGTAGAGTCTTAATTTTTTGGCATTTGAAAATTAAGCGTTTTTAGTGAATCATTTCTTGCATTAGGGTCGGCGACCATGTAGTCGATCTCAAATAACTGGTCAAAGTTCAAGGTCAATTCCTAGGTTATTGTATGAACTTAAGAGTCCCACAAAAATAATTGTCAGGGTCGCTTTCTAATAAACGTATTAGCAACAATGGATGAGTAATATAATGAAAAAATGGTCAAACCTTCATGGTCAATCAATCCAAGTTTATCATTATGACTTGTAAATACTATCAAAAAAATCTTTGGGGTCAACTTTTTGATGATCGTATCAGCAACTGTGGGCAAGTATGTACTCAACGGTCGCTAAAGAGCAATTTCAAAAATGTGTGATTCATTTTTGCTCACTAGCAAACCTTCAATTATGCGAAAAAAACCTTCTTACTTTCTCACTCTAAAAAAACGTGATTTAGAAACGATCATAAAAGATCGAAAGCATATCAATAAATTATTTTTTTACTTCAGTTTAAGGAGTCGGTGCATTTTGACAGATACGGATATGGGCTCTTGAAAAAAAACTTTTTACTGGGTTTATATATTCTTCTCAATATACCATCAAAGTAATGTTTTATAACGCTACAATCATAAGTTTTAACGCTGCAATCATAAGTTGCTTTGGGCTGAATCTGACTGTATTTCCAATTAATAAGGGGCCTTTTTTTGCTTTGAATAAAAAATGTTACTTTTTCTCAAAACGAAAGTTTCTCTGTGTCGTCAAAGTCTCAAAATGTGTTTTATCAGTTTCCCTTCTAATAATCTTTTGAACCAAAAAGGTCTCATTTAGTTAATTCGTACATGACTCGAGGCCAACTTTATTCTCCAATGATTAATTTTTGCTTGTCTAACGTTATGCATAGACCTTTGTAGAGTCAAAAATATGAATAATACAGTATCAATTCTCCTTTTTAATTTTTTAATTAAATCTTTGACGTCGCGTTTTTTCTGAGATTGAAGAATTTTTTGAGCCTAAATTAACGAGGTATACGGTAACCGTATTAAAGGGGGTACTGGCCGCTGGAATCGACTATTCTTGATACGTTATTAGCCCTACAGGGCTATTTTTTTGGGGGGGGGAAGATAGCTCTGAATGTATTGCAGTTGGATACTCTGAATTTTTGAGGGTCAAATAAAAAAAATATTTTCTTTCGAAAAAATACTAAAAAAACGCAAAATTTCGTTTGACGATTTGATTGGTTCTGCATTATTAAACAACCTTCAGTCACTTTGAACCATTTTTCCGCCTTAGGCCTTATAAAACCAGCGAATTTTACCCCCTATCAATTAATGCCCGGTGCGCATCCCACAAATGACCTTGAAAGGTTTTACAATTTTCTATTGAAGTTCATTAATACTTTCAAATCTTTTGTTCACATTCTAAAGACATTTCCGCTCAAATATGTTCTAACATATTATGTTCTAACAATAAACTACCAGACATGTTCCAGGAGTTAATAAAAGTTCCGAAATTGTAACGAATATGTTTTATCTAAATTAAGCGGAAGTTAGTATTTTTGTATTCAAACTTTTTTAACAAAAATTAAATGAATCAAAAATCTGGATTTTATAATCAAGTGTACAAGTTTAAGGGCCTCAGTGCATTTTGAAAGATATGCACTTTATAATTTTTTTCTCTTCATGAGAAACTCTTTGCCTCTTCAAAATTTTTGGATAAAAATTTGTTCGAACAACAGTTGCCACTTTTGAGCTTACTAAGTTTAACCTGATTGTTTGAAAATCGTTTTTGTTTTACTTTATTAATCGTCCTTTTAAAAAACACTCAAAAATGGGAGATTAAGGTTCAAGGCGTCAAAATTGAGACAAAATATTTATTTTTATTGATAAGAAACCGAAAAAACGGTCTCGATAATCGACAAATTTTCGAGAAAAAATTTGTCCCCTTAAAGCGCATTTTTAAAATTATGTAAACTTCTATTTTTTCATATCTCCTATTCACACTTTTGTGAATATCCCGGTCCCACTACTCAGAAACACACTCTTTTTCTTAATCAGGTACGGGATATTCACAAAAGTGTGAATAGGGCATATTATATTTAAGTTGTAGATAAACTCAAGATGATCATATAATTGTTGAATATCAAGTTTCAGGTATTCTTGAAATCGTTTTAAAAGCGGCCGTTTCTATAATTATAACATAAAAGTTTAATAAGACACAACGTACTTAAACGTCCTGACAGTTATCCACATGTCCTGACCAAAAACGGCCTGACTTTGGCACATTACAGTTGAAGTTGGGATAATTATATGCATGTATAGTGCGTGCACATAAATTATACTGTACTTATTATAAACTTAGTAGTAGATTTTTTTTTAGATTTCTGAGAAAAGGATTTTTAATATGTTAAACCAAAAATGAAAATGCGCTTTAAGGGGTCAGAGACTGTATTGGCTTCCTACTCACTTTTGACACTGAGAAATATTATATTTTTCAAATTTTTTTCTACTTTATCTGCATCATCTCTTTTAGATTTTAAAAAATGAATCTTAAAATGGAAAAGTTTTTGAATATTTTTTCTAAATGCACGACAAAAAATGACATCGTGAAATGCGGTGACCAAAATAAAAACCACTGTATGCAATATGGTGGCCTGACGGTTGCCAATCGTTTTTTTTCTCTTTATATTTTCATTTAACTGTCTTTTGCGTGAATTTATTGTCAAAGCAAATAAGGGGCGAGAATTAAAAACATTTTTGCTTTTTTCACGCTTTCTGAAGCAAAGATTAACTCGAAAAATTCAAGGTCATTTAATGGTAACAACTATACATCTCCTTAACGTTTATCGGAGAGGTTTTTGTAACTTTTGCGAAACAAAAATCATCAAGGATAACATGGTTCTCTTTAGGCTCTAGCGCCGTCTATGGTTTAAATAGTGAGGGTACGATGCGACGTACCCCGCGGGTCCCCGTATGCGTGAGTGAAATTCTGAGGTATTTGATAAGAGTTGCGAGCTAGAAAAAATAAGGCTGATAGAAGAAGTTATGACGCTAGTGGTCAACTTTATAAAATAAAAACAATAATAAAAGACAATTATAAAGAGCACCACGAATCTCTTATAACAAATTCCGAAATATTGAAATTTTTGGTAAAAATCAGAAAATGATTAAAACTCTCGAAACATCTTTTACGTAAGCTTCTGGTCGTTTTTTACTAGATTTTTAGGTCATACTAAGAACAAATATCTTGAGAATAATAAAAATAAAAAATTGGTCCGAATCCGACCATTTTTTCTAATATATTTAAGAAAAACTTAAAATTAAACAATATCAGTTATATCAGAACAAAAAATAGTCCGATGAAACAATTCTTAATTTAATTACTCACAAGATATTTGTGCTC
>SCLH01000579.1:288047-304400 GCA_004367855.1 Oikopleura vanhoeffeni | reverse complement strand
AAAGAGAGAGAAATATTTTGAGAGTTTGATGATAATCCAGAAATTTTCTGGATTTAGTGAATAGGATCTATTTCATTTTTGCCTCAGGGTCAGTCAATATGGTTGAATGATGCCAAATGGGTTTCGACGTTTGGATACAAGGTTTTTTCTGGGAAATGCCAGAAATACGTCATTGTCGGAATATACGAAGCCCAAGAGTTGGTGAACATCGAAAGGAAGTACTTTTTGGAATTCGGCTCTGATTGGCGGAAATCGACAAAAGTGCGCGAAATCGACAATTTAGACATAAATGAAAGATAAAAAAGAATCTTCATGCCAAGCAAAAAGATCGCGTTGAAACGATTTTCTGTGGAACGAAATTAGCAACTATGGCTCATTAGATTTTCTAATTCTTACTATGTCAAAATTTTCGGTTTCGCGCGATTTAATGTCGATTACAGCCAATCAGCCGATAATGAAAAAAAAAACTCCGTATGTCGGTTGTTACGGATCCAGTCGCGCGAGCCGTAAGGCTTGTTAATTGAAAATGATGTTTCTGGCCTTCCACATAAAAAATCCGTTGTAACAAAACGTCGAAATAAAAACACCATTTTAGCCATATCAACCAAAGATTGCTAGACCCCTGATGGCAAAAAATTGAAAAATACTACCATCACTAAAATTCAGCCAATTTCCGGATTATACCAAACTCAAAAATTCCATATAACCTCGGATCCTTGTTCTTGAAAAAAGCTGCGGACTCGTGTTAACCGCGTTAACCAGATGTTGGTGGTAGTTTACTGATATTGTCTAATTGAGATCGCGAGAATCAAGAATAGATCTTCAGGCATTGAAGAAGAAATATTCACCGGTCAATCATTAGCCGTACCTGGAAGCCCACAAAAATTTCTGTCAAAATTATTCATGTACACCACCCTAGATCCGAAAAACAACTTTTGAAAATCTTATTAATTCAGAAATTGAAGGCAATTTTTACATTGGATAAAGATGTAACAATCTCATCAATATCGGGCCACATAACGTCATCAAGGTCCTGAAATAAGCGGATCAGACGCTCTCGCAAGTAAAAAAATTCCTACATATTTCCATGTTAATAAATAAGCGCATTTAACTAATGTTTTGTAAACTTCTTATATGAAATTAAGGCAATTAACTATGCGGTAGGCGTAATAAGGCATTGTTACCTCTATTCAGATCTTTTTAAAAAAAAAATTAAGGCATTTCACTATAAGGCAATTTAACATAAGGCATTCTACTCGCTAAATCGAGTGTTCAAACTTTAATTATGATACGAAAAACGTTTTATAATTAAACGGGTATCAGTTCGGGTTCCCAGAATTTTCCTTAAATTTTGGACATCAACTAAATATTCGGGTAAATAAAATGACAAGAAATATAATGAACCAGGTCTAATGCCACTATCAGGTCTTATTTCTAAAGATATATCTCTGGAGGTCAACTTATCGTGATCTGTTTGAGCTATGTCTCTCCCTCCCGTAATTCCCACGCCGAATCCCTTGAATTTTGTAATTACAAAACCGAGAATTTCGCCGTTTTTATTTTGGCATTCTTAAAAAAACATAAAATACTCCATTAATTTATAGGAGATTTTTATGAAGAGAGCGAACTTGCAAAACATTATTTGAAATCCTAAATAACAAATATCTTGAGTTCAAACTCAACTCAGCAGGCCAATATTCGTTAATATAGCTGCCTTTGAGTAAATACAAATAAAAAATTTATTTCGCGGCGTTCGAGTTTGAAAAACTTTTGATGTCGCCGAGAGTAAGCCAGTTTCCAAAAATCCGGTATGTTTAAGAACTTTCAATAATGATCTTTCAAATAAAGAAGGATAAAATGCTGTTAAATATAAATTATGTGCCGACCGGTGTTTCCTCGTGAATTAAGGAATAATTTTTTGAAGGATCATTTGCAAAAAGAAATCTACTAATCCGATAAAAGCTCAGGGAGGAAGAGTGAGTGTAGTTTTGACGGACTTGAAGGCGCCGCCGTGGCCGTATGCTTGACGTAAAAATAAATAATATTTATTGTCATTCTTTTTAACCGAATTAAGTAGATCCAAAATTAAAGAAAATTTATTATTAAATTATTATTTACCAATTGGATGCGGTCTGATGATAAGATTCTTGAAAGCTCGAACGATTAAGGGGTGCATCGACTCGGGCCCGACTGGATCAATTAACTTACGAAATTAATGAGTTTGCTTACCTTTTCCTGCTAGATGATCGTTGAGCTTGAACCATAATAAATGTGCATCTAACGTATAAAAATTAATTTTGTGGCCGTATTTAGGAAGATTTGAGTCCGAACTTAATTTTTTGAATTCTAAACAATTTCAAAAAAGATATCAAAGCATTATGAAAAATTCCGTCATGTTTTGTCCAAAATTTTTTCTTGATCGTTTTTGAAATCTAGAATATAAAGGCTAAAAAATAAGCCACTTTTCATAACTTTTTTTCATGCGCATGTCTACATATTTCCTGACTGCTGTTTGAAACATAGAACATAATATGTGTTATTTCCATTTTTTGTCGACTTTTAGAAAAATTATGAAAAATCCGCAAAGCAAAGTCCAAAAATTGTTATTAGTGTTTTTTGAACTCTCCATAAAAAATCATGCAGAATCAGCCATATAATGTTTTGTACTAAGTAGATATCCGTAGTCAATAATGAGTTGTCGCGCGATTCATCTAAACATTCGAAGAAATTTAACATCGCGTGTGTAACAACTCGATAGAGTGCCATTGTTGCTACTGAAATATTTTAGAAATTTTATGCTGGTCAAAGAATTCCCAATAAAAATGGTGGGTTATAAGGCCCAATTGTCTTTAGATAGTAAGATACATTTTTAATATCAGAAACGGCAAGTGATAAGTCATTTTTATCTCAATAAAATGTTTGTTTTCATATAACAAGGAAATTTTTTAATAAGCAAATAAAAAGCAAGACTTTTAGCGCAATAACACCCCACGCAATGTCCGTGAAGTTTCTATTTAATACGTCTGTTAAAAAAAAAAGGTCTGTATGTCGAGTTATATTGGAATATGGATGTCATTGAAAAGTGGTTTTTATATTTTGCCTCAGGATAATAGTTTATGGTTATAGAAATTTTAAAATATAAAACGTTTGCAAGAAGTGGACACTGTTATTTGAAGAATAAAAAGATAAGAAAATAAATTTCAAACCTTTTTTTTTTCTTTCAATTACGCGTCTGAAAAAAATGACCAATCGCCGGATCGATGCCCAACCCCCTTAATCGGCTTCAGAGTAATTTAAACTCTCTTAAAATGAAGTGGGAGAATAAAGCTTCAACAAAAGTGACAATAACCCAACATAGAGTGTTGCCAAGGAATTCCGAAAAAAATAAGACTATATTGTTCGACGATTGGTTTGAAAATTTACGTTATCTTACTTTTTTCCCAAATTCGCCGAAAAAAGAGTCTATGAATCGGCTTGGATCCATAAATCTGTGTGAACTTTAGAAGATTTCTGAGAATATCAGTTTAAGGAAAGTATTCGGAAATCTTTAACCTGTTAAATCCTTATTCACCCTACTGTTATCCGAACTCTTTTCAGTTTTTCTTTTGTGAGTGATATCTGGGAACGAAATTATAAGAGAAAATTCTAGGCTTTGGAGCAAAAAGACTTTTTCTAGAAAAAATATCTAATTTGATTTTTTATTCAGGGGAGATATATTTAAAGATAAGATTGAGATATGACCATGTGCAAAAATCTGTTGGAAGTCATGACCCCTGTCATAAGAATTTTTTGAAATTGACCATTTTTTGAAATCTCGAATTTAATATCTCTAGTAGCAAGAGCAAAAAATAAAAATCTTGACTGCCATCATGATGTCGAAAAGGTACGGAAAATTTCAGAATTCACTTATTGCACTCTAAAAGTAAAATTTAAACTCTGAAAACGTCTAATCTTGTGAACAAAACACTGAATAAGCACAAAAAAGTAATATCGAGAACATCATGTTGAAAAATATGTTATTTGAATTCAAGAATTGTACTCTGTGAACTTGCAGACAAACTGTCAACAGTGCCGTGTAGATGTCCTCAGAGCGGTCCTGAAAGAGCTTTGAAAAAATGGGCGTAAGATGTCTCCTAGAGCGTTTGCTAAAATCGGAAATTGGCGGAGATGTCCCAAAGCGCCCAAAAACCAAACCTGCCTCTTCAACAGATTTCGCGTGTTTCTTTTCGTATGAATCTAATCGTGGCGTGGGATGTCCCCGAGCGTCTTTAACAAGGGATCCCCTTTACATTATATCGGAAAAATTTGAGAAAAATTTTCGGCTAAAGAATCGTAAAAAATAGCACAAATTTCGGTGATTTAAGGTTCTAGGACAGGCCTGGCCACAGCTGGCTTATCTCTATGCTGGCTTGACTTTGGCTTGGCTTGATCAAGCCAGACTAAAGCCACAAAATAATTGTTCCATGTGTTTCAATTTCCTGTTCATTGACTAGAAAAAAGGCAAGGGATGCGGTTTGTTAACCGTGGTTAATCAGGTGGTTGGTTAGTTTGGTATTTAACATCAAATAAATCCCGAGATAAGAATAGAGCCCTCATACCAAACCAAGAAATACCAAATTTCAAAAATAAATTCAAAAATTATTTATGTTCAAAAATAAAATTCAATGGTTATAGTTCCTAACTGTATATGGCTGGTTCAGTTGTTCAACGCATGGTTGATTTATAACGTGTGCCAGTTACTGATCCAAATTTTGATAAATTGATCTGAGTCGTTCTTCAAAAGTTGACTCAGTTGTTTCATCTAAATAATAATGAAATCTGAACATATAGCACACTTTACTCGAAATATCCTGAGTCAGAAACCCGAAAAGTTAGGATTTGACAATTTTTTTGTTTTTTGAGTCACTTTCAGGATGTTGGATAACATGTTTGCGTTCTACAAAGTTTAAAGAAAAAAATATCTCTTGAGCTTTTTTAAAAAATAACCTGGTTTGCAATAAAGTTGTACAGTAAATGACCGACAAAATGTTGATTTTTCAAGAGCCCTAAAGAAAATAGTCACGAGCTGAGTTGTGATTCGTGTTCGTGCATACTGTGTTTCTTTTATACATGCGACAGTGTAACGACGAAAAAGGGGCGAGATTTTGGCGAAAACAACTATTTTTATTTACAAATAACCCTGTGATGTGAATTTTCCAGATCTAAATCATGAAATCAGAGATTTATCATGTGAAACCCTATAACCTTTTTATGGAACCGATTTAATATTTGTGGTAACCATTTTTTTGACGAAGCGTGTAGTTCCTCTGAAGATGATTAGTTGGTGTACTCATCGGTACAGATCGTGAAGTCACTAACTGAGAGCAGTAAGGTGTTTGTTGTTAACATTGACTTGTTTTCGGAAATTTTTTGTTTTCTTAAAGTGTTGTACGTTGTGAAGGATGTAGGGCTTCAAAATATTATATTTTTGCTTATTCCAAATGCCAATAACTTTGAATTAAGCTGATGCTATGAAAACAATCCATGTGTATCTTCAAATAACCGTCAATAGTTCAAGTTATCTGTCAGTTCATTCAGAGTCTGTTAAGAACCCTCAAAGCTATGAATATTATATTATGAATAATATTAACAACTATATGTCAATTTAATGTACTGAAAGGTCGCCGGAGAGCACAAATGCCCCTGCTGAAATGTCAAAGATTTGACCATTCTTTTACTTTGTTAGTGACTTGTTCAAACAAATAACCCTAGACTATGGGCCATAGTTCTAAATGTTCAATCAAACAGTTGAAATGATACCTTGAACTTGACCGGTCATGTGGTTTGCACAACAATTTAAGAGTTTGTTCCTAGAATAAATTTGTAGTTAACAATAATTTTAAACATGAGCGATTAGCAAACTATTTGAAGTTTAATATGAGACGTAGCTTAAAATATAAATAAGGTCAAATCATATATAGATTTTAACTTTTGTGTTTGTGACTCGATGTAATTTTCGCAACTTTTTTTTTTTTCTATCTGCATAAAGGGGTGGGTTGTAGCCTTTTTGGGTGACCTTTTCAATCACGCTTGCAGTTCAAATCTAGGGCAATGTAAAAAAACTGAGGTACTTGTAAGATCTAGCCTAGTGGGTGTTACAGCAAATTGTCGACCACCGAGAAATTGTTTTTAAAGGATCGAGAAATAGTGGGTTAATTGTAGGGAGTTCTAAGGGAATATAATTACGTTATACCAAAATCTCCAAAACCTCAATGATTTCAACCCAGAAAGAACCATTTAAAGTTTAAAAAATGCACGAATTTGTGCTAGGCGGGTCAAATAAGTGCAGAAAACTTATGGAAAAAACTGACGAGGGAAAGTTCTCCTCTTGATTTTCCTTATAAATGAGAATCTCTTTCGACTTATAAAAAACTAAAAAACCTAAAAAATCTGGCATGGCGGTCATGTTGATCAATTTTAAATATGTCCCGTCAGCGCAATTGTCCACCGATTGGCCCAAATTCTCGGCGTTCGAGCTCTGATGGCTTAGAAACAGAACCGTAATTAATTTTTTAATAAAAATATCGAATTCATAGATTGTTTGGCCAATGATTTGGAATGGTTGGAGTATCGT
Organism: Oikopleura vanhoeffeni; assembly: GCA_004367855.1. NCBI lineage: Eukaryota > Metazoa > Chordata > Appendicularia > Copelata > Oikopleuridae > Oikopleura > Oikopleura vanhoeffeni. Next base: position 297,787 of record SCLH01000579.1, on the reverse strand, counting down.
TCCCGTAAGGTGACATTGTGAGCGGAAATTTTTTCAACTTAGTTGGATTTAAAAGCGCCTTATTAATTTTTAAAAAACTGGTTTAAAAACAAGTGCCAAGTGAACTAGAACCGGTCCTGAGAAAACTTTAAATTAGAATAAATTACACAAACATTTTCTTTGACAGCAGATAACAACTGTACGGATTAACGCGTTGAAAGTAGTGTGAAAACAGTGGTGAAGACCAATGGGCAATACTTAAAGCCGAATTGATGCCCAAATTAACCAAAATTGGAGCCAAATGATGTCATGGGCAACAGTGAGGGCAATGGCACACGTTGATCAAGCTCGTGGTGCCAATGTGGTCCCCCCACTGATATGAGCAGAATGCATATTTTAAGGCTTATCTTGTAGAGAAATTTTTTCTTGGTCATTTTAAGAACGCAGGGATTTTTTTTTGGTCCTTTTAGGATTTTTCCTAAAAAAAAAGTGTTTAAGGTGCGAGGAAGTGACTTTATTAGTCCCCGGGTTCTTACGAACGTTAAGAATAACGGAATCAGAAATAAAAATAAGCTGGAACTGCGACGAGCGAAGGGTTTCTGCAGAGAAGAGATTTTGCCAAGGTTATCGGAATGCAACAGCTGTCAAATTGACACGGTAAGATGTATAACCAACCGGTACCGGAAGTCATATTTCAATAATCAACATTGAAACCAAAAGATGTCGCAAAATATCGGTTTTCTGAAAACGGTATATGAACTAGAGTCGAAAGGTGACCGCGAAGGTGCCCCAGCGGGGAATTTTACATCCTGAGTGAATCCCGATATAAGTCTCCTCTGGGGCCACCTTGCGGTCACTCTACCTCTAAGTCATTAATACCCGCTCCGAAAACCGAAATTGCGCATCTGCTTTCGGTTCATGTTTGGATTATGTGGGAAATAATTGATCTCCGGTAACCGGTAGGTATACCCCTTACCTGGTCAATCTGACCTAGCTGGTTGCATCCGATAACCTTGCAAAAAATTCTTCCTTTGCAGAAATATCTTCGCGTCGAGTCAAGCTTATTTTTATTTCTGATTCCGTGTATTATAGCGTTCGTGAGAACCCGGGGACTGAGAAGGTCACTTCTTCGGCACCTTTAAACACTTTTTTTTTGAAAAAAATCTGCAAAACAAAAAAAATCTCTGCATCTTAAAAATGACCATAAATGAAATCATCAAGATAGCTTAAGGGGTTCTATAGGCAAATGAACGATTTTGAATTGCTTATTCTCTTCGGCATATGACATTAGAGTGAAATAAAACATTCGTGATAAAGTTAAGTTCGTAGTCTCTGGCATGACGTTGAAGTCATATTTTTTGGAGATAGCATGTGAATACCAACTCGGTAAATGAGGTGTAACCAGGAGCAACACAAAATCTTGAAAAAGCTGAAAATTTCCTATTTGTTACTCCAAAGCCATGACTTTTATCTCTAAATGCCAGCAAAATGTAAATGCTAATTTTAAACGGCAGTAAAAATTTTTGAAGCATAATTAGTAATGGTAAACTGTCGTTTGCCGAGAGAAATCTTAGGTAATGTCCCCAATCTTCTCAAGGTGATTTATGACAAATCATCTGTAATTCCAAAAATGGCATTTTTAAAAAAATGATGTGTTCGTGCTATTTCTCTAGAATTCGAGCATAAAAAAATTGAAAATGATCCCAAAGTATGGATGTTAATCATATAAACAATAGTCAATTGTTAAATATTGAAAGATGGGAACAGATTAAAAAAAAATGCAAAAAATTGCCTATTTAGATTTTTTTTCATTATCGGAGGTCATGCGGATTGTTTACTAGTTTCCAGGAATGTGTATATGCCACCTGACGAGCGCATCTTTAGGAATAAGGCCTCGACGTTGTTCCGTCATCGGCGATTCTTTATGGCAAAATGACGTGAATTGTCTTCAAAAGTGAAATTTTTCTAAAAAATATCTTTCGTTCATTCTTCTAGAATTTGAGCATTAAAAGCATTGAATGAATACAATATGTGATGTTCATGTGGCGGCCGTCACGAGAGCTATCTTTATGTAAATAGCCGGCATGTCCGTTTTGGCGATTTCTTGATTTATTTATGGGCAAAATGACGTAATTCTCGAAAATGGCAATTTCAATATTTGTAACGCCATTGAAACGACGTCACACTTGCCGGAAAATGTGTGTTTATTCTTGGGTGGCATGTAATATGTGCGCCTTGACGTAGAACGTATTTTTATTAATAGTCACGCAATTTCCGGTTTGGGCGGAGTTTCTTGATTATTTATGGCAAAAACGTTACTTTCGTCGAAAAAATGGCATTTTGCAATTGTACCAATTTATCGACGTGAGCCGGATATTGTTTAAATTTGCGATGTGGCATGTATATGTGGCCTTGAGCAAGAGCTATTCTTGATGTAAACGTCCCCCGCAATTTCCGTCGGGCAATTTTACGGTGACATGTCTGGTGATTTAATGGCAAAATGACGTAAATTTCTCGAAAAATGGCATGTTTTCAATATTATGTAACGGGACCGGTAAATTTATGCGAGCATGTGAGGCCCGACAATATCTCTTTAAGTTGATGTGGAGGTTATATGTGTGCGCCTTGGACGGAGAGCTATCTTAATGTAACAGTCGCGCAATTTCTAGTTGGGTTGGAGATTATGGGGATTTAGCAATGACGTAATTTTCTCGAAAGAAAATGCATTTTTTTAATATTTGAACGCCATTATTCGACGTGATGCCAGAAATTTTTAAATTTTTGTGGCATAATGTAATATGTGCGCCTGACGAGAGCTAGTTTAAGTAATAGTCGCGCAATTTTCCCTTGCGCGGATTTCTGAGGTGATTATGGCAAAATGACGTAGATTTCGTTGAAAATTGGCATTTTTCATATTTGTAACGCCCATTATCTTCCTTAAATAATGGTTTAAAAAAAATTGAGCTACAGCGTGAACACAAGATTAAACAAAACACGTCTATAGCACATAATCCCTTGTTTGGTGAAGGTCGATTTTTGAGCCAAATGAGAAAACCTTGCTTTTTTCGAAAATTTGATTTAAAAAAAAATTTTTGTCCGTAAGATTTTCTTGACAATGTACTTTTCGTTTAATCATAACTATAACATAACCAAATGGCTTCATTTGCTGTGAACACCCTAATCTAGCCTTCGTCTAACGATAACACATCTCAAAGTCAACCTTGTTACATCACACCACCAGGGGTGAGGTGCTATTCTAGACACTAAACGGTTTTTTTGAAATCTATCTTCTTAGACCCCACATAACCCAAAGCGCTCAAAATTTACCAAAAGTAGCGAATGAAATGAGAACAAAAAATGTGATGCGAAGGGAAATTTTGCGATTTTTGACTTTTTTTATGTCTAGATCTCAAATTGAGACGCCCGATTTGCCATTTTCGACGCAAACTCTATCTTCTTTTAGACCGAATGTTTAGGAATAAAGGCCATGTTTTCGAACGAAGGAGATAAATAGTAATGCGGTAAAGTGATGAGAAGAATTTTGAAATAAAAAATTCCAGAATTCTGAGAAGATATGACTATAAGTGAATCGGAAATGAAAAGTTTGAAAAGAAAAGTCGTCTGCTTTTTTTTTGCAAAACAATCAGCTCAAATCCGATAATTGGTTATTTAAGCATTTTGTTTAAAATAATGAAATTTTCTAGAGATTCGATTAATGACATTCCGATAATTTTAAATGTCATGCATCGTTTTTGGTGGTCATATTCACCAATAAAAAATGTTCATATCATGGTGGAAAAACCGGTTATGCGGGTAAAAGCAAAAAAATATATTCGAATTTGTGAGAAATTCTTAGACTTTGTTCTAAGATGTTTGAAAAAAATAATTGCCACCAATGTAGATTCCTTGGGTCAACTTGAGTTCATAACCGATATAATGTATCAATATTAATTCTATAAAGGGCTCAAAGAAAAACGACACCCACCTCCTTAAATGCTTTTTATCTCGCTTAACATTTTTTTTGTTTTTTTCAATCTTGTTTAGCAAGATTGAGAATAAATTTGTATGTGAGAAAATTTATTTGGAATCATGATTGTAGCGCTAATTTTTCATGACTACAACTTAATATCGATTTATCGCGGACCAAAATCAATTACGTTAGAATTTTTGACTTCTGATTTATTTGTTCATATAACGAGTAATTACTCGGGCTCATGAGGATATATGGTCGATTTTAGAAAGAAGTAAAGCTAGATGGCAGAAATGCATCTGGTTAACAAACTCACTTGGACATTCACAAGTTAAGAGTAGTTTCATAAATTAACCTGGGAGGTTATGGTAGTATACCGATTGGTGAGGTCACTTGTACGCTTATGGTCTAAGAGTGTATGCATTGCAAAAAGCGTTTTGGCAACATGATCACGCAACTAAAGACTAGTTCCACCAGAATAGCGTAGAGGCTTTACCACTTACCTAAAACCATGCTAAGCTTTAGAACGTAAGTGAAAATTAGTTTTTTGTAGAAAGCTAGCCTCAAATAAAGGAGTGGGTGACTGTTAATTGAGCCCCTTTTGTTACAAGTTTTCGAAGTGAATTGTCTGGCTAGAAAATTATTATTAATTTTTTTATTATGTAAGACCCTTTGAATGATACACGTACTAATTAAGAATATAAGAAAAAAACCTACACTCCAGAAATTATTTTTATACCAAAAGTCTCCTAAAAAGCACTTAAAAAGCAACTCCTCTCTTTGTTGAAATATAGTTCTGTAATTTGGCAGTCGGTCTTTATTTATGAATACGTAACAAGAAGTCGAAGTGCTTTTTTAGAATGTATGCACTTTTCGTTTTTTTTTCTCTGATAAAGAAACTTTTGGCACTGTCAAATTGTCCAGATGCAAACATTTTCGAACAAAACTATTGACACTGTTGTAAGATACTTTGTTTAAGTCTGATTGTTTAATTATGATTGTTTCCAAAAATCAATTATTTAACTTTATAAATCTTTTTTTAAAAAAACACTTAAAAAACGCGCGTTTGCTTCCATGGTGGTCGTAAATAGACAGGTAAAATTTATTAGTTTTTTATTTATTTAGCTTAGAAGCTCTTAAATACGCTCTCGATCACAGAATCGGATTCAAGTAATTTTATTTAATCACGATTTCTAGGTCCAAATCGAAATTTAAATTGTGAAAAAAAGACGGATAAACGGAAATTTACCAAATCGAAAGAAATAATTTTCTGAATAATTAAAGAAAATAATATTTGAACGGTGAAATGTTCGGCAATACCAATTCTGCAAGGTTTGAGTTGAGAAAATGTTTTTTTATTCCCGGATAATTGAGGGCTTGGAGTAAGTTCATGCCGTCCGGTAGTTTCGTCCAGAAAATATGAATTCAGAGTATCAACAAGTAAGCGAAATAAACAAAACAAAGACATAGTAAAATAGTGTAAGTAGTCCATTCCAAATATGGTTCAGCTTAGAATTGCCAGAATAAATTACTCTGAATAAAATTTTGAAAGCAAGAAAGGGAGGAATTTCAAAATATTTCAAATATTCCGACCAAACATCCCCAAAAAATGTCAGATATTTTTTCAAAATAGCATACATAAAAAATGACCAGGGGGGTTTTTAACAAAAAAAGGTTTAACGAAAAAAAATTTTTTTAACAAAAAAGAAATTTTTAAAAACAAAAAATTTTTGTAACAAAATTTTTTTTAACAAACATTTTTTAACAAAACATTTTTAACAAAAACAGCATTTTTAACAAAAAAGTTTTTAACAAAAAAAAATGTCATTTTTTATACCAAAAAAAAAACCATAATGAACAAAAAACCATTAATAACAAAGAAAACATTTGAAACAAACAAAAACATTTTTTAACAAAAAATAATCATTTTAAAAACAAAAAAAACATAATTTTCCCGATAAAAATTTGAACTTTTAAAAGACTTTGCGTTTTTTTTGTGAAACAGTTTAAGTAATTAATGAATGCAAAGAGGAAAAAAATCTCTAAGAACTTTAAATCATTTGTGTTACTTAATGTTAATCCTATATTCGCGCCCCAGAGGCGGAGATAATTATCAATTAAGTACACACATTGAAGTAAAGGTCATTAAGAGGTTTTTGCTTTGCGCATTGATGATACTGAAGGGGCCGAAAAGTGTAACAACGATTGAAGAGACGAATTATAATATAGAGACAACGGGTAAAGTGTGATGGATCGATTGTAAAAGAAGCCTAGGCTATTATAAAACTGAAGTCTGAAAGTGGTAGACAGAGTGTGAAATGCGAACTCATTGATCTGAACGCTAGAGGGATCATCTACGCCACAAGGTTGCGAAACGTGATTCCTTTGAATAACAGTTTTGATTTTAGAACGCTCTTGAGCCATATACGCCATTTGGAAAATTTAGGAACGGCTCTTGACAGTTTACGCCGATTTAGAAAATTGGGAACCGCCTTGGAGATTTATCCGATTTCGAACATTAAAGGAACCCTTTGGGACATCTACGCTATTTTGAAAATATAGGACGCTCTTTTGACACTCGCCATTTCAATAATTTAAGGGGACGCTTTTTGGACATCTGACGCCATTTTCAAATTTAAGAGACGTCTGGACATATACCGCAATCATATACTGAGTACTTAATGGCCGGTTAAATCATTTGTATTTAAACGATCATTAAAGTATATTTTTTTAATAACCTAATAAATAAATTAAATTAATTTACATAAAGTATTTTCGACTTAAGATGAACTTTTCAGCATGTAAAGGAATAAACAAAAGCAATGTTTTTTCTGACTAATCGAAAACAAAGTATTTTTCTCCATAAAAACCGGACTATTTTTTTTTAAACATTTAATATATAATAATAAAAATAATAATTTTAAGTTAAACATTATTCCTAGTTTAACAGAAGAATGGCATTGCTTATTTTTGACTTGAATTTTAACCAGGAGAGTGGCACAAAAGCAAACAAACAGTTAAAATTTAAGAAACCGAACCTATTTGCACTGTTTTTAAATTGAAAACTCGATTAACTACAGTAGAGTATATTTTCCCACTATTTTTTATAGTTCGGGTTTCATCTTTGAAATCGTAAAAAAATTGAAAAAAAAATCGAAGCAGTATAAAATTCCGCAATTTAGTCCAAAATGTTTTTTTGGTTTTTAAAATAACTGAAAAGCTGTGGTAAAAACCAAAAAAAAGCCACTTTAACTTTTTCTTGATTCACAATGTTCGACCGCTGTTTGAAAAATCAATAAAAAATTTTTATCGACTTTTCAAGAAAAAGAATTATGAATTTCCCTCAAAATCAAAGGTCCAAAATTTTAAATTCGTGGTTTTGAAACTTCATGAAAAAATGATGCAGAATCACATATTAAATGTTTTGGGAATCTATCAAATCGCCGATGTCAACTAACGGTTAGTCGCGCGATTATCATTGTGAAAACGGTTGATGAAATTTTAACACCTTTGGTCTGTGCCACCGATAAATGCCATCGGCACTGAAGTCTTTAAAAATTTTATGTTGTGAGAAAATTGTCCAAAAAATGGTGGTGTAATTGGCACGCCATTTTGTTCGAATAGTCAGGACATTTTAAATATCAAGAGACGCAAGTTTAAGGTCCAATGTGTATCGTCAAAAAGCTGTTTCTCTACTTTTTTCCCAGATTTTACCCCTTTTCAAATGTGAAAAAAACTTTGATATTTGAAAATTTTCGACCTGTGCAGAGTGATTAGAAACCAATTAGCGGAGTACACCCCGACAAATGGTCTGAAGTTTTATTGATATCCTTTAAAAAAAATTCTATATGGTTGGGTTAAAAGTTGGAAATGATTGCACAGTGAAAAGTGTTTTGTTGTATTTTAACCATAGTTAGTTATTTTAGAAAAATAAAAAAATGTAAACGTTAAAAAGAATGCCATACTTTTATTGAAGGATAAAAATTAAAAAATTTCCACAGTTTTCTTTTCTTTCATATATTCTCTGAAAAAATGTACCAATCTTGCTGGGACTTAGTGCCAACCCCCTTAAAAAATTTCGTTCTTCTGGGTCATTCTCGGATGATTGGTTTGAATTTTCAAATTATTGTCATTTTCGGCATCTTTGTTGCTGAAGGTGCCAAGATATTATGTTTCCTTGAATTGATTTTGACTTTCAAAAGGTAAAGTAAATCTTTGAAAAATAAAGAACAAAAATGGACCCCGAACAACCTCTAGTCATGTTCAGACCGTTCATAAATATCAAACGTTCTCTTGATAAGGTCTTGGATAGATGGGACCGCTAAATTAATCGGTTGTGTAATCACTCAAGTAATTCTACAGGACAAACTCAGACAACATCCATGTGACATTCCGAAACACCGCTAATAGAGATACTAACTTTAAGAGAAGTCCCGTTGGGAAAAGGATATATAAAATAAAAATATTAACACTCTTATAATACTGAGAGCCACTTTGTTGAGAAAAGATATACTCGGAGATAAAAACTTCAAGCTGTCTGACGCGGAAAAAAAATGAACGAATTTAAATCAATTTTCCGTTAATTAAGCGAAAAGAAATTGTTCAAAAGTTTTCCAAGCAACAAATTTGAATACATATATTTAAACTTTTTCCTAATAAATCGCAAAATTTGAAGTACATCTCATGTTTGTTCGGTTGCATTGCTGTCTGTGAGCTTCGAATTACACCTGCTCCACGTAGATCCCGAAAGAGCGTTCCTAAACATTTGAAAAATGGCAAGTTGTCCCAAGAACATCATTGTAAAATTTAAAATTGGCGTTGAATGTCCAAAGCAGCGTTGCCTATTTTCAAATAGCGTGGATGTCCCAAAGGCGTTCCTAAAATTTCGAAAATAGGTAAATCCCCAAGGAGCGTTCCCAAATTTTAAAAATGACGTATATGTCCCAAAGAGCCTTCCTAAAGAGTCCAAGTGACGTAATGTCGCCAAAGCTTCTAAAATCAAAGCAACTTCATCAAAAGATAGACCGTTCCTATATCGTGCGTAGATGCCAGCGTTCGATTCACATGGTCTACAACTTTCAGACCTTCAGTTTTAGAAACCTAACGCTTCTTTACATCGATCAACATCCCCTTAACCGTTTTTCCCTATAAAGTCGTTCTCCAATCGTGTGAACAACAGTGAACATAAAAAAATGTTAAAAACTTGAAAAAAGTATTATTTGTTTCTTAAAAAAATACTTTTTTTGATTAAGTGTCAGAAAAAGTTCAGAAAAAAAAATATTTTTTCTCCATTAAATGCTGAAGAAAAGTTCATTAAGTCAAAAATACTTTATGTAAATTAAGTATTGTTTTCAGTTATGAAAGATCATTAAGTACTAAAAAAATAATGCTTGATGATGTTTAAGCAGAAAATGCTTAACCTTCATTAAGAACTCAGTATATAATGATGAGAAAGACGATCAAACATGTGATGGACTCATAAAGTTAAGATTAAAAAAGTTGCGGCTAAAATATTTATCAAGCACGCAAAATGCTCAGGATTCTACATTTAAATTTTTCGCCATTTTGCTTGTGACCTATAAATGTCGATTCATTTTTCTACAAAAAATGACCTAAACAGATTTATTCAAATTAAAAATTCAACATGTTTAGCTGTTTATTTTAGCATCGACGGGAAAGTGAAGCAAAATGGGTCAGAATTGTTTCAGAACAGAATTTAGCGAAAAAGTGCATCTGCTTATGAGCAGGGTTGTAAAAGGGATAGGGATGGATGGGGATGAGGGGATGGGAT
>SCLH01000579.1:221730-278879 GCA_004367855.1 Oikopleura vanhoeffeni | reverse complement strand
GATGGACTCAAAAAATAAAGATTAAAAAAGTTGCGGCTAAAATATTTAGCAAGCAGGAAAAATGCTTCAAATTCTACATTTAAATTTTTCTACGGAACCTTAATCTTCTCACCCTAACCCTATTTTTTCCTGACAAAGAAGTTTTGCACGGTTTTATCCCGTGTATACTGGGCACGAGTTATAAAATTTTGTTAGAAAATGTTTTCCCCATTCTGTACTTTATTAATTAAGCATAATTATATATTCTTTTTCACAACACTAATAAATGCAACCGAGATATATTTTTGATATTTTTGTGTGAAGATTTTCACCTTCCAACAAATGTGTGTTCTTTTAATGAGGTTGAAACTCAATTTTGAAACTCAAAATGTTTTTTTTCTTATAAAATACTTTTTTTGTTAAAAAATGGTTTCTTTTGTTAAAAAATGATTTTTTTTGTTAAAAAATATTTTTTGTTAAAGAATGTTTTATTTGTAAAAAAATGTTTTTTTTTTGTTTAAAAATGTTTTTGTTAAAAAATGTTTTTTTTGTCAAAAAAATTTTTGTTGGAAAATGTTTTGTTAATAAATGTTTTTTGTTAAAAATGTTTTCCCATTACTAAAACCAAATCTTAAAAGTGCAATTTCGATAATAAATGAATAAAAAAAATGAAAAAAATAACGTTTGCTTAAATTTGACCAGTAAAACTTCAAAATATCGTCTTGACGTAAGCCAAGTTTCTTATCAGTGTTTTGAGTTTTAGCTGGAAATTACAAAAAAAGCTCGTCTTATTCCTTTAAAAATGTTCTGGTGGATACTGGATAAAAATTTGAGCCATTTTGCAAATATATCCTCGGAGGAGATATTGTTAAAATCGTCGGGTTATTTCGGCGCTCGAGAATTGTTTCAGTTCGCCGGATGAAAAGAAGCTCGACTATAAAGATTGACACACTACCGTAACGTGATCAGTGAAAATTTGAGCTTAATTTGATATACCGTCTGGGAGAAGATAGATTTTGCAGTTTTGAAAAGGTCTTCATTTAAAAATACTGTAACTATTGATGAAGATGTCAATAATAATATGTGATGTTATATTTTGTAGGATTAAGGATAGATCCACAAATCATTCTTTTCGGTTTTTTTCGTGAGCTCTTAGTTTTCAGTATATTTTACCGAAAAAATGTCAAATCAGACTCGCATACCTCCTTAACATGACAATTACTGTATACAAAGAAGACCAGCTTACGACGGCTCGTAGACGTTTCAAAGATGATACAATTACAAGATGTCATGCCTCAAACTTCCGAACCCACAAAAGCTGCATTTTAGGGACTGGTCGTTGATAATTAGGCTTGTTGTTCTCAAAAATTTCCGAATATTCCGAGATACCTGGCTAACAAAATTATGTAAATGAACTATATTATTCAGTTTAATTTTAAAAAATGCTGTCAGTACGACCTTAAGGGGGTATGCGACTCTGATTTGACATTTTCTCGGTGAAATATACAGCAGGGTCCGGCGGATAGGTGAAATCCAATAGGTGAAGGTTTTTGAGCGACAAAACTTTCGGGGATAGACTAAGGCAAAAGATACGGGTTTTTCAAAAACTCCTAGCAACAAGATAGGCGTTTTCGATACTAGCCAAAATAAAGGCATATTTGAGAATTTTATGAATGACAAACATTCAATGATTTGTCGTTTGCATCTCAGTTTATCTAGTACAGTGACCTCAAAATCTGCACACATTTTTGCTTCTACATAATTCCCCAATATTTCACTAAGCATCATTTTTCACGTTAGCTATTTATTCTCGTGTTGAAATCAATTTGAGACATCTTCTAAAAATTCTCTGCGATATAGTGGCATGACAACCACAGCATCTACCACCATTCTCTTAGTAGTGGTGTCATCTCATGAACAATTTTAATTTCCAGCTGGTCGATATAATTCAACCCCAATAGAGGCAACGTTTCTCCACCATAGTGAATAAAATATTTTTTCAAGATATAAATTCCGCATGATACGAATCATAAGTATAAAATTTCTTTCCTTTTCAAAAAAAAACTAACAGATTATCGTGTATTGTTTGAACCTCTTCAGATAAGTTGTTATTTTTCTTGGTTGAAATTGTCTCGCGATAATTTCCAACAGTTATTCCCCCCCCACTCATATCTCTCAGTTTATATGATTTTAAAATATTATGAATAAATAAATTCATTAAATTATTGTAAAACGATTATCTCAATGCCAGCAAAAAAATTGCCATTTTTTTCCGGAGAAAAAAATGGCCCAATTTAGCTTGCTTGTTGTTTGGGCCCATTTTTCTCCAGTCCAAACGCTGTCTAGCGACTAGAGAAAAAATGGCCCAATTAAAAAAACACTCAGGCTGTAACAATTTTACATTTATAATATATTTGGCCGAACTAAAATGCAATAACATCGCATTCCTAGAATCTAAATTCAATATTACTGGTGAATCAATATAATCCGAAAGTAGTTTCCTTGACGGTTTTTAAACACATCCCGCTCACTTTGGCCTTTGATTAAAAATGGGAGAAAAAAAATCAGCCTCAATCTCATCTCACTGACTACCCTTTAACAAATATAAACATCTAGACCTTGTCTTAGCACAATCAGGAGCGTATCCTCCCAGCCCCGTGCCGGCGCATGGGTGAAATCCGGCTAAAATAGGTTGAAATCCGGCTAATAGAGAAAATCCGGCTAATAGGTGACAAGGTTTGAAGGCGAAAACAAAAACTTTCACCTATCCGCCGGACCCTGCTGTACTGAATACTACACTGATATACTGAATACTATACTGATATACTGAATCAAATAATTTAATTCAAAATCACGGCAATTTCATCTGGGGTTCGATTTCGCTCGAATTTTTGTTTCGCAAAAGTTCCCTTTTCGTTCTATCTTTTCTCTGTTTACCAAACTGAATATGGCTGAATTAAGCCGAAACGACAAAATAAAAAAAAACTTTGTTCCAAATTAAAATATAATTTTTATGTCTCAAAAACCAAAAAAAAAATAATCTAAGTTCAGAAAATGATTTTTAGTAGCCCTCTGCATTTCCGATTTTCTGATATTTCGAATATAATTTTGTAAAAAATTTGAGCAAAAAATTTCAAGTTCCCTTATATTCAAACTCAAATCAAAAAACAGGATGAATCTTTGAATAAAAATTGGTCGTTAAAAAATTTTTTCAAGAAAAATGGCTATAAATAATTATCCTCTGGAAAATTAACATATCGACACCCACCCCCCTAAAAATATATTTTCAAATGTTCTTCATTCAATTTAAAGTATGTCCAGTACCGAAAAATATGCGTTTCATTCATATTGCAACCTTACCCGTTTTATAATATCTATAAGAAAAATCTTTGTTTAAAGAAACATAATCAGAGATTATAAGCGCGTTCCGATAAAGCTTTTGATATTATATTACAATCGCTATGTTTTACCTTTAGTTGATTGTTTAGTTCGAACGAAAAGATGCTCGAAAACTGTTCTGAGAAATTTTTCGAAGATAAGAAAAAAATAACTGTCACGAAATTATTTTACACAATAGATTGGCTTGCTTGACCATAATATGGACGCAATATATATGAATTTTATTGCAATCTGAAAAAGAACAAAGTTATATTTTGAATTGAGAGAAAAACTTATTAAGAATAACATCTAACCTAGCAAAATAATGATGGCCTGTATTTGTAAAAGAGTTGAAAATCAGAATCAATCAGCTGTACTACCTTTCATGCCACTTTTTCAAATTTTAATACTCGATGTTATATCCTGTATATTTCATGCAACTAAAAAACACCAAGTTACCCCAAATCTGAAAAGTGACATAATAAACCAAGTTGAGTACTGCTTACAATACAAGTTTGAGAAATCCCGTTCTTAGCGTACAAAAAATGAGTCATTCTGCATAGTAATAATCATTTTTTCGAGCAAATAAGAGTTGTGTGACGCGTCATGGACGCCCACACCTAAACTTTCACGGACTCTTAAAGGATATATAACCCTCTAAAAGTGGATCCTGATTAACGATCAAAGCCAAATCGTTGACCGATTTTTGTGATCCAGAATTATCAAGATCTGAGTTGGCTCGACGTGCAGTTGTCAATTGAAACTTCATTTATGAAATGAAAACTCAGCTGAAAATGACGAAATATAATTAAATAAATGAACTCAAACCTTATTCACATTTTTGACATAATAAATCATGTTTAAAATGTAAATTTTTTGCTTTGAAGTATCTAAATCTTTTTGCTTTTTTACGAAATTCTTAAGCAAATTTTAAATTATCATTGGTGACAAAAATAAATTTCGGCAAGTCTAGTTTTGCAAAGTTCAAATTGGAAAACTTGGTTTCGGCAAGCCTCAGTTTGAAAACTTCAGATTCGGCAAGCTCGTTTCGACAAGCTCTGTTTTGAAAAAGTTCAGATTCGGCAAGCTCGGTTTAGGCAAGCTCGGTTGAAAAAGATCAGACTCGGGCAAGCTCGATTTAGGCAAGGCTTTCGGTTCAGCCAACTTCGGTTTTGAAAAAGTTAGATTGGGCCAAAGCTCGGTTTTAGGCAACTCGGTTTGAAAAAGATCAGACTTGGCAGTTCGGTTTAGGCAATCTCGGTTTAGCCCAAGCTCGGTTTAGGGCACAAGTTCGGTTTTGAAAAAGATCAGACTCGGCAAGTTCGGTTTAGGCAAGCTCGGTTCTAGCCAAGCTCAGTGATGAGCAAGCTCGGTTTTGAAAAAGTTTCAGAATTGGGCAAGCTCGGTTTGGAAAAGTTCAGGATTCGGCAAGCTTGGTTTTAGGCAAGTTCGGTTTTTAGGCAAGCTCAGTTTAGCCAAGCTTGGTTGGGCAGCTCGGTTTGAAATGTTCAGATTCGGCAGGCGTTTAGGCAAGTCGCGTTCGGGCAAGCTCGTGATAGGCAAGCTTCGGTTTAGGCAAGCTCTATTCGCAAGCCCGGTGTACTCGTTTTGAACCATACATATATTTATGTCCAAAATTTACAGATGGCCTTTGCTGTGCTTATGCCTTTTCACGAAATGTTAAGGAAAATATGAATTTTCCACATAAAGTTATATTTACGTTTAAAAATTTTATTCAATTCTTTTTGATATAATCATTCTATCGAATTAAGTGAAGTTTGACAATTTTGTATTTAACGCCGACGAAATAAAAATAACAAATGAATTTATTTCATTAACTTGATTTATTCTTAAACTTTTAAGATTCACAATCAATTTGTATTTTTGGCAATTTATCTTATTTTAATAAAAAAAGATATATTAAGGGGGTCCGTGCATTTGACAGATCTTGCACTTTTAATTTATGTTCTCTTGTGAAGAACCTTTGCCACTTCAAAAAATTGTTAAATTTTAAACTATATCGAACAAAAGTTTGCCATTTTTAAGCTCACTTTGTATAATCTGATTTTTTCAGATCGATTAATGGTTTACTTTAAAAACGTTTTTTTTGGAAAAAACACTCAAAAAACGCGGTTTGTTAATCAAAGGTGTCTAAATTACCTTAAATTTTTTTTTCTTTCTTTAAAATTAGAAGGCTTCTAAAAAACAGTCTCGATCAACCAGCGAAAATTTATATGATTAAGTTTCGGTTCATAATAGATTTGTCAGACCCCATTTACCCTTACATGATTATTTTTATATCAATTATCAAAAATAAGAAAACTTTATTTGTGTATGCAAATTGACATGCAAACTCCCTTATGATGGTGAGGCCTTATTTTAAGCTTATTAAATAAAAGCTTGCGTTTTGGAATGGTGTGAAGAAAATCATACGTTTTAAAACTCATGTGAACTTGGGGTTATTGCTACATTCAAACAAAAAATTATCAAATTATTTTAAACATCATGTCAGTTTATATACAGTAGGTTTCATGCGATACGTATATGAATTATTTCAGAAACTATTCCGAGCTGGTCATGATTTGAAGGACAGTTTTGGAAAAATGGAAGAGGAAAATTGAATCTATCGAATTATTATAAATTAGCCAAATGTCACATGCTATCTCAGTAAACAAAACAAAGACCAAACGTTTTATTGAGTAATGGAAAACTAAATTGAATTTGCAATTTTATTTTAAAGTATTCAATTGTCAAGTGTATGTTCGCAAAAAAAAAATTTCAAAAAATATCAATTTCAATAATGTAAATTGCCATTTTTGAATATAAAAAAATAACTTCTTAAAAAGTATAGAAAGATTTCCAACTGTTCGTTGATGGTATTCACCACAAAAAAATTATTGAAGTCACATTTTTTTATCGTTTAATTTCAAATTTTACAAACGTAATCAAAACGTTGGCTATTGTAAGTATGAACGGCAGCAATTTTTTTTAAGGCTGAACATTTTTCAAATATCTTTTTAATTGTGGCCTTAAGTTGTAGCCCTTAATGGGAGTGTGGCTGTCGCAAATGGATCCGCCAAACTAGTCAAAAGTGATTTTTCAAACATTTGTGGACTAACAGAACCAACCCTTTCGCGGTAATTTTTAAATTCAAACAGTAATCTTGATACAATCCCACCTACGCGACACTCGCTTTTAAAACGCTTCTTAAAAAAAACACGAAAGTTCGTTCCTTTCTCCTCCATTTTCACATTTTATTATTTTTTTGTGTCAGGTCCCGGAGAAGCCTTACAAATTAATGCACAGCCGCTTGTTATTTTTGAAAATTTTGCTTTTCAGGGGCCAAAAACGCAAAAAACCAAAAATTATTAAATTTGAAAATTGGTCAGTTTGGGGAGGCTCAGGCAAAAAGTATCTCCTCCCCAGCTTAAGAGATACAGTTTCGACTCATACAGTATGAGTATACTGCAATCTGAAAGCACAAGATTTGTTTGACAATCATTAGAGATTTTTTTACGAAATTTTGCTTTCGGGCGTCTCTTGGGGGCCATGTCAACTTTTCATTTTTTAGCCAAATGTTTGAAATTGGTCAATTTGGTGGCCCAGGAACAAAGTATTTCCTCCACCAGATTCAGCAGATACAGGGTTTCGGCTCATACGCATCTGAAAGCACAAGACTTGGTTTGACAATCTATTAAAATTTTTTTTTTGCAATTTCGATTCGGCGTCTCTTGGGAGCCATTCAATTTTCATTTTGAGCCTTAATTTGCTACAAAATTTAGAAACCAGAAAAAAAATTGCTTCTTTCAAATGATTTTTCCGTTAATAAAAACACTTTCATGAATTTGGTTGCAATTTCAAACTTTGCTAGAGTCAAAAGAAAACAAATAAGCGCCACGTTCAATTTAATCATAAATAAATCATAATTTTTGTATTCGTTTTTTTGGCTTTTTTTTGGCCGCCAAAAGCAAAATTCCGAGTAAAAGACAATAATGCATTATGTGTGAGGCTTTTTGAGCCTGCACAAAGTAATGAAAAATGGTGAAAATTGAAGGAGGAAAAATTTCATTCTAAGTGTTTTTTAGGAGGCTTTTGAAAAAGCGTAGGTGTAGGCGTAGATTGAATTGGCATCAGATTACTGTTAATTACAAAAACACCGTGAAAGTTGTTCTTCAAGATGCAAAAATTTTTGGGATATCAGCCTCTGCTAGTTTATCCAAAATAACTTCGTAAACTGTTCCAAATCTGCGACACCCACTCCATTAACAAATTATACGTTTAATACAAACAATATTTTGAATTGCTTGTCAGCTGGTGCTTAAAATGACAAAAATCGATTAATTAAATTGCCCTTTTTGTTAAAAAAAACAATGTCAATTAAAAAAATTAAAGGTTAACATAGCAATTGGAAAACAGGGTTTTCATAGACAGTTAGCTTAGAAGTAAAAATATATTAACGTTTATTTTTAAGTGACTGACCGATCCAAAACTTACTAAAAAATGTTAAGCCAAAGAGTTTTGTTGTTTTTACCTTGGCTATGGCTAATTATATTATAAATTTTATTTCAAATTGACAATTTAAACAAGCAAAACATATATTTCTTGCCAAAACATTCAATAAAAACGCAACTCAATTTTTGTTTTGCACTGAATATTGGTTGCAGGCATTGACCCGAATTTTTCACTGTCAAACCTTTTTGAAGTATTTTCTGGTGAAAATTTTTTTCTAAAACTTTACTCAGTTTGTTACTTCATTCTTGACGATAGCTTTGCGTTTACGGCGGAAATGTGGGATACGAAAATTGCGAGTTTTAGACTGCCAGCGAATAGTGAATTCTCTTTAATTGATGCAAAATCAAAATGCTCTGCTATCTGCCTTACCTGGCTATTTCAAACTTGGCATTCAAAAATGCAGAGATGTAAAGAAAGTAAACGGGGGATTTACGTTTGACTGGAACAAAATACTTTTGGGTGAGATAAATTTCTTTTTGTGATCAAAGATGTTGTTAAAAATTTTAATTTTTTTTGCGTTCCATGATTGTTGGTGGGCATTTCTCAGCAAATGTTCATGACTATAAATTTCTAATAAAAATTTGGTATTTTCTAGCGTCCTAAAAAAACTTCTTAATTCAAGTTGACTTAAATGACCTGCAAAGGTGAACTTTTTAGGTCGATTGCCTATAAAACACGTGTATGTTGCTTCAATTTTCGATTTGAATGTTTACGTGAAATGTATTTTTAATTTAAAAAACTAAAGTTTCTTGTATATCCTTTTCCCAACGGAACTCCATCTCCAAAAACGCTTACTATCGCTTAAGCGCGCAGTGTTCGAATCTCCACTGATGTATTCTAAGTGATTGTCTTAGTGATTGCTTGAGTGAATACACCACCGATTAAATTTAGCGGATGCCATTATCAAGGACCCTTGCCTATTTAATCATATTCAAGAAATCACTAAGACAACATCAGTGAGATTCGAAGTTCCGTTGGGAAAGAAATATTTTGAGTTCAGAAAAATTTATTTCTTAACTATTTTTTGAAAATATAAATTTCTCCCATTTGTTGTTATTTTGACTGCGGGAATTACAAAACGTTGCAAGGTGAGCTGTTGAAAATAAGACCTCCAAAGCGGTCGACCATACTTAGTTCTGGAGCTTTTACGTTAAAACTCTAATTTACCTTGTTTATTTAGCCTTTAACTCAAATTTGAAGAAATTGAGTGTCGCTCCATAACATGTAGCTGAAGTTGCCAAGTAATTTATGGGCAATTATGATTTCGATACGATAAACACTTTTTGAAAACTTTTACTGCAGTGTAAAAAGAACACATTTTGAGGTTATCTACAGTACTAAGAATTTCTTTAAAATTTGCCAAAAACATAACCAGACAATCTTAATAAGTGTTGAAGGCTCCGTAAGGCTTCTTCGGTTCTCGACTTTGGCGCCCTCTTTGTGAAAAACAACGTACCACAGAGACGCGCGACCATAATCAATGTTAAAATGTATTGATACATTATGGTATCAATCTTTCATTACCTTTATTTGAGGAGACACTACCCTCCCTAAATTAAGAAAAGAGTTGAACCATCATCATAAAACCCATTTATCACTGATTTTTTTTGTATTTGGTAATTTATAAGCATTTTGCAAATTACGAAATTGTGCAATAAAATTCTGATTAAATTATTAAGAGACTTTCAACTTGTTGATGACCTGATAATTTCGGATCCTCTAAATGTCTATGGACTGTAAAATGAATTCGTTAGGTTATTAATAAATGTAACTTATTCTGCTCAAACGGAAAAAATACTGTCGATCGGAAAAAGAAATCAGAATAAATCAAAATTGTAAATGTTCGAAAACTTCATGGTGTGATTGGTTATGATATTTAATTAGTGAAAATAGTAATATTGAAAACTCAGCTGATTGGGCTTGTGAGATTCCAGTTAGGTTAAAAAACGTGCCTTAATATTTAATGATTATAACTTGAACCGATCGGGACATTGTTTATTAAAGAAGAAATTTCGATATTAATTTTTATCACATTTCGAATTGATCGACAAAAATTGAAAGTCAAATTTTCAATTTTGTCCACATGGACAAGCTGTTTATGCGAAATTTCATAAATAGATCTACGCATAAAAACTTGTCAGTCGAACAGTGGAATTTAACATTTTCGTTCTTTTTAATTGGAACGTTTCACTATGTATCTAACAGATTTTTTAATTTTTTGCCCTTACATATTATATTTTTTATAACCGCATAAAGAAACCACGACTACAACAACAACCACAACAACAAACCACAACAACAACTACAACAATCAACCACAACAACAGGCCACAACAAACCCACAAAAAACAACCAACAACCACGAGCAGAACAACAGTTAAAAACCTATGCAATGACATGTTTTCTCCATCTGTGGGGCGTTTTTTAATGGTTTTCGAGTGATAATTCAAATGGGATTTTTATTGCGATGCATTGTATTCAAAGTGATACGAATAGTATGTTCAGATTTTTATTTTTTTGCAAATTGTATTATCGGCAATATACGCCACGATTTTTGAAATCAATTAAAGCTATTTGATGACTGTTATATTCAAACTGGCCCTTCGACATTTATAACTTTCGAAATTTTAAATGATTCTGGAAAAAAAAATGTATCAGATTCTAGATCAGACGTTAAGATCACGATTTAGTTGCAATCGGCACCAACATGCCGTTACAACTTGAAAACTGAGGACTATTTTTAAGGCTTGAATTACTAAAGTTACTAAGTTTCGCAAAAAAACGTACCTTTTAAGGATGTGGCCGTTCCGATAATTTGGCGCTCTTTTTTCACATTTTCAGTGAAGTTTCTGAGAACCTGCTTCAGAATAATTAATTTTTTTTCCCAAATAGTAGTCAATCGTAAGGAAGTTGCCAGTAGCTATTTCAGGAGTCTGATACCCAAACCTACGCTCAGAAATATGGTTTTTTAGTAGGCGTCCCTAAAAGCACTAAAAAGCCTAACTCCTCATTATCATTCTCATCCTTTTTTATTGATATGTTTGCAATTGTAGAATGTGATAGTAAATCTTCATCACAAAACTGGTACAGCCTTTTTTGAAAATTTTGCCTCTAGTGGTCAAAACAGGCTTATTTTGGGAGCTCGGCAACGCCTACTCCTCCTTAAATATAATAGTGGAAAATTTTCATTGTGTACATCAATTCAACCGCAAGAGGCTGATTTAAGGTGGATTAAAGGAGCCTTTTTTAATTTACTTTTCCAAAGTCTCAAGGAAACGATTGTGTAATTTCTAGGTTTTTTGTTGAAATCTTAACTTTTTTGAAAATTAAAAAAAAATTAAAAATTTGAAATTAACGTATTTTGGCAGTTTGCGTGTTAAGTGTCTAGCATTACGCAATTTTGAAGGTGACAAATAGAGATTCTGATCGAATGGTTACCTTTCACTTCAAATTTCTCAAATCTCAATCTCAAACTTAACTTTTTTTTGAAAAAATTCAAAATTCAGAAAAAATCTAGCTTTTAAAAACTCAGTGGAAATTTTCTCTACAAAGAGGCTATCAAAAAAGTTTTTCTGAGAAATCTTAATTTTATCGACGCCCACTCTTAAAGAATTTGAAAAAGTTTAATCTCGCATAATAAAGTGAAAACATTTACCTTTAAAAAATCATTTTTGAATTCTGTGCATTCATTTCTCAGGACCATAATTATGGCTGTTTAGTCGAAACATCAAACTTAACAACTGAATACCACTGAATTATATTAACTGGAATTTAAAATAAACCACTGAATATACTATCTTTTTTTATGACAATTATATTATTAAACCGAAAGCAGCACAAATAAAAATTATCATATTTCTAAATTAACAACATGGCCGGTCTTATATCGCTTAATAATTGGCAAACAAATGTTTTACAATTTTGTAACGTACAGTTTGTTACTGTAACATACCGCGTGAGTTTCAAGTGGCCGTCGAATTCGAGCTAGATAGAAGACCATACTCGCGCTGTTATCAAACAAACCTAAGCGGGCGTGAACTGATGACGCATCAAATAAATGAAAGAGCCAATGGCGAGCTCGAGGAATTTGTCAAATGTAAAAATATTACACATTAAAATTGCAAAAAATCGACGGTCAAAATAAAATTTTCAAAAATGGCATGCGGTTTAAAATTAATTTCATGGATAAATTAAGCATGAAAATTTCATGCACAAATTTCAAAACTCTAAAATAAAGCCGTAAGAGCGCGATTTGATTAAGACCCCCTTAAAAATGCCAAAAATCGCCTCAAAAATTAAAATTTCTGGAATTCATGCTGGTTTAAATTAAATTTCATGAAAAATAAGCCCGTAAGATTTTTCCATGCACAAAATTCAAACTCTAGAATAAGCGGAAATTTATCATCCGGCCTTGTTATTCGACTTCGGGAGAGCAAAATGTTAGGTGAAAAACAAAAAAAAAAAAAAAAAAAAAAAAAAATCAGCGGGTCACCAAAAAACGAACCATTTTTAGTGTCTTATATTTGCTTTATAATCATTCTTTGGGATAATCTTGATCATTTTTGGCCAATAATCATCTTAATTATTTGTTATTATTATTATTATATTTTTAGATATATTTCATTACTATCGAACATTTTCTTGTCCGCTCCGAAATCTCAACGCTCCTCACTTAATTCATTCAAATATTGATTTTTGTCACGAAAACCCACTTTTTTGGTCCGCAAAAAACACCCGACCATCCGCGTTTTGTTCCGACGCCCACTTGAAACTCCACGCGGTACACTGTAACTTTTATGTATTTTTTTCTCTTGCGCGGACGTCTCAATGCCTACACCTGAACCCTCCATTACTATAACATTGAGTTGAAAAGTAGTATTTCTCAATCGCAGGGAGGTCAAGTATTCGGCATTCAGATGTCCTGCAAAAGACAATGTGGCCATACTGTTATTAATTTCAGGATGTACTACTTGGTATCAGCGCCCGCCTCCAACTGGATGGGGCTTTGATTGCACTGTCTCATCGGCCCTGCTTTGGCCTGATGGAAAGAACTGTTGGCATACGATCTAGCAATTCACAACTATACGAAGAAGCATTTTGATTGCAAACTGGCCTAGAAATCCGATTTCCGGTTTTTTTCAACCACTGGGTGTCACTCGAATTTTCGCTGCTTCCGGTGAATCTTTACACAATTATTTCAGCAATTCATGGTAAGCTTCAGGCATTTATTCGCTGCGAAGATTATTTTGGTGGAGACATGAAGGTCAGAGCTGAGAAAATATTTCGATACCAATTGGGGGGTGACACAATTGGCTCAATGGTGTGAAGTTTGTCGAGTATTTGGATGGTTTAAAACGCAAATTGAGATTATTCACAACCACTCATATGTTCAAGAATACGCTCATTTTGTGGGGCAATGGCAAAAACGATCAGAAGACCCTGATATCAGGAGGGTGATTCATGATTTCAAAAAGATTTTTAACTTTCTATTTCCATTAACAATTGAATGAATTATTTGTCCTTTCTCGATAGTTTTTTGTTAAAAAATGTCATTTTTCTATAATTTTTTTTAGTAACAATTTAGATAACCCTAAGAATCTTATGATATTGTTGTTATATGAAAGTGTTTCCACTACAAAAACAAATTAAAATTTTATGTCACAAAACATTGATTAATTAATTAAACACTTTTTTCTTCGCTGGTTTATAGTCACATTTTATCGGAAATTTTTTTTTCTGAATATTACATGAAAGATAATACATTAAATAAGAAATTCTGTAAGATGCAAATAAACTCAGTTCTCTTAACATTTTTTTTTTTTTTTCTAAAGTGACTATTATTTTATATCGTGTTTTATTTCGATTAATCATTCGAAAGCACAAAGCTCACGATTGGTCATGATCGTTTTTGTTGGCGATAACGCCCTCCAAACTGGATATGGCAACTCATAATTTATCCAAATTTGTTTCCTTATGGCGGGCAGTACCTCACCCTCAACTGTTGTCATGGTTGTCGTACGTCTCAACTTTTGTTATAACAATTTCCATGTACACAATCAAAAATATGGCCAACAAATCAATTTTAACAAGGATGCTGCCAATAGTTTGGTTAAAAGCAGAGTTTGGCTTGGTGGAATGACGAAGTACTGATCCTCTCAAGGTACGACATATTTTCAAATGAAGGTTAAACTCAATAATCTTAGCTTGCTCAACCAACGTTGAGTTGAACACCGGAGTATTGTGTTTCGACGGTTACCATGTCCGCGTTATTCTTCACTTTAGACTTAACGAGCGACGTAATTATCTCATAACTTTTTCGACGTGTTGCTGACTTCCGTACTGACCAACGTTGTATGTGTTTTCAAATATTAGTTTGACAAACTTTTCCTTTATTTGTCAGTTACAGAGTTAAGTAGATTGCTATCAGCATTTTTGGCGTGTTAAAAAGTAGTTTTTAATCTGCGATAATATATTTTATTAATTTTTATTATTAAATTCTCGTAATTAAGATTGAATGCTAGGTTTTTGTTGTTGAGATCCAAGAAAGGCCGTAGTTTGAGTTTTTCATTTTATACTGCAGAAGAATACTCTGGCAGGAGAGTACAAAAAATATGGTTTTATTTTTCAAATTAATAGGTTTGAATAATTTAAATAATCAAATATATCCAGAACAGAAAAAAAGTTTATTTGCATAAATTCGTTAAGACCCTTAACTTGATTTTAAACTCTGCATTATGGAATTTTCGAGGCCATTTTCACACAATTTAAACTTTTGGGCGTCTGTGGATCGACATTGTGAGAGACATTTTTTGAATAATATGCCACTAGAAGTTTATGTATAACTTTAGTTAAAATTGAATAACGGTGAAAAAATTATTTATTCAAAACTCAAGCCGATGAAAATTTATTTCGCGCCCCCTGTCAATTTGTTTTCTCAAAAATTCTGGAGTTTAAGAATTTTTTTGAAATTTTATGCCACCGAAAGTTTGATATGCCATTTAAAAAAAAACCTTACATTTTAAGACTCCTACTGTATTAATTGACCCCGCGATGAAATTTTTAAAAGGATTTGAAAATTCTGGTTTTGAATCTTCGTATACTGTGTAAAACTGTATATAGTTAACCTTGAAAGCTCCAAACCTTATTTAAAGGGCAAAACATTTTTTATAAACCTTTCAAAAATGATCGGAAAAAACTCTACGACCTTTCATTAACATCTTTAATATTCTCTGTACGTATTAAAATTCGAAAATATTCATTAAAATGTTTATCACCGACCGTTCAAAATTTATTCAATTTGACTTTTGGAGCTAATTTCTCTTCAATTTTCTTTTAATGCGATCTACGACTAACTGAGTCACTATTATAAAAATTTGAGGAAGTCAGTTCCAGGAAGTATTCTGGCTACTTTATCAATATTTAACAATGTTTCTCTGCTATACTTTTGTATTCTTTTTTTATTTTTTTTGAAGTGGTTATCTCCCCTTTTGAAGAAATCTCATGTTTTCATTAAATTAACCTTGTATTGATTCAAATTTTGACAAAAAAAATTTCACGCCAGGTTAAAGGTATCAACGTTCTTGGCCGGAAAGCTATCGTAAATATGATAAAATACTGTCAGGACATAATAATTATTAAAACTTAAATAATCATTTTTTTGCCACTTTATATTTTGATTTTTTGACTATAAATGAGAATATTTCAACCCAACTTTTCCCAATAAGAGAAATATTTTTGAAGTTGTAAAAAAAAAATTATTGCGACCTTAGATAGTTTTAAAGAACATGTCAGAGAAAAAAATTTGGTAAAAAGGTC
The DNA here is from genome assembly GCA_004367855.1 of Oikopleura vanhoeffeni. Classification (NCBI taxonomy): domain Eukaryota; kingdom Metazoa; phylum Chordata; class Appendicularia; order Copelata; family Oikopleuridae; genus Oikopleura; species Oikopleura vanhoeffeni. Next base: position 263,195 of record SCLH01000579.1, on the reverse strand, counting down.
AAGTTCAATATAAGACTATTGTATTCGAAACAGTTTATTTTTGAACAGGCATTTTCTACCAATTAATTAATATATTTCATAAATATTTTGATTATTAAACATTTTGGCTTCTGCTTGGACAAGATCTAATGAGAGATAAATCGTGATGTGAAGTCTATCCGCAGTATAAGCCCTCACATTTTTTGCTTAAATTAGGCGTTGAAGCCTCCGACGAATTTTTTTTTGAGCAATTTATGCTAATACTCGATAAAGATTTGCATTTACCGTTTTTTCTTAACATGAGATCAAAAAGGGCTCTCATGGCAGAGTAGCACTCCCTAATTCATATATTTCACATTCGCTGACCAAAATTTGGTGGTACTGTCAATTGTGCATGGGAAAGTTTTTCGGAACCGGAGCTGGATCTACAATTTGAGGTTACCGAGCGGATGTCTCATATGATAATCCTACAAACATTTTCAAACTCAATATCATGCCGGATTCTACCGTTTGCAGAAACATCAGAAAAAGAAATGATAATACAATAATTTACAATATTTCTGGGATAATGGAGGTGAGTTTATTAATAGCAGTTACTAGCTGCAAGTGGTTTAATTTGAAACACAATTTCTTCCATTTTTATTGGATAATATTAACATAAAAATGAATCATAGTTGATAAATGTATCATAGTTATAACATTTAAAGATTTCCAAACAACAAACAAAAAAATCTATTTTTTGATATCACTTATTTTTTAGTTTTTTATTGTGGTTGTTATCAATGTATACTTAAAACCAAATTCACCACAATCAAATAAAATTAACAATATAAACTTCTCAAAATTGTATTTATTTAGTTGTCGAAGTTCTAAATGGTTTTGGTGTCGAAAAAAAATTGATTTTCTCTGGAGGTTTCTTTGACCAATTCTTTGACGGAAATAACAAGGATCGAAAGTTTGATTATTTCTATGTTCTGTTGTTTGGAATATGCAACTAATTATTTTAAGCTATAATTTTTTTGAAAACTATCCGTTCCGTACAGGTAAAACTTTCATTTTTGACTTATTTTAATGGATATGATTTAATCAGTAATTAAAATTTTCACTTGAATTCAGTTGTTAATAGAGAAAATTCGTCGGTCTTTATTACCGACCTAAAAAAAGCAGAGGCCTTTTAAATCAGAAGGGATTTTGTTATTATTGATGCACGTGAGTTGTAAATTTCTGCGAACTTAAACAATCGGTAAGATCAAGATGCTACGCGTTGGTTAAAAATTCTACAAAATCATAATTATAAATTAAAGATAAGGATCGAAATAACTTAAATTATACAATTAAGCCTACAGATTTTACTTTTCGATTTTGATATATTTAAAAAAAAATGACAATCATAGAGGAAAAAACCAAGAACCGATCTGCTTCATAGCACCAGCTCATATTTTGGGATCAACAAAGGCTTCAACTCGGTATTTATTCCCTCTTTTATAATTTTTTCAATTAAGAAAGACGTAGTGATTAGAAATTGTGTGGTGGGCTCTTATCGCAAGTGATTAAGCCTTATTGTTCAAATGAATGCAGTGGCGATGACGGCATGAAGTCATTAAGGTCAGAAAATTCTGTTTTGTTCTGAAAATAAATCAAAAATAATTATTAACAAGTGATGTAAATTTACCGCGTGAGTTCAAGTGGGCGTCGAGATTTCGAGCCAGAGATAAGAAGACCATACTCGCGCTGTTTATGAAACCTAATCGGCGTGGAACTGATGGACTCATCAATAAATAAAGAGCCATTGGCGAGCTCGAGAATTGTCAAAATGGTAATAATTATTACACTTTAAAATGTCAAAAAATCGCGTCAAAATAAATTTTCAAAATTTCATGCTGTCTAAAAATTAAATTTTAATGAAAAATTTCACACTATCGAACATTTTCTGTCCGCCTCGAATCTCGACGCTCCTCACTTATTCATTCAAATATTGATTTTGTCACAAAACGCCGCTGTTTGGTCCGTGTAAACCCCGACAATCCGTTTTGTTCGACGCCACTTGAAACTCCGCTGGTAAGTATCAAATATCGATGCAAGGAATTATCAAATTTTTTAAGAGTTAATAGGTCAAAATATTATTTGTTAAACTTTGAACGAGTCATTATTTGGCAAGATTCTTAATTTGTATCGATGACATTTTTAGCAAACTATCTATGAATGACAACTATATGAATCTCTCGCTCGATTACGATCTGATTGTCCAACTTCATGTGTTTTCCTTATTGATGAATCAGTTTGAAATGCGCCGGTGCTGTTCAACTTCAAATCGAATATGTTAAGTCGCCTGAATTTGCGTTGGTCGTTATAAAATTTGTGAATTTAATTGGTCCTCGTTCATTCTTAATTAAAAAAAACTATTTATTAATTAATGATAAAAAACAAATATTTCCTAATTAAAGCATTATTATAAACAAAGTTATAATTTTTGATTAATGGTATTTACATGCAAAAGTCATACTTTCAAATAAATAGATAATTTGTTACGATTTCCAAAAATTAAAAAAAAGTAGTTTGCACTTTCATAAACCTTCCGCTTAGATATCATTCACTATACTGCAGAAAAATGTTTTTTTAATTAATTTTTCATTTGAAAATCTTCTGAAAATTATATACTTATCGGTTTATCAAAAGCTTGTCAAAGCATATTTTGGAAAGTAACAAAATTAAAACCATCAGTTTAAAGATAATAAGAGAAATACATAATGAATGAATTGATAATTTAAAGGTGAAATATGCAAAATTTGGGGAAGATGGCAAAACAGGATACATGTCTTAGACCTGGATTTGAAGATTCAATTTGTCTTCCTGCAATGTTCTTGCAGACGCGTTCATCGGAATGTGATGGAGAACAAACTTGTGAATACAATTACAGTTCAGGCTTTAGCCTAAATTATGATCCTTGCCCAACATATATAAATATTACCAGGTTACAATTTAAAATTAATGTCCTTGATTTCGAACTATATAACTTAGACTTCTATATTAAGAATAAACGATTAAAGCAATTTTATTCGCAGTTAATTATTGAAATATTTCATATGTCAGCATTTTTAAATCATTTCATTACCTAGACAATGTTTATCATGAAATTTATTAATTAAAAAAATCAAGACTGTAGAGTTCGTGGCTTGATCTCGACTGTGTTCCGGATGGGCTTCGAACTACTAAAAATAATTTATATCAAACATTACCAAACTTATTCACAAATTCAAAGTCTCCTTCGAATTATGGCCTGAAAACAATTATCAACATGGTAGCAACATTTCGAATTGGTTTTAGAGGTGAAAACTCCGTTTATGGGAGATCGAAATCCCAGCAATATTTTTTCGTCCTGGGAACAACTGTTATGCACATTGCCAGTGAAATAAATGGAATAAAAATATCGGGTTTTATGACGCAGATCCAATACCCTTGAAACTTGGACAAGTGTTTGTTATCGAACAAAAACAGGAACAATTTTTGTAAAAATTCAAGTTAGAAAACATGATTTTCGACATGTAAAGCATAAACTTATTTAAATTAGTCTAATCAACACAGGACTAACAGGTGATTATGGCTTGACTGTCCATAAATTATAATTTTGATATTTGAGTCGATTAAAATTTTTTTTTATTAAACAACAACATGTCTTTCAATTTATCTTTGACGTTTCAGATATGTTGATATTGCGAAAGATATAGTTCATCCAAATAAGTTTTTCAAGTTTCAAAAAAAAAATTTATCTCTTTTCGAATTTATAATCTGTTTTTAAAATCGATTCTCTCTGTGTTTGGCCCTGATTATTGGTTTCGAGTTCTTACCCTCAAAATAACTTAATGTTTTTGATAAAACAAATTAAGCCTTGAAGTTTTAATTTTTCAGGCTCGACTTCGAGCGCTGATACTGTGATAACAACAGATCCAAATAATCTTTGATTGATTATCGAGCAAAGCTCTAAAATTTTTAAAATAATCAAAATTGATGTCCAAAAATATTAATTTTTCATTGCTGCAAAATCTATTTTCAAAAAACTATAGTTTGTCTGATTGAATTCACACTGTTTTGATAAATTTTATTAAACTGGTCTAGGGTTTGGAAAAAAATCTTTAGTTTTCAAAACTTTTTTCCTAATTTAAATCTTTTATTTCAAGGCACATCAATCGGACATATTAAGATATTCGAAAAGTTTATTTATTCATCTTTGGAAACTTTAATATTATTGTGTTTTTGTTCTTATTCATATTTTTTTTGCATTGCAACAGACCCGGAGAAACGTTGATACCTGAATCTGTCAAGAAAATTTTCGTTTGATATATTGTACTTAATTGAAAGGCAGTTCAGCACAATTTTTGTAAAATGCTTTATTACTTATAAATACCTAGGAAGACGTTTCTTAAAACGGCCTTTCCAGAGAAATTGTTTCATCTATACAATGAAAAGATAAGCGATTTACACTTTTTTCGGAGAAATTGGCATAAAAAAAGTAAAGATGTTGATAACTCCTTGAAGAGCTGCTGATACAAAGTTTTTGTTAATTTAATCGATCCAACGCGGCAAAAAACCCATGGAAAGATTTATCCTTAAAAGTTTATTGTCGACTATTTGTATCGTTCAATATTATTTAAAATTTCAAAATATTTTTGCCCCGAATAAGGTTTGGGGCATCCAAGGGATGACAGTTTTTTTAATTTTGAACTCTGATGACTCTTGATGCCTCTTCAGTGAATAATTCAATATACATCCGTACTTTTTTCAATTATAAAAATCGTCACCTTTTTTGTTTGTTTTTTATTCGACATGTTTAAGTGATTCGAGTAGCAATTAATAAGATTTTCAAAAAATCAATCATTCAGCAGTCTCACCCGTTATCTATGCTAAGCAGGGTTTCACAAGAATTTCTCTTAGTTAATTTCTTGTTTATACCAAAAAAAACTACAAGTTAAAAAAAATTTGGAAAGTTGTGCGACTTTTCAAAGCCACACCAAATTTTAAAAAAAGCCGCTTGAATTGTCGACAAACATTTTGTATTTTTAAAAACCATATGGAGAACGGTTTGTTATGAATGCTCCTGAGTAGGTTTAAAGTTACTTTCTTAATACCTGATTAAATTAAAATGCCAATTCCGGTGGAAAACCTTGCGTGAATGCCAACTCAAACAAGTATTTTATTGATCACACGAAAAAAAAATTTAACAAAATGCAAAATCTGAATTAAGCAGAACTTTGGCGAGTATTCATATTCAATTAAAAATTGCAGGAAATGTTGTTTTCGAAATTATTAATACTCATGCTGAGGTTTTCAACGACGTGAAAGTTTACACAAAGTGATAACTTCTGGGCTTCCACCCTCTTGTTTATATAAAATTTGCTTGAAATAACAAACAAAAGAAGAGTGAGAAAAATATGTGCCTCTGGCCTTAATTACAAATTTCTTTTATTTATCGGATTACCTCACAAGTTAAATGTATGTTATTTATAAATCAATTAAGTAATTAAAAATTTGTCAGGTTCGACCGCCAGATCAGCAAAACCACTTTAACTTTTTATTCTGTCTTACAAATGCATTTAGTCTCATCATTGAACCTTGAATAAACAGAAACCTTGAAAAAGAAATACATATTATTTAAAACAAAATAACTCATCGTTATGTTGTCCCAACTACTGAGCCCAAAACAAAAATTTTGGATTGGCCATCACCGTTTAGCTCAATCTTCTCGTGAGAAAATAACAATCTACTAACTAAACAAAAAAACAAATTATCGAAAACGTTGCATCAATAAAAATATAATAAATGTAATCTTCCACGACTTAAAAAATTTGTACTCTGTATCTAAAACTTAACACTTAATTTTCATTCAAATAACTTTAACACTTTTTTTGCGGTTAAATAGTTTTAACTCAAGAGATCACAAAACTTTAAAAAAATTTTGAAAATACTTTTTGTGTCAAAAATACCTTTTTTTTTATTGTAATTAGCTGGTTATGTATTATTATAAAAAAAATTTTCATTAACTTTCATTAATTTATGGAAAATTATGTCTGCTTGCAACGAAATGTTTATGTCCGAGAATGAGATTGCTATTATTTCAGAACAAAAATACGATTTATTAGTTCATTATTTGAAATATTTTACTTTCTTTCGGTAGTTCGTTTGAAAAAACCACTTCGTCGAAGAACATTGAAGGGGCGAATAATATTGACGAATAGTATTCAAGTTCCTAATTGCATTTAATTGATTAATTTTATTTATTTTTTTTAACGGCAATACTTTTTTTGGAAACCATAGGCTTTTTGTAGCTCATTCTGAAGATAAGTTTTTGAATTGTGAAATTTCGCTTGGTTAATTGGTAACTTAATTCAAACAAACTTGGTCGTGCAACACTTGTTATTTAACTTTTCTAACTTGTCTTGAAGTCTTAATTTTCAGTTGCATTATCGGAAAGTCGATTGTTAAGCTCTATGCTTGTTTAATTTTTAGTACGTTTTTAGATAACTTATTAATCGATATAATTCAAAGAAAATAAAGTTATTATTTTTCAAAGATATGCCAAATTTTTCAGCTGAAAATAAACGTTTAGAGATTTTAATGTTGAACTTTCATTGCGACCAAATTCATTAAAGTGCGTCTTTAAAATTGTTTGATGTCAGATTGTTTCATGATTTTTTCCGATTTGTGTTAACTAGAAAACACGCTTATATTTTTTTCAAAAACAACCTGATCCCAGTTGGAAATAAACCGAATTCAGATGCGATCAACTTCGATTCGATCAAAAAAGTGAAAACAACAAAATACATTGTACTATTGTTAAAAAAATTTACCACGAAATTCTTTTCAAGGGTGATATCGATATACCTTATTTTCAAAATCTATAGGCCTATCGATTCAGTAATTGGCAATAAGGACCTTCGAAAATAAGTTGAAACGTGAACCGCGAATCGCCAGAGGTCTAGAAATCTCTGGCCAAATCTCAGATATGTTTGTTGATATTTCTTTTCAGAATAATATTAGTTCTGATAAACATAATTGTTGACCAACAAATAATTAAGTTGCCCAAAAATTTTACCGGTTAAAGGCAGGTAACCAGTTTACTAACCACTCAAAATCACCGGTTTGAAATTAAACCTCTAACTTTACGTTTTTTGTTGCGAGAATTCAAAAGTCAGATCGTTTGTCAAATCTAAAAGAAAATTACATGAATCATGCTACATATGAAAAAGTTAATAGTATAGTTGTCTCTCGTGTAAACTAAAAAAAAAGTTGCACTGGTTGAAAAATGTCTGAAAAAAAAGTGAAAACACACAAAAAAACGGTAAGAATTGAAACTTTAAAAAGGCCTGGGGGGGGAAGGGGGAAAAAATTAATTTTTGGCCGAAAAAATGCGGCCTGTACACTCACTCGTTGCTTTAAAATCTTCATTCCCACACCCCACTGACTCCCTGCTTTTCTCTGATTTTGGTGTTTTTTAAACTCTGAACAGATATCCTTTTATTTTCACTTTCGTTAGAGGCGTAGCCACGTCGATTTTTCTAGCAAATTCTTCCATCGGTTCTTCTATTCTGGCCTACGCATTCTTAACCAAAAATGTAAATAAAGGGAATTATGAGTCAGGCAATTTTTGTTGTGTTTTTAACATACGGTTGACTATTTTTGGGGCATATCTTGATTACTCCAAGTAAAAATTTTTATGCGATAATAATTATAAATACAGTTTTGATTACCTTATTCAATAAATTTTGTGATTGAATGAAAGTTCAACAGTAATTTTTAACGTCAGTTTCAAAAATCTAATCATAACCCCCCCACGCGTCCTTTTTTTTTAGGGTAATAGGAAACATTAAAATTTCTTATGATGGAACAAAATAACAATAGCGCAAAAGAATCAGCTCACCAAATAATAATTTTGCTCGAGAGGATTTTTTTCAATCCTGCGTCGTGATTGGATAACCTTAATGACGCATATTGACGGTTCATTTGTTGCCAGGAAACGGGATTCCTTGCAGTTTCTAAGCATTTTTGATACAAAATAAATATAAAAAAACGTTTATTTAGCGACGCTGATTTCTTTTGCGCTATTTTCGTTATTTTTATCATCATTAGAATTTAATAGGAGGACGTTTTAACGTGGTCAACCACTGTATTGAGTAAAATATGAAATGCCACCCAATGTTCATTTTTCAAAGCGATAAAAATTATGAAAAAAAAAACTTACTTTTTGTTTATTTCCTCAGTCACAGAGTTTTTGCGCTCATTGCAAAGGAAAATAAACATGACTGATTTAAAATCATAGGTTAATTTTATACTTTTTTTATAGAATTCACGATTTTTTCACAGTTTGCTAATGCGATATGAATTCTCCATCCGACGAAAAAAAAACATTTTTATAGCTTTATCAATCTATCATGCGCGAAATAGTTAAGGGGAGGTTGTCATAAATTATAATTCAGCTCAAATATGTCGTTTTCAACGTTCATTACCAAAAACCATTTGATAAAGGACATATGTTCAAATTTGAGATGAATCTTTTATTTTTTCAGTTATATACCATTGTATTGTGATTTTAAACCTTGTATGTGATTTAAGGAGCTCAAAATTTTTTTATGAAAATACTTAAGGCTGTGTTAAATAAAATCAAAACATTGTAATTTATAGAAATTTCTTATCCTGCCACTCTCGCAAAACTGTTCTGCAATTTTGAAATTTCCAATTTTTAGCTAAGATCTAGCAAGGAGAACGCAATTTAATTGTTCTTAATTTCATAATTATCCTTATTTTTGAACAAAAAAATTAAACGAAAATTCAAATATTGCCAAAAATATCATTATATAAGTATATTTATTAATATTATTATTATATAATCATAACATATTATATAATATAATTTATTATTAATTTTTTTCTCCTGTAAACGAGGTCTCGATATAAAATAACAAATATAAAAAAATTGCAAACAAACTTAAAATATGAAAATTGCAGCGCGCGCAACATTTTGAAAACTTGACTTTTCAAATTCTTCAACTGATCTGAGAAAAAGTTACCTAAGAATCTGTTTGAGATATCACTTGAGCTATGTTTTATATCACCGATGACGTCGCCCTCTTAAATCTCTACCATATTTATCAATTGATGAATTCTAACCCTGCGCAAATCGAACAAGTTGACAAACGATATTGGCATTTTGTTTACGATATTGCAATTTACTTAATATTTTTCTATCATGTATGAAACTTTACATTGACTTACAATGGACTCCTTAAAAAATAGTTCCTTTATAGCGCTTCTTAGAGGCTCTTGAGTCAAAGCTGATGTTTAAGACTATGAGTCCATCAAAGCGCCAGATTTTCGACAGACAAAATTTTCCTCGTTTGAACCGCTTTTTAATAAAATTTTCATGTTTATGCTCATAAACATTGATTATCAGATAAACACTTTATTTCAAGCATAAAAACGGCGTAGAAATAATACTTTTCGAGGGACTTTTTAAGTAAATATACAAGGAGTTAGCAATTATTTCAAAAATATTATTTTAAAATTTTATAAGACAAGCCGTTCGATGAAGATGTTTCCTCCCTGCTAGAATTTTTCGTCGAAATATCGTTTTTCGTCAATATTCAAAAAAAAAATTTTCGACGAAAAAACTGATTTTTTTTTAATAAGGTCTTGAAAATCATTAATAAAAAAAGCTTACTTTATCTTACCATGAGGAAGGGGATTATAAAAGAAAACCCAACAAACTATTCGTAGTCTCTCACCAATACTTTATAAGCGTAACTGTAGGAGTAGTTAACCGTTTCACGCATTAAAACTTTTTGGGAGACCCACAAAATTTTTTCAAAAGTCTCAAGACACAGAATAATCTATTATGAACTTTTAATTAAACGTTGTGCAAAAAGTTGGCAAGTTGTATTAACCTTATTTGGCAAATTATACGGACAAGCGTTAAAATATCCCTTCCCACACCCTGATTGATTATTTATTAATGTGCGGTTGCAGGAGTGGCCTTCAGGGAGGTTAGGATTGGCTCCTCCTCAGGCCACTCTCAACCCGCACATCATAATCATCATTAATGTGTTAAGTGATATATGAGGACATTCAGTTTTTTTGAATTTTGTTAAGTTTCAAATGCAGCCTTTTTTTGATTCTGAACTTGCCATTAATTAAAGTATATCTTTTCTCAACTTAAGTCATCTTAAAAATTCTTACTATCCATAGCGCGTGTTCAAATCCACTCTTTGTTGTCATAAGGATTGTCTTGAGTGTGCTTATAAGCAAAGGGCTTGGATATTGGGACCGCCAAAGTTAATCGTTGTGTTAATCACTCAAGCAATCACTAAGACAAATCACTTAAGACAATCACTTAAAACAATCACTAAGACGACATCGTGAATTGGAACACGACTATAGAGATAGTAAGCAATCAAGATGACTTAGTTGGGGAAAAGAATATGTTATGAAGAAGTGATATCTCTAAATATTAAAAATTTTAAACTTAAATTTCCGGAATTATTTATTACTTGTAATAATGCGAACAAAATACAAATTTGTAAATATTTTAACGTTATTGAAGTTAAACTTCTGTTCTATTGATTCTCATAACTTTAAATTTATAGAAGTCCGATCTTTTTTAAACTTTTTCCGTTATCGCTCTGCGGAAAGGTTCCGAATGAATCTTTTATACTTGGAAGTATCGATTCTTTTTACTTTATTATGAGATAGGAGGTTAATCAACGTCTGAAGCAACTATTTTATTATTAACAGTTTATAATTATCTGAAAACTCTCTGACTTCTACTATTTTTAGTATTTCACTTGAATTTTTAATTATTACAGAAATGTTCAATGTTGCAGAGGGGCTTTTCACAGTGACGTAGTGTTCCGACAGTGATTTTTTATCATAGGAAGATTTCTTTCTGCTTTTTTCTGTTTCTTTATTTTGCATCGAGGTAGTGAAATTAATACGCGCCAAGTCCTAGAAAAACACAATTAACGCCTTTTCATGATGAGAGCTAAAAAATTGAAATATTATTTTTGTGACAAAAACTTCAAATTTTTTTAATTTCTTAACTTTTAGGGACTTTTTGTATGTTCCGAGATTTTATCATATCAAAAAAATTTTGCTCAAAACGGGGTGTCGGAGGTTGTTTCAACTTAATATGCAAAACAAGCGCACGTTATTAAAAAGAGTCTAGACTCCAGAACTTATTTGCGTGCAGAATTTTTTTTTGAAAACAATACTGATTGTGGAAGTGTTCGGGAGCGATGCTTAAGGTTTGAAGAATTTTGTAGCGCCATGTTCAGATGCTCCAACCCGAATGACATGATTTAAGAAAACAAATATATAATACACATGAATGAAGTTCATCACGCGGATATTATATATATGATTTTATTCATTTTTATTCATATATTGTTTATTTTTTGTCTCCACTATTGGTATGATAATATAAAAACGAATTGAAACCGCACTCAAAATATGTTTTTTAGAAAAAAAAATCATATCTTCCAATTAAATATGCCGTTAAAATGTACACAAAAAGGCTACCTTACTCCGATAGTTGTGTATTAAATAGTTTTTAATAATTTCCGTTTAGAGAAAAAACGATATTGATATTTAAATAAGACTGAACGTGAAATAAAGTGACTATCTTTTTTACCCCTAAAATTTGACTCTTTAAGAAATCCTGCCTAAAAATAGTTCTCGATTTAAATTTTGCACTTACGGGAAACTTATGCTACCGGACCAAAAACAAGATGATCCGTCATAAATCCACAAATCCTTTCGTCATCACATCCTTCGTCTTGCCAGGACAAGGCAAGCAAAATCAAGAAATGCTCCTAGAATAATTGGCACTTGGAATACTGCCGATAACTCACCAAAAAGTACATATTATTTTGAAATTGAAAATTAATTTTTTTAATTGTAGGACAATAATTAATTAAATAAAAATTAATCTAGAAAAAACTTTTGTATTAAGTTTTTAAAGACAAAAATTCAGCACTCTCAAGATTCTGAGTCAAGAAATAAATAAAAAATTAAGTTTTCAGAAAAAAAAGCTTTTAGGATTTTCAGAACATGCACTTAAAAAACTTCAAGCATAAACATTTAATAAACAATACACTTGAGATACAATTTTTATTGTACTTTTAATCACTGCCACAGAGGGCATTGTTTGTACACCGAAAGTGCCTAATATCGCCAAAAAATCGGAAAGAGCCAAAAGTTGGCTCATCAAATCTAGAAACGCCACGTTAATTAGACAGTGGTTTATTACTAAGTGCTTCGAAAAACGCTTAATACTGTTACAATTATGACGTGAATTTCAATGCTAACAAGTTAGTCATTTTATACAAAAAACTATTTTTATGTCTCCATATCGCCAAAGTGCCCAAATCGTCGAAAAAAGTGACGGCGATTTTTCACCTTATTATGAAAAATTCATTTGTGTGCTAAAGTCTTAAAAAACTTACTTGAATATTTAGAATTTAAGGAATGCTGGTTTTTCTCAAGACTTTATAAAATGTCAAATAGTTTTGAAAAACTTTGAAATTTTAACAACCGCATTTTTTTCCAAAAAAAGTTCACTTTTAAAAAACTAATTCAAAAAATATTATGTTTTTTCTTTTCGTTGGAAAACATGAAAAAAATAAGTATCCTAGCCTTTACAATCAGCCACCGAACATCCCATTGATAGCCCTTTTCAAATTCAGTTTAACAGNATGACGCCCACACCTAAACTTTTAACGACTCTTAAAGGATATATAACCCTCTTAAAGTGATCCTGATAACGATCAAAGCCAACATCGTGACCGATTCTGTGATCCAGAATTATCAAGATCTGAGTTGGCTCGACGTGCAGTTTGTCAATGACAACTTCAATTTGATGAAACTGAAAACTCAGCTGAAAATGACCGAAATATAATAAATAAATGAACTCAAACCTTATTCAACATTTTTTACATATAAATCATTTTTAAAATGTAAATTTTTTGCTTTGAAGATCTAAATCTTTTGCTTTTTACGAAATTCTTAAACAAATTTTAAATTATCATTGGTGACAAAAATAAAATTTCGGCAAGTCTAGTTTGGCAAAGTTCAAATTGGAAAACTTGGTTTCGGCAAGCTCAGTTTGAAAAACTTCAGATTCGGCAAGCTCGGTTTCGACAAGCTCTGTTTGAAAAAGTTCAGATTCGGCAAGCTCGGTTTAGGCAAGCTCGGTTGAAAAAGATCAGACTCGGCAAGCTCGATTTAGGCAAGCTCGGTTCAGCCAAGCTCGGTTTGAAAAAGTTCAGATTGGGCAAGCTCGGTTTAGGCAAGCTCGGTTTGAAAAAGATCAGACTTGGCAAGTTCGGTTTAGGCAATCTCGGTTTAGCCGAGCTCGGTTTAGGCAAGTTCGGTTTGAAAAAGATCAGACTCGGCAAGTTCGGTTTAGGCAAGCTCGGTTTAGCCAAGCTCAGTATGAGCAAGCTCGGTTTGAAAAAGTTCAGATTGCGCAAGCTCGGTTTGAAACAGTTCAGATTCGGCAAGCTTGGTTTAGGCAAGTTCGGTTTAAAAAGTTTCAGTTTAGCCAAGCTTGGTTTGGGCAAGCTCGGTTTGAAAATGTTCAGATTCGGCAAGGTCGGTTTAGGCAAGCTCGGTTCGGGCAAGCTCGGTGATAGGCAAGCTCGGTTTAGGCAAGCTCTATCGGCAAGCCCGGTGTACTCGTTTTGAACCATACATATATTATGTCCAAAATTAACAGATGGCCTTTTGCTGTGCTTATGCCTGTTCACGAAATTTAAGGAAATATGAATTTCCCCAAAATATATTTACGTTAAGATTTATTCAATTCTTTTTGATATATTCATTCTTCGATTAGTGAATTCTGACAATTTTGTATTTAACGCCGACGAAATAAAAATTAACACAATGAATTTATTCATGTAACTTGATTTATTCTTTAACTTTTAAGATTCCAATCAATTTGATTTCAATACTATGGAATAAAGAATATTAAGGGGTCGGTGCATTTGACGATTGCACTTTTATTTATTTTCTCATTGATGAGACCTTTTGCCACTTCGAACATTTTAATACTATATCCTTTTCCTAACGGAACTCCATCTCAAAAACGCTTACTAATCTCTATAGCGCTGTTCGAAATCCCACTAATTGTTGCCTTAGTGATTTATCTTGAATATGATTATAGGCAAGGGTCTTGATAATGGAACCGCTAAATGTTATCGATGTGTAATCACCCAAGCAATCACTAAGACATCACTCTCACAACATCAGTGGGATTATACGCGCGCTATAGAGAAAGTAAGCTTTTTGAGATGGAGTTCCGTCCGAAAGAAAAAGTATATCGAACAAAGTTTGCCATTTTTAGCTCACTTTGTATAATCTGATTTTTTTCAGATCGATTATGTTTACTTTATAAATCGTCTTTTGAAAAAACACTCAAAAAACGCAAGTTTGTTATCAAAGGTGTCTTAATTACCTTAATTTTTTTTTTCTTTCTTTAAAAATTAGAAGCTCTAAAAAACAGTCTCGATCACCAGCGAAAATTTATATGATTAAGTTTCGGTCATAATAGATTTGTCAGACCCAATTTACCCTTACATGATTATTTTATATTAAATTTATCAAAAAAGAAACTTTATTTGTGCATGCAAATTGACATGCAGAACTCCCTTAATGATGTGAGGCCATATTTTAAGCTTATTAAATAAAAGCATGGTTTTTGAAATGGTGTGAAGAAAATCATCACGTTTAAAAACTCATGTGAACTTGGGGTTATTGCTACATTCTAAACAAAATTATCAAATTATTTTAAACATTATGTCAGTTTATATACAGTAGGTCATGCGATAACGATAATATGAATTATTTCAGAAACTATTCCGAGCTAGTCATGATGAAGGACAGTTTTGGAAATGAAGAGAAAATTAATCTATCGAATTATTATAAATTAGCCAAATGTCACATGTATCTCAGTAAACAAACAAAGACCAAACGTTTTTTGAGTAATGAAAACTAAATTGAATTGCAATTTTATTTAAAGTATTCAATTGTCAAGTGTATGTTCGAAAAAAAAAATTCAAAAATATCAATTTCAATAATGTAAATGCCATTTTGAATAATAAAAAAGAACTTCCTAAAAAGTATAGAAGATTCAAACTTGTTCGTTGATGGTATTCACACAAAAAATTATTGAAGTCAACATTTTTTAATCGTTAATTTCAAATTTTACAAAACGTATCAAAACGTTGGCTATTGTAAGTATGAACGGCACAATTTTTTAAGCTGAACATTTTCAATATCTTTTTAAATTGTGGCCCTTAAGTTGTAGCCCTTAATGGGAGTGGGTGTCGCAAATGGGATCCCGCCAAACTAGCAAAAGTGATTTTTCAAAAACATTTGTGACTAACAGAACCAACCTTCGCGATAATTTTAAATTCAACAGTAATCTGATACAATCCCACCTACGCCGACACCTACGCTTTTAAAAAGCTTCTTAAAAAAACACGAAGTTCGTCCTTTCTCCTTCTATTTTCACCAATTTTTATTATTTTTTTGTGTCAGGCTCCGGAGAAGCCTTACAAATAATGCAAAAGCGCTTTTATTTGAAAATTTTTCTTTCAGCGGCCAAAAACGCAAAAAAACAAAAATATAAATTTTGAAATGGTCAGTTTTGGAGGCTCAGGCAAAAAGTATCTCCTCCACCAGCTTAAGAGATACAGTTTCGACTCATACAGTATGAGTACTACTGCATCTGAAAGCACAAGATTTGTTTGACAATGCATTAGAGAGTTTTTTTCGAAATTTTGCTTCGGCGTCTCTTGGGGGCCATGTCAACTTTTCATTTTTAGCCAAATTGTTTGAAATGGTCAGTTTGGGTGGCTCAGGAACAAAGTATTTCCTCCACCAGTTCAGAAGATACAGTTTCGGCTCATACTGCATCTGAAAGCACAAGACTTGTTTGACAATCTATTAAAAATTTTTTTTTTAAATTTTGATTCGGCGTCTCTTGGGAGCCATGTCAACTTTTCATTTTGAGCCTAAATTTTGTACAAAATTTAGAAACCAGAAAAAATGCTTCAAAATGATTTTTTCCGTTAATAAAAACACTTTCATGAATTTTGGTGCAATTTCAAACTTGCTAGCGTCAAAAGAAAACAAATAAGCGCACTTTCAATTTAAATCCAAAATAAATCATATTATTGTTTCGTTTTTTTGGCTTTTTTGGCCGCCAAAAGCAAAATCCGAGTAAAAGACAATAATGCATTATGTGTGAGGCTTCTTTGGAGCCTGGCACAAATAAGTAATGAAAAATGGGTGAAAATTGAAGAGAAAATTCATTCTAAGTGTTTTTTTAGGAGGCTTTGAAAGCGTAGGTGTAGGCGTAGTTGAATGGCATCAGATTACTGTTAAATTACAAAACACCGTGAAGAGTTGTTCTTCAAGATGCAAAAATTTTTGGATATCAGCTCTGGCTATTTGCCAAAAAATAACTCGTAAACTGTCAAAATCTGCGACACCCACTCCATTAACAAAATTATACGTTTAATACAAACAATATTTGAATGTTGTCAGCTGTTGCTTAAAATGACAAAATCGATTATGAAATTGCCTTTTTTAAATTTTTGTAAAAAAACAATGTCAATAAAAAATTAAAGTTTAAACATAGGCAATTTTAAAAACAGGGTTTTCATTTTAAGACAGTAGCTTAGAAGTTAAAAATGTATTAAACGTTTATTTTTAAGGACTACGATCAAAACTTAACTAAAAAATGTTAAGCCAAAAGAGTTTTGTTGTTTTACCTTGGGCTATGGCTAATTATATTATAAATTTTATTTCAATTGACAATTTAAACAAGCATAAACATATATTTCTTGCCAAAACATTTCAATAAAAATGCAACTCAATTTTTGTTTGCACTGATATTGGTTGCAGGACCCGATTTTTCACTGTCAAACCTTTTTGAAGTATTTTCTGGTGAAAATTTTTTTCTAAAACTTACTCAGTTTGTTACTTCATTCTTGACGATAGCTTTGGTATACGGCGGAAATGTGGGATACGAAAATTGCGATGTTTTAGACCTGCCAGCGAATAGTGAATCTCTTAATTGTGCAAAATCAAAATGCTCTGCTATCTGCCTACCTGGCTATTTCAAACTTGGCATCAAAAATGCGAGATGTAAAGAAAGTAAACGGGGATTTACGTACTGGAACAAAATACTTGGGTGAGATAAATTTTTTTTTAGTGATCAAAGAATGTGTTAAAAATTTTAATTTTTTTTGCGTTCCATGAATTGTGGTGGGTCATTTCTCAGACAAATGTTCATGACTATAAATTCTAATAAAAATTTGGTATTTCTAGCGTTCCTAAAAAAACTCTTAATTCAAGTGACTTAAATGACCTGCAAAGTGAACTTTTTAGTCGCATGCTATAAAAACACGTTATGAGTTCAATTTTCGAATTTGAATGTACGTGAAATGTATTTAATTAAAAAACTAAAGTTTCTTGTATATCCTTTTCCCAACGGAACTCCATCTCAAAAACGCTAACTATCGCTAAAGCGCGTGTTCGAATCTCACTGATGTATTCTAAGTGATTGTCTTAGTGATTGCTTGAGTGATTACACACCGATTAAATTTAGCGGTGCCATTATCAAGACCCTTGCCTATAATCATATTCAAGATAATCACTAAGACAACATCAGTGAGATTCGAAGTTCCGTTGGGAAAGAAATATTTTGAGTTCAGAAAAATTTATCTTTACTATTTTTTGAAAATCATAAATTTTTCTCCCATTGTGTTATTTTGACTGCGGGAATTACAAAACGTTGCAAGGTGAGCGGTTGAAAATAAGACCTCAAAGCGGTCGACCATACTTATTCTGGAGCTTTTTTACGTAAAACTCTAAATTTAACCTTGTTTATTTAGCCTTTAACTCAAATTTGAAGAAATTTTGAGTGTCGTCCCATAACATTGTAGCTGAAGTTGCAAGTAATTTATGGGCAATTATGATTTCGATACGATAAACACTTTTTGAAAAACTTTTACTGCAGTGATAAAAAGAACACATTTTGAGGTTATCTACAGTACTAAAGAATTTCTTTAAAATTTGGCCAAAAACATAACAGACAATCGAATAAGTGTTGAAGGCCGTAAAGGTTCTTCGGTTCTCGACTTTGGCGCCCTCTTGTGAAAAAACAACGTACCACAGAGACGCGCGACCATAATCAATGTTAAAATGTATGATACATTATGTATCAATCTTTCAGACCTTTATTTGGGAGACACAACCCTCCCTAAAATCAAGAAAAGAGTTGAACCATCATCATAACCATTTATCACTGATTTTTTTGTATTTTGGTAATTTATAAGCATTTTGCAAATTACGAAATTGTGCAATAAAATTCTGATTAAATTATTAAGAGACTGTTCAACTTGTGATGACCTGATAATTTCGGATCCTCTAATTTCTATGGACTGTAAAATGAATTCGTTAGGTTATAATAAATGTACTTATTCATGCTCAAACGGAAAAAAAATACTAGTCGAAGGAAAAAAGAAAATCAGAATAAATTCAAAATGTAAATGTTCGAGAAAACTTCATGGTTGTGATTGGTTGATGATATTTAATAGTGAAATAGTAACTATTGAAAACTCAGCTGATTGGGCTTGTGAGATGCCAGTTAGGTTAAAAAACGTGCCTTAATATTTAATGATATACTTGAACCAATTCGGGACATTGTTTATTAAAGAAGAAATTTCGATATAATTTTTATCACATTTCGAATGATCGACAAAAATTGAAAGTAAAATTTCAATTTTGTCCCACATGGACAAGCTGTTATGCGCAAATTTATAAATAGATCTACGCATAAAAACTTGTCATTGTCGAACAGTGAATTTAACATTTCGTTCTTTTTTAATTGGAACGTTTCACTATGTATCTAACAGAATTTTTAATTTTTGCCTTACATATTATATTTTATAACCGCATAAAGAAACCACGACTACAACAACAACCACAACAACAACCACAACAACAACTACAACATCAACCACAACAACAGCCACAACAAAAACCACAAAAACAACCACAACCACGAGCAAAACAACAGTAAAACCTATGAATGACATGTTTCTTCAATCTGTGGCGTTTTTTAATGGTTTCCGAGATAATTCAAATGGATTTTATTGCGATGCATTGTATTC
Organism: Oikopleura vanhoeffeni; assembly: GCA_004367855.1. NCBI lineage: Eukaryota > Metazoa > Chordata > Appendicularia > Copelata > Oikopleuridae > Oikopleura > Oikopleura vanhoeffeni. The sequence goes on along the minus strand of SCLH01000579.1, from coordinate 243,990 downwards.
AAGTGATACGAATAGTATGTTCAGATTTATATTTTTTGGCAAATTGTATGATCGGCAAATATACGCCACGCATTTTTGAAATCAATTAAAGCTATTTGATGACTGTTATATCAAACTGCCCTCGACAATTTTATAACTTCGAAATTTTCAAATGATTCTGGAAAAAAAATGTATCAGATCTAGATCAGACGTTAAGATCACGATTCAGTTATCAATCTGCACAAATGCGTACAACTTGAAAACTGAGGACTATTTTTAAGGCTTGATTACTAAAGTTACTGAAGTTTCGCAAAAAAACGTACCTTTTAAGAATTTGAAAAGTTAATCTCGCATAATAAAGTGAAAACATTTTACGCGTTAAAAAATCAATTTTGAATTCTGTGCATTCATTTCTCAGACCTAATTATGGCTGTTTAGTCGAAACATCAAACTTAACAACTGAATACCACTGAATATATAACTAGGAAATTAAATAACCACTGAATATACTATCTTTTTTTATGACAATTATAATTATAAACCGAAAGCAGCACAAATAAAAATTATCATATTTCTAAATTTAAAACATGGCCGGTCTTATATCGCTAATAATTGGCAAACAAATGTTTACAATTTTGTACGTACAGTTTGTTACTGTAACATACACTGTACTTTATGTACTTTTTTCTCTTGCGACGTCTCAATGCCTACACCTGAACCCTCCTTACTTATAACATAATGAGTTTGAAAAGTAGTATTCTCAATCGCAGGGGAGGTCAAGTATCGGCATTCAGATGTCGCAAGAGAAAAATGTACATACTGTATATTAATTTCAGGATGTACTACTTGGTACAGCGCCGCCTCAACTGGATGGGGCTTGATTGCACTGTCAATTCAGGCTGAACTTGGCTTGATGGAAAGAACTGTTGCATACGATCTAGCAATCACAACTATACGAAGCATTGATGCAAACTGGCCTAGAAATCCGATTTCCGGTTTTTTCAACCACTGGTGTCACTCGAATTTCGCTGCTTCCGGTGAATTTTCAACAATTGATTCAGCAATTATGGTTGCTGGTGCTTTATTCGCTGGAAATTATTTTGGTGGAGACATGAAGGTCAGAGCTGAGAAAATATTTTCGATACCAAATTGGGGTGACACAATTGGCTCAAGTGAAGTTGTCGATATTTGGATGGTTTCAAACGCAAATGGAGATTATTCACAACCAACTCATATGTTCAATGAATATGCTATTTTGGGGGCAATGGCAAAACGATCAGAAGACCCTGATATCAGGAAGGTGATTTATGATTTCAAAAAGATTTAACTTTCTATTTTTCCATCACAACTTGAAGATTTATTTGTCTTTCTCGATAGTTTTTTTGTTAAAAAATGTCATTTTTCTATGAAGTTTTTTTAGTAACAATTTAGATAACCCTAAGAATCTTATGATATTGTTGTTATATGAAAGTGTTTTTCCACTACACAATTAATTTTGTCACAAAACTTGATAATTAATTAAACACTTTTTTTCTGTTTGGTCACATTTTAATCGGAAATTTTGTTTTTCTGAAATATTACATGAAAGATAATGCACTAAATAAGAAAATTCTGTAAAGATGAATAAACTCATTCTCTTAACATTTAGTTTTTTTTTCTAAAGTGACTATTATTTTATATCGTGTTTTATTTCGATAATCATTCGAAAGCACAAAAGCTCACGATTGGTATGATCGTTTTGTTGGCGATAACGGCCCTCCAACTGGTATGGCAACTCATAATTATCCAAAATTTGTTCCTTATGGCGGGCATAACACCCTCAACTGTTGTCATGGTTGGTACGTCTCAACTTTTGTTATTCAATTTCCTATGTACACAATCAAAAATATGGCAACAAATCAATTTTACAAAGATGCTGCCAATAGTTGGTTAAAAGCAGAGTTGGCTTGGTGGAATGACGAAGATACTGATCCTACTCAAAGGTACGACATTATTTCAAATGAAGGTTAAACTCAATAATCTTAGCTTGCTCAACCAACGTTGAGTGAACACGGAGTATGTGTTCGACGATTACCATTTCCGCGTATCTCACTTTGACTTAACGAGCGACGTTATTATCTCATAAACTTTTCGACGTGTTGCTGACTTCCGTACTGACCAACGTTGTATAGTGTTTCAAATATTAGTTTGACAAACTTTTCCTTTTATTACTCAGTTACAAGAGTTAAGTAGATTGCTATCAGCATTTTTGAGCGTGTTAAAAAGTAGATTTTAATCTGCGATAATATTATTTTATTAATTTTTATTTATTAAATCTCGTAATTAATGATTGAATGCTAGGTTTTTGTTGTTTTGGGATCACAAGAAGCCGGTCAGTTGAGTTTTTCATTATACTGCAAAAGAATACTCTGGCAGAGAGTACAAAAAGTTGTTTATTTTTCAAATTAATAGGTTGAATAATTAAATAATCAAATATATCCAAACAGAAAAAAGTTTATTTGCATAAATTCGATAAAACCCTTAACTGATTTTAACTCTGCATTATGGGAATTTCGAGGCCATTTTCACACAATTAAAACTTTTGGCGTCTGTGGATCGACATTGAGAGACATTTTTGAAATAAATATGCCACTAGAAGTTTATGTATAACTTTAGTTAAAATTGAATAAACGGTGAAAAATAATGTATCAAAACTCAAGCCGATGAAAATTTATTCGCGCCCCTGGTCAATTTTTGTTTTCTCAAAAATTCTGGAGTTTGAAGAATTTTTTTTGAAATTTTATGCCACCGAAAGTTTGATAATGCCATTTAAAAAAACCTTACATTTTAAGACTCCTACTGTATTAATTGACCCCGCTGAAATTTTTAAAGGATTTGAAAATCTGGTTTTGAATCTCGTATACTGGTAAAACTGTATATAGTTAACCCTTGAAAGCTCCAAACCTTATTGAAGGCAAAACATTTTTTAAACCTTCAAAAATGATCGGAAAAAACTCTACAGACCTTTCATTAACATCTTTAATATTCTCAACCGATTAAAATTCGAAAATATTCATTAAAACTGTTTATCACCGACCGTTCAAAATTATTCAATTTGACTTTTTGGGCTAATTTCTCTCAAATTTCTTTTAAATGCCGATCTCGACTAACTAATCAAATATTATAAAAATTTGAGGAAAGTCAGTTTCCAGGAAGTATTCTGGCTACTTATCAATATTAACAATGTTTCTCTGCTATACTTTGTATCTTTTTTATTTTTTTTGAAGTGGTTATCTCCCTTTTGAAGAAATCTCTGTTTTCATAAATTAACCGTATTGATCAAATTTTGACAAAAAAAAATTTTACGCCAGTTAAAGGTATCAAACGGTTCTTGGCCGAAAGCTATCAGTAAATATGATAAAATACTGTCAGGACATAATAATATTAAAACTTAAAATAATCATTTTTTGCCACTTTATATTTTTGATTTTTTGACTATAAATTGAGAATATTTCAACCCAACTTTTCAATAAGAGAATATTTTGAAATTGTAAAAAAAAATTATTGGACCTTAGATAGTTTTTAAGAACATGTCAGAGAAAAAAATTTGGTAAAAAGTCAAGTTCAATCATAAGACTATGGTATCGAAACAGTTATTTTTGACAGGCATTTTCTACCAATTAATTGAAATATTTCATAAATATTTTGAATTATTTAAACATTTTTGGCTTTCTGCTTTGACAAGAATCTAATGAGAGATAAATCGGATGTAAAGTTATCACAGTATAAGCCCTCACATTTTTTGCTTAAATTAGGCGTTGAAGCCTCCGACGAATTTTTTTTGAGCAATTTTGCAATACTCGATAAAGAATTTGCATTTACCGTTTTTTCTTAACATGAGATCAAAAAGGGCTCTCATGGCAGTAGCGACCTCCTTAATTCATAAATTTCAGCATTCGCTCACAAAATGGTGGTACTGTCAATGTGCATGGGAAAGTTTTCGGAACCGGAGCTGGATCTACAATTGGAGGTTACCGAGCGGATCGTCTCAATGATAATCCTTACAAAACATTTTCAACTCATATCATGGCCGGATTTCTACCGTTTGCAGAAACATCAGAAAAAGAAATGATAAACAATAATTTACAATATTTCTGGGATAATGGAGGTGAGTTTATTAATAGCTAGTTACTATAAAAATGAAATCATAGTTGATAAATTATCATTAGTTATAAAACATTTAAAGATTTCCAAATAACAAACAAAAAATTATTTTTGATATCACTATTTTTTAGTTTGTTTTAATTGTGGTTGTATAACAATGTATACTTAAAAACCAAATTCACACAATCAAATAAAATTAACAATAAACTCTCAAAATTGTAATTTATTTAGCTTGTCGAAGTTCTAAATGGTTTGGTGTCGAAAAAATTGATTTTCTCTGGAGGTGTTCTTTGACCAATTCTTTGACGGAAATAACAAGGATCGAAAGTGTTGATTATTCTATGTTTTTGTTTGGATATGCAACTAATTATTTAAGCTATAATTTTTTTGAAAACTATTCCGTCCGTACAGGTAAAACTTCATTTTTGACTTAATTTTAATGGAATGATTTTTAATCAGTAATTAAATTTTCATTGAATTCAGTTGTTAATAAGAAAATTCGTCGGTCTTATACCGACCTGAAAAAAGCAGAGGCCTTTTAAATCAGAAGGGATTTTGTTATTTTGATGCACGGATTTGAGAAGTTTAGAATTTTAATTTTTACAGATAGCGCAACTTAAACAATCGGTAAAGATCAAGATGCTACGCGTTTTAAAAATTCTACAAAATCATAATTAAAATTAAAGAATAAGGATCGAAAGTAACTAAAATTATACAATTTAAGCCTACAGATTTTACTTTTCATTTTGAATATATTTAAAAAAAAATGAACAATCTAGAGAAAAAACCAAGAACCGATCTGCTTCATAGCACCGAGCTCATATTTGGGGATCGACAAAGGGCTCAACTCGGTATTTATTCCCTCTTTATAATTTTTTCAATTAAGAAAAAGACGATAGTGATTATGAAATTGCGTGTGGTGGCTCTATCGCAAGTGATAAGCCTTTTGTTCAAATGAAATGCAGTGGCGATGACGGCAATGAAGTCATTAAGGTCAGAAAATTGTTTGTTCTGAAAATAAATCAAAAAATTATTAACAATGATTAAATACCGCGTGAGTTTCAAGTGGCGTCGAGATTCGAGCCAGATAGAAGACCATACTCGCGCTGTTATGAAACCTAATCGGGCGTGAACTGATGACTCATCAATAAATAAAAGAGCCAATGGCGAGCTCGAGAATTGTCAAATGTAATAATTATTACACTTTAAAATGCAAAAAAATCGCGTCAAAATAAAATTTCAAAATTCATGCTGTCTAAAATTAAATTTTATGAAAATTTCACACTATCGAACATTTTCTGTCCGCCTCGAATCTCGACGCTCCTCACTTAATTCATTCAAATATTGATTTTGTCACAAAACCCCCTTTTTTGGTCCGCTAAAAACCCCGACAATCCGCTTTTTGTTCCGACGCCACTTGAAACTCACGCGGTAAGTATCAAATATCGATGCAAGAATTATCAAATTTTTTAAAGTTAATAGTCAAATATTATTTGTTAAACTTTGAACGAGTCATATGTTGGAAGATTCTTAATTTGTATCGATGACATTTTTAGACAACTATCATAATGACAACTATATGAATCTCTCGCTCGATTACGTCTGCTTGTTCAACTCATGTGTTTTCCTTATTGGATGAATCAGTTGAAATGCGCCGCGTACTGTTCAACTTCAAATCGAAATGATTAAGTCGCCTAAATTTGCGTTGGTCGTTATAAAATTTGTGAATTTAATTGTCCATCGTTCATTCTTAATTAAAATAAAACTATTTAATTAATAGATATAAAAAAATATTTCCTAATTAAAGGATTATTTATAAACAAAGTTATAATTTTCTGATTAATGGGTTATTTACATGCAAAGTCATACTTTCAAATAAAATAGATAATTTGTTACGATTTCCAAAAATTAAAAAAAAGTAGTTTGGCACTTCATAAACCTCCGCTAATATCATTCACTATACTGCAGAAAAATGTATTTTTAATTAATTTGTCATTTTGAAAACTTCTAAAATTTTATACTTATTCGGTTTATCAAAAGCTTGTAAAAGCATATTTTTGGAAATGATAACAAAATAAAAACCATCGTTTAAAGATAATAAGAGAAATACATAATGAATGAATTGATAATTTAAGGTGAAATATGCAAAATTTGGAAGATGGCAAACAGATACATGTCTTAGACCTGGATTTGAAGATTCAATTTGTCTTCCTGCTAATGTTCTTGCAGACGCGTCATCGGAATGTGATGGGAAGCAAACTTGTGAATACAATACAGTTCCAGGCGTTAGCCTAAATTATGATCCTTGCCCAAACATATATAACATATATATTACCAGGTTACAATTTAAAAAATGTCCTGATTCGAACTATATAACTTAGACTTCTATATAAGAATAAACCGATTAAAGCATATTTACTTCGCAGTAATTATATGAAATATCATATGTTCAGCATTTTTAAATCATTCATTACCTAACAATGTTATCATGAAATTTATTAATTAAAAAAATTCAAGAATTCTGTACGACTGTGTTCCGGATGGCTTCGAACTTACTAAAAATAATTATATCAAACATTACCAAAACTATATCAAAATTCAAAGTCTCCTTCGAATTATGGCCTGCAAACACAAATCAACATGGACAACATTATCCGAATTGGTTTAGGAGGTGAAAACTCCGTTTATGGAGATCGAAATCCAGCAATATTTTTTCGTCCTGGAACAACTGTTATGCACATTGGCAGTGGAATAAATGGAAATAAAAATCGGGTTTATGACGCAGATCCAATACCTTGAAACTTGGACAAGTGTTGTTATCGAACAAAAACAGGAACAATTTTGTAAAAATCAAGTTAGAAAAACAGGATTCGACATGTAAAGCATAAATTTTTAAATTAGTCTAATCAACACAGACTAACAGGTGATATGGCTTGAAATGTCCATAAATTATAATTTTTAGATATTTGAGGATCGATAAAATTTTCTTATTAAACAACAACATGTCTTCAATTTATTTTGACGTTCCGATATTGTAATATGCGAAAGATATATTCATCCAAATAAGTTTTTCAAGTTTCAAAAAAACATTTATCTTCATTTTCGAATTTATAATCTGTTTTAAAATCGATTCTCTCTGTGTTTGGCCCTGATTATTTTTTTTGAATTCATTACCCTCAAAATAACTTAATTTTTGATAAAAAACAATTAAGCCTTGGAAGTTTTAATTTTCAGGCTCGACTTTGAGCGCTGATACTGTGATAACAACACATCCAAATAATCTTTGGTTGATTTATTTGAGCAAAAGCTCCGAAATTTTCAAATAATCAAATTGATGTCCAAAATATTAATTTTCATTGCTGCAAAATCATCTTTTCAAAACTATAGTTTTCTGATTGGATTCACACTGTTTTGATAAAATTTTATTAACTGTCTAGGGTTTGAAAAATTTTTTAGTTTTCAAACTTTTATCTAATTTAAATCTTTTATTTCAAGGCAAATAATCGAACATATTAGATAAGTTTATTTATCATCTTGGAAACTTCGATATTATTGTGTTTTGTTCTTATCTCATATATTTTTTTATTGCAAAAGACGGAGAAACGTTTGATACCTGAATCTGTCAAGAAAAATTTTCGTTTGATATATGTACTTAATTGAAGGCAGTTCAACACAATTTTTGTGAAAATGCTTTATACTTATAAATACCTAGGAGACGTTTCTTAAAACGCCTTTCCAGAGCAAATTGTTGCAATTTTATACAATGAAAAGATAAGCGATTTAAACTTTTTTCGTAGAAATTGGCATGAAAAAGTAAGATGTGATAACTCTTGAAGAGCTGCTGATAAAAAGTTTTTGTTAAATTTATCGAATCCAACGCGGCAAACCATGAAAGATTATCCTTAAAAGTATGTCGACTATTTGTATCAATATTTAAAATTCAAAATAGTTTTGCCCCGAATAAGGTTTGGGGCATCCAAGGATGACAGTTTCTTTTATTTTTTACCTCTGTGACTTTAATGCTCTTCAGTTGAAAATTCAATATANGTTTGAGGCATCCAAGGATGACAGTTTCTTTAATTTTTTAACTCTGTGACTTTGATGCTCTTCAGTTGAACATTCAATATACATCCGTACTTTTTTTCAATTTATAAATCGTCACCTTTTTTGTTTGTTTTTTATTCGAATGTTTAACTTGATTCGAGAGCAATTATAAGATATTTCAAAAAATCAATCATTTTCAGCAGTCTCACCGTAATTCTCATGCTGAAGCAGTTTCACAAGAATTTCTCGTTAGTTAAATTCTTGATATACCAAAAAAATACAAAGTTCAAAAATTGGAAAATTGTGGACTTTTTCCAAGCCACACAAATTTTAAAAAGCCGCGATTGACATTGTCGACAAACATTTTGTATTTAAAAACCATAGGAGAACGTTGTTTATGAATGTCCTGAGTAGGGTTTAAAGTTACTTTCTTAATACCTGTAAAAATTTAAATGCCAATTCCGGTGGAAAACCTGGTGAATGCCAACTCAAACAAGTATTTTTATGATCACCGAAAAAAATTTACAAAATGCAAAATCTGAATTAAGCAAGAAACTGGCGGATATTCATATTCAATAAAAATTGCAGGAAATGTTGTTTTCGATTATTAATACTCATTGCTGAGGTTTTCAACGACGTGAAAGTTTACACAAGTGATAACTTCTGGGCTCCACCCACTGTTTATATAAAATTGCTTGAAATAACAACAAAAGAAGGTGAGAAAAATATGTGCCTCTGCCTTAATTACAAATATTCTTTATTTATCGGATAAACCTCAAGTTAAATGTATGTTATTTATAAATCAATTAAGTAATTTAAAATTTTCAGGTTCGACCGCCAGATCAGCAAAAACCACTTAACTTTTTATTCTGTCTTACAAATGCATTTAGTTCTCATCATTGAACCTTGAATAAACAGAAACCTTGAAAAAGAATACATTTATTTAAAACAAAATAACTCATCGTTATGTTGTCCCAACTACTGAGCCCAAAACAAAAATTTGGTGGCCATCACCGTTTAGTCTCAATCTCGTGAGAAAATAAAATCTACTAACTAAACAAAAAAACAAAATTATCGAAACGTTGCATCAATAAAAATATAATAAATCGTAATCTTCACGACTAAAAATTTGTACTTCTGTATCTAAACTTAACACTTAATTTTCATTCAAAATAACTTTAACACTTTTTTTTGCGTTAAATAGTTTTACTCAGGAGATCACAAAACTTAAAAAAACTTAAAAAATTTTTTGAAATACTTTTGTGTCAAAAATAACTTTTTTTATCATTGTAATTTAGCTGGTTATGTAATTATTATAAAAAATTTTCAATTAACTTTCATAATTAAGGAAAACTATGTCTGCTTGCAACGAAATGTGTATGACCTAGAATAAGATGCTATTATCAGAACAAAAATACGATTTATTAGTTTCATTATTGAAATATTTGACTTTCTTTCGGAGTTCGTTTGAAAAAACCACTTCGTCGAAGAACATTGAAGGGCGAATAATATTGACGAATAGTATTCAAGTCTAAATGCATTAATTGATTAATTTTTATTTATTTTTTAACGGCAATACTTTTTTTGAAAACATAGCTTTTTGTAGCTCATTCTGAAGATAAGTTTTGAATTGTGAAATTTCGTGGTTAATTGGTACTTAATTCAACAAACTTGTTCGGGCAACACTGTTATTAACTTTTCTACTTGTCTGAAGTCTTATTTTCAGTTGCATTTATCGGAAAGTCGATTTTAGCCTTATGCTTGTTTAATTTAGTACGTTTAAGATAATTATTAATCGAATATAATTCAAAGAAAATAAAGTTATTATTTTTGAAAGATAGCCAATTTTTTCAGCTGAAAATAAACGTTTAGAGATTTTAATGTTGAACTTTCATTGGACCAAAATTCATTAAGTGGTCTTTAAAATTGTTGATGTCAGATTGTTCATGATTTTTTTTCCGATTGTGTTAATTAGAAAACACGCTTATATTTTTCAAAACAACCTGATCAGATTGGAAAATAAACCGATCAGATGCGATCAACTTCGATTCGATCAAAAAAGTGAAATACAACAAAATACATTGTACTATTTAAAAAAAATTTACCACGAAATTCTTTTCAAGGGTGATATCGATATACCTTATTTTCAAATCTATAGGCCTATCGATTCGTATTGGCAATAAGACCTTCGAAAATAAGTTGAAACGTGAACGCGAATCGCCAGGTCTAGAAATCTCTGGCCAAATCTCAGATATGTTTGTGATATTTCTTTTCAGAATAATGATAGTCTGATAAACATAATTGTTTGACCCAAAAAATAATTAAGTTGCAAAAATTTTACCGTAAAGCAGGTAACCAGTTACTAACCACTCAAAATCACCGGTTTGAAATTAAACTCTAACTTACGTTTATTGTTGCGAGAATTCCAAAAGTCAGATCGTTTGTCAAAATCTTAAAAGAAATAACATGAATCATGCTACATGATGAAAAAGTTAATAGTATAGTCCACGTTGTCTCTCGTGTAAACTTAAAAAAAGTGCACTGGTTGAAAAATGTCGGAAAAAAGTGAAAACACACAAAAACGGTAAGAATGAACTAAGCTGGGAAATAATGCGAAATGCGGCCTGAACACTCACTCGTTGCTTTAAAATCTTCATCCCACATCCCACTGACATCCCTCTTTCTCTGATTTTGTGTTTTTTCACTCTGAACAGGATATCCCTTTATTTCACTTTCGTTAGAAGGCGTAGCCACGTCGATTTTTCTAGCAAATTCTTCCATCGGTTCTTCTATCTGGCTACGCATTCTAACCAAAATGTAATAAAGGGATATGAGTCAGCAATTTTGTGATGTTTTTAACATACGGTTGACATTTTTGGGCATATCTGATTACTCCAAGTAAAAATTTTTATGCGATAATAATTATAAATACAGTTGATTACCTTATTCAATAAATTTGTGATTGAATGAAAGTTCAACAGTAATTTTTAAACGTCAGTTTCAAAATCTAATCATAACCCCCCCACGGTCCTTTTTTTTTAGGGTGAATAGGAAACATTAAAATTCTTATGATGGAACAAAATAACAAATAGCGCAAAAGAATCAGCTCACCAAATAATAATTTTGCTCGAGAGGATTTTTTCAATCCTGGTCGCTGATTGGATAACCTTAATGACGCATATTGACGGTTCATTGTTGCCAGAAACGGATTCCTTGCAAGTTTCTAAGCATTTTGATACAAAAAAATATAAAAAAACTTATTTAGCGAGCTGATTCTTTTGCGCTATTCGTTATTTTTATCATCATTAGAATTTAATAGGAGGACGTTTTAACGTGGTCAACCACTGTATTGAGTAAAATATAGAAATGCACCCAATGTTCATTTTCAAAGCGATAAAAATTATGAAAAAAACTTACTTTTTGTTATTTCCTCAGTCTCTACAGAGTTTATGACGCTCATTGCAAAGAAAATAAACATGACTGAATTTAAAATCATAATTAATTTTATACTTTTTTTATAGAATCACGATTTTCCACAGTTTGCTAATGCGATTGAATCTCCATCGACGAAAAAAAAACATTTTATAGCTTTATCAATCTATCATGCGCGAAATAGTTAAGGGGGAGGTTGTCATAAATTATAATTCAAGCTCAAATATGTCATTTTCAACTTTCATTACCAAAAAACCATTTGAATAAAGACATATGTTCAAATGGAGATGATCTTTTATTTTTTCAGTTATATACCTTGTATGTGATTTTAACCTTGTATGTGATTTTAAGGAGCTCAAATTTTTTATGAAATATACGGCTGTGTAAATAAAATCAAAACATTGTAATTATAAATTCTTATCCTCCACTCTCGCAAAACTTCTGCATTTTGAAATTTCACATTTTAGCTAAGATCTAGCAAGAGAACGCAATTTAAATTGTTCTTAATTTCATAATTATTCTTATTTTTGAACAAAAAATTAAACGAAAATTCAAATATTGCCAAAATATCATTATATAATATATTTTATAATATTATTATTATATAATCATAACATATTATATAATATAATTTATATTAATTTTTTTCTCCTGTACGAGGTCTCGATATAAAATACAAATATAAAAAAATTGCAAACAAACTTAAAATATGAAAATGCAGCCCGCAACATTTGAAAACTTGACTTTTCAAATCTTAAACTGATTCTGAGAAAAGTTACCTAAGAATCTGTTGAGATATCATTGAGCTATGTTTTTATATCACCGATGACGTCCGCCCTCTTAATCTCTACCATATTTATCAATTGATGAATTCTAACTGCGCATCGAACAAGTTGACAAACGATATTTGGCATTTGTTTACGATATTGCAATTTACTATATTTTCTATCATGTATGAAACTTTACATTGACTTACAATGACTCCTTAAAAATAGTTCCTTTATAGCGCTTCTTGAGGCTCTGAGTCAAAGCTGAGTTTAAGACTATGAGTCATCAAAGCGCCAGATTTCGACAGACAAAATTTTCCTCGTTGAACCGCTTTTAATAAAATTTTCATGTTTATGCTCATAACATGATTATCAGATAAACACTTTAATTTCAAGCATAAAAACGGCGTAGAAATAATACTTTTCGAGACTTTAAGTAAAATATGACAAAGAGTTAGCAATTTATTTCAAAAATATTATTTAAAATTTTATAAGACAAGCCGTTCGATAGATGTTCCTCCCTGCTAGAATTTTTCGTCGAAATATCGTTCTTCGTCAATATCAAAAAAAAAATTTCGACGAAAAACTGATTTTTTTAATAAAGGTCTTGAAAATCATAATAAGAAAAAGCTTACTTTTTTATCTTACATGAGGAGGGGATTTATAAAAGAAACCCACAAACTATTCGTAGTCTCTCACCAATACTTTATAAGCGTAACTGGTAGGAGCTAGTTAACCGTTTCACGCATAAAACTTTTTGGAGACCCACATTTTTCAAAAAGTCTCAAGACATAGAAATAATCTATTATGAACTTTTAATTTAAACGTGTCAAAAAGTTGGCAATTGTATTAACCTTATTTGGAAAATTATACGACAAGCCGTTAAAATATCCCTTCCACACATTGATGATTATTTATTAATGTGCGGGTTGAGGAGTGGCCTCAGGAGTGTTAGGATTGGCTCCTCGGCCACTCCTCAACCCGCACATCAATATATCATCATTAATGTGTTAAAGTGATATATTGAGGACATCAGTTTTTGAAAATTTTGTTAAGTTTCAAATGTCAGCCTTTTTTGATCTGAACTTGCCATTAATTAAAAGTATATCTTTTTCTCAACTTAAGTTCATCTTAAAAATTCTTACTATCTCTATAGCGCGTGTTCAAATCCCTCTATTGTTGTCATAAGGATTGTCTTGAGTGTGCTTATAAGCAAGGGTGCTTGATATTGGGACCGCCAAAGTTAATCGGTGTGTAATCACTCAAGCAATCACTAAGACAATCACTAAGACAATCACTAAAACAATCACTAAGACGACATCAGTGGAATTTGAACACGAGCTATAGAGATAGTAAGCATTATCAAGATGAACTTAGGTTGGAAAAATAATATGTTATGAAGAAGTGATATCTCTAAATATTCAAAAATTTTAAACTTAATTTCCGAATTATTTATTACTTGTAATTAATGCGAACAAAATACAAATTTGTAAATATTTAACGTTATGAAGTTAACTCTGTCCATGATCTCATAAACTTACATTTATAGAAGTCCGATCTTTTAAAATTTTTTCGTTATACGCTCTTGCGGAAAGGTTCCGAATGAATCTTAATACTTGGAAGTATCGATTCTTTTACTTTATTATGAGATAGAAGGTTAATCAACGTCTGAAGCAAACTTATTTTATTATTAACAATTTATAATCCTCTGAAAACTCTCTGACTTCTACTATTTTTAGTATTCACTTGAATTTGTAATTTACAGAAATTACAATGTTGCAGAGGGGCTTTTCAGAGTGACGTAGTGTCCGACAGTGATTTTTTATCAGAGGAGATTTCTTCTGTTTTTTCTGGTTCTTTATTTTGCATCGAGGTAGTGAAATAATACGCGCCAAGTCCATAGAAAACACAATTAACGCCTTTCATGATGAGAGCTAAAAATTGAAATATATTTTTTGTGACAAAAAAACTTATCAAATTTTAATTTCATACTTTTAGGACTTTTTGTTGTTCGAGATTTTATCATATCAAACATTTTTGCTCGAAACGGGGTGTCCGAGGTTGTTTCAACTAATATGCAAACAAGCGCACGTATAAAAAGAGTCTAGACTCCAGAACTTATTTTGCGTGCAGATTTTTTTGAAACACAATACTGATAGTGGAAGTGGTTCGGAGCGATGCGTAGGTTGAAGAATATTGTAGCGCCATGTTCAGTGCTCCAACCGAATGACATATTTTAAGAAACAAATATATAATACACATGAATGAGTCATCACGCGGTATTATATGATTTTATTCATTTTTATCATATTTGTTTATTTTGTCTCCACTATGGTATGATAATATAAAAACGAATGAAACCGCACTCAAAATATGTTCTAGAAAAAAAATCATATCTTCCAATAAATATGCCGTAAAAATGTTCACAAAAAGGCTACCTTACTGCCGATAGTTGTGTATTAAATATTTTTAAAATTTCCGTTTAGAGAAAAAAAAATATTGATATAAATAAGCTGAACGTGAAAATATAGTGATAATCCTGCCTGAAAAATAGTTCTCGATTAAATTTTGCACTTACGGAAACTTATGCTACCGACAAAAACAAGATGATCGTCATAAATCCAACAAAATCCTTCGTCATCACATCCTGCGTCTTGCCAGACAAGGCAAGCAAAATCAAGAAATGCTCCTAGAATAATTGGACTTGGAATACTGCCGATAACTCACAAAAAGATACATATATTTTGAAATTAAAAATAATTATTTTAATTTAGATCAATAATTAATTAAATAAAAATAATCTAGAAAACTTTTGTATAAGTTCTTTTAAGACAAAAAATTTAGCACTGTCAAGATTCTGGGTCAAGAAAAATAAAAAATTAGTTTCAGAAAAAAAAACTTTTATTATTTTGAGAACATGCACTAAAAACTTTAAGTACAAGCATAAAAATTAATAACAATACACTTGAGATACAATTTTTATTGTACTTAATCACTGCCACGGAGGGCATGTACCGCCGAAAGTGCCAATATCGCAAAAAATCGAAAGAGCCAAAAGTGCTCATCAATCTAGAAACGCCCACGTAATTAGAGGTGTTTATTACTAAGTACGCTTAAAACTGTTACAATTATGACGTCATTTCAATGCTAACAAGTTAGTCATTTTATAACAAAAAACTATTTTTATGTTTCCATATCGCCAAAAGTGCCCAAATCGTCGAAAAAGTGACGGCGATTTTTCACCTTTATATGAAAAATCATTTGTGTCTAAAAGTCTAAAAAACTTCTTGAATATTTAGAATTTAAGGAATGCTTGTTTTTTCAAGACTTTATAAAATGTCAAAATAATTTTGAAAAACTTGAAATTTTAACAACCGCATTTTTTCCAAAACCAAAAGTTCACTTTTCAAAAACTAATTCAAAAATATTATGTTTTTTCTTTCGTGAAAACATGAAAAAAATAAGTATCCTAGCCTTTTACAATCAGCCAGAAACATCCCATTGATAGCCCTTTCAATTCAGGATTAACAGCTCTCAAAATTGCAATTGGAACTGTGGTATCTGTCAAAAACTCAAAAAATATGGTGAAAAATGTCACACCGAGCATCCAACTAAGTTGACCGTCGCAGTATTTTTCTTCCTCGTCTGTTTTTTTGCATTCACCTTTGTAAGCTGTCTGAGTTATAGCACCACATGCGCAATTTTCGAAAATTTCGGTATCATTATCGAATGATGTACAACCTTTGAAGGGGTTTGCGAGCTTTCAACATTTTTAGTAAACTTAAAACGCCGTGATATCTTTAAAAGCGGACATAAGGTCATTACGGACGCGAATTATTCTCAGCCAGAAAACTGGCAGGGTAGAGAAAATATTTTGATTTCAGATTGGTCACAAGAAATCAAGGTAGCATTTGGACGTCTTTTTGTCCTTGTGACCGCTATTATACTTACACTTCACTACAACTATGCCAGATTTTTTGTATTTTCAGTGAATAATTTCACTCATTACATAACGTGTCATGATAAATTATATACAGCTTGTCACATTTCTGCTGATAATCATACTTTTTTGCAAGAGCTAACAAGTTTAATTAGGTTTCAGCAAAAATCTATAATTATGAGCAAAAATGTGACGTACTTAAAGCCAAAGAAATTTTGGTTTCAATATAAGGTCAAAAATTTAGCAAGTCTTTTGTTTCAGCAAATTGCTGTTGTTCAAAGTGATAAAAGGCGTTTAAATTACTAATTAACTCATTGACCAAATATGTTACAAAGTGATTTAGCCCTGATTTATCATAATTTACAGCATATCACATTTTATTACCGTTTGACACTGTTTAGTGATCAATGAGAATTCGAATTTATTAAACACCTCAGTGTTTGTTAATTTAAACTTCTGATTCACAAAGTTGTGCTGAAGCAAAAACTAATATCGCGAGTAAAAATGTGACATGCTGTATTGAAATAAATAATTTTTGACTAAATTGTTTTTTTAATTATATTTCTGATATTCATTTTGCGTTGTCCTTATGACGCTTGAACCCCATACCTGCATGACAAGGAGAAAAATATGTTAAACCATCGAGGCACACTGGATCCGTGAACTCTGTTGTACAATGACAAGGTTCATTACATGCATTATTTAAATCAACATTTCCGATAACTGAATTAAATTTTGGCAGTCAATATAATTACATTTAACCCAGGAGTTTGAATTCAAAACCATATGAACTAAAGTGTTCTCGCGATCATATTTAAAGTAGAATAAATCTTCAAGTTTAATGGGGTTAACGGTTTACGTGGATAAGATATGCCAATTTGCTTGCAAAATATATTGTCTTTGTTTGATAAATTCAACAAACAACATATCATGTCTTAGTAAATCGGTAATTCGCGAATTACAAAAATTGGAAATTAAACCCAATAAATATAGCAAAAATGTTTTCTCCGTGAAAAACTTACCCTAAAAAATACGTTTTTAGACAAATATCTACTTTATCGATGGAACACACCAGTTTTAGTTTGAGGGCGCTGCCCGCCGCATTTTTAATCAAGAGAGATTTTAATTAATAATTCAAAATTTTCGACAATAACTCTGTAACATTTATTTCGTTGCATCCTTTTGACTAGAATTTGTTTTTTGAAATGAAATTACCGAGTTATTGGGAAAGTTACGAATATTGTTTTTTGGGGTATAACGAAAAATGTTAACGTTTATATGAAATTATTTGACAAAAAATTTGTTACAAAATTAGTGTTCTGTCTTTTCTTCAAAAAAGTGAAATTTTTATATGGACATCGTAAGTAATGGAAAACATATTGTTGAATGACCGCAAGACCACCTCAGTTATTTTTTTGGGCAGGAATTTTATCAGATTTTCAGCTTATTTTTATTGCGGACAATACCCCTTGAAGGGGGCGCAAAAATATGGCTGAAATTGCCCGAGAAAGTTAAACCCGGAAAAAATAGTATTCTTGTTACCAGAACCCCTCAAATGCCATAAATTTGTATCAATTTATGAGGTTATATAACATAAGCATCTTTCTTTAATAAAAACTCACCTGAATCATAGAATCCAACATCAGTTGGATAAGGCTGTGTTATCCCAACCATAGTGACAGTCCCACAAGTGAAATATAAAGCCGTTCCATAAAATGTAGCCGCTAAGCATGCTGAAATTGTCGAAAATATCATAATTCCGCGACCAGTCAGTTTGAAGACCAAAATAACAACCCCGCCAAAAATACTCCCAAGAATAGCACCTGTTAAAAAGTTATCAGGGAGATTAAAAAATAATATACTAATGAACCAATTGAAAATCAATAGAAATTGACTGCAAAATAAGACAAAAATTGTCCGATATCAGATAACTTGCCTGGAACACATACTACACCACTTGTAATTGCAGCTCTACTCGCAGTTACTTGTTGAAAGGATAACAAATATATTTTTTAAAATGAAACTATTCCGGAATCTTATTATTCATCCAATTTTAAAGAATATCCCTCTTTTCAGTGTTCGCTTAATATTTGGGCCCTACTACTACAAAACACACAACGTTTACTACACAGGTCCCAAATCTTAAGCGAAATGTGAAGGGGGGTTATCGTCATGGGATCCCGAACAAAATTTTCTTGATTTTTCAAACTTTTGATATCGACACTTCTTAAGACTTCGGCGGTAAGCATAAAACATTATTTCATTACCGATCACAATGTTCTAGCTAAGCGCTTGCGATATTCAAAAGAACCTTGGGCGTAAAAATTTAAAATTTCTCATCAATTTTATAATTTTTAAGCGATTTAAGTCAAAATCGGAAATTTCGTTTTCAAACCTGACAAATTTTGTGGAAGAAAGCATTTCGAATATGCCATACAGTATGGCCCATACTTCACTGTATAAAAAAACTGTATAATAAAAAACATCAATATTTCTTAGGTTTTAACATTTATTTTTTGTCATATCTGAAGTTTCAGATTTTGAATATCCAAAAATAAAATAATTTCACAATTAATTCAATTCTAAAATTTCCCTTATCTTAAATTTCATATCGTATTTTCAAATTAATAAGGGTCAGGAAACCATTCCTAAGCATTTAAAACTTCTATATTATATTTAGTGTTTTCGAGACATATAATTATTATATTTTTCAACTAAGCACCCTATCTGAGGCTCGATCACTTAGTTTTGCAAGAAAATGCACCTTAAAATTTCAAAATTGTAATTTTCGCTAATTATTGAAACTCGATTTCGCGCTAAAAAAATAAACTTTCGGTTCCTGTTCATCCAAATCTCTCACACTGATAATAGCTGTTTAGCCGAAACGTCAAATAAAAACAATCTTTGATTGAAAAAATATAACTTTTATATTATCCGTTCCTTGAAATCTTGTTTCAATAATTTTTGGCCCCAAATTCATAAGTCCAGTTTTGACAAACGCCGTTTCCTAGTGATCCACACAAAAAGACCTGGATTTTGAACAATATTTCATACTCTGCACATGGTCATATCCACAGCACTCACATTGTCAAGGTTCATCAACTCGCTTTTTTAATTGTGCTACCCCAGGTAATTGTCTTGAAAAGGGAAAAATGGAATTGCAAAAATCAGTGAAGCAATTCGGCGAATAAAATTCCGATCCACCAAGCGCCGACCCATTGACTATCGCTGGTGTCAATCGTTATTGTGTCTGAATCAAGGGGTTCAGCACAATTGGATCGAATCGGATCAAAAATCTGGTAAAGAATTTTTCAAAGCCAATATCCTTATTGTTAATAATGCTTACTACTTCACTCGGCGACTAAGGCTCCGAGTCTATTTTGATTGTTTTATTTTTAATTATCGTTTCATATATATCTCAAGAAGAAAAGAAGAACAGATTCTTTCGTGAAAAACTGATCAGAAAATAAATATTTGGAAAAAGTTTTTCCTTCATTTAATGAAAACTTTCATTATTTGTTATGAGATAACCATATTACTCTTCATTGTGATAGCGTCGCCCGCGGCATTTTTTATCACTGAAAATAAACGCAAAAATTTGAATATTCAAATAAAATAAAATTTCGTTCCACAAAATTAACTGTCGCTGATTGGTTACTTTGTGAAATAACAGTCGCGGATTGATCTATTTTTGCGGACCAAAAAATCGCCCTTAGCGAGAAAACTCAGGCTGTATGATTCTTCACGATAAATATTTACTTACAAAAAAAAGTTTTACGTTAATTAAATCAGATAATTCTTTTCAGCGTTAAATCATCATTTTTTCTGGTTTCACAAATGACTTGAACATAAATTTTCAATACCATTGAACAAAGTGTTGGATTTTTCATTATTTGTGAAATAATTAAAATTCACACTCCACGAATTTCATTTTTATGCTAAAGATTAATCTTTTTCTGAGAGTGTTCCATGAACAATATTTCATTAACATTTATGTTCGATCAATTCAGATGAAAATCCTTAACTGGCATGTAAACTTTTCAATCTTAGACTTGTTAACGTCAACGGTCGGTATACCGCGGTATAGGTAGGGCTCCTAAGCAAAAAATCAGCTCCTCGATAAAAAACATTTGACCAAAATTTTCAGCGCCAAAAACATCCCTAGCCCCTTGACTTTCAGATTCAAAGTACTCTTTTATCGAGTTCCTTTTTTTGACTTGGAAGCCCTAGGTTTCAGTGAAATGCGGGATAAATTATCAATTAATTTAATTTAATCCAATCTGACACACATTCGGAGTTAATTTGCTCAAATTTGATTGAATACACATCGATTTGAAAACCCCATATTTTAAAAGTCAATGCGGTTCAGAAATGAATACGTATAAAGAAATACTAAAAAGTACGGTTTGATTCTAATTAACCTTGGTCCGAACCCTGTCTGGATCAACTTCATCAAAATCAACCCATTGAGATAAAGCTAAAGCTCCGCCAACATATCCAAAAATTGGGCCAATTGCAGAACACATACGAACTGAATAGATTTTTGAATTAATATTCGAAAAAATGGATCATAATAAATTACATAGTTCTTGATCGAAGTATTATGAGAAGTTACATGATTTCAAAAAAACGATTTTTCAAATCCTGTATCATTATAAATTGACTCTGATTTTAATTAAAGTATTATCTGAAAACCTTTTTTTCAAATCTGAGATATTATTTTTGAAAATATTTATTCGAAAAAGTTACTTCAAATTCCAATAAAACTTCATAATAATGAAAGAAAACTCAAAATAGAAATAAGTCATTTTTTTGAAACCGGATATTTTTTGTGTACAATTCAAACTTTGAAGGCTTTCAACCCATGTCACACAGAAAAAACGTTTCACCAAGCCACCAGAGCCTATATATATACTCTACTTTCGATGTTGATAACAGAAAGCCCAAGATAGTTGGAGTGTAAATTTTTTTAGCATAAAGAAGTTGAAATGTTATTTTGTTTCATCCGACGTTTAAAATTCTATAATTTAGATTTTAGTTCTAGAAAATTTAGAGGCAAAAGCTAGGTATAGCATATCACGTAATACAAGCTCACAGTGATGTCACAAATTATTTATCTTTCAGAATCGATGCACAAGGATCTGGCCTACGCCATCCGTCGCAAATTCTTTAAAATGTACTTAGACGAAACAAATTGTATTACACGAGTTAACAATTTTTTTAGCCTCTTTTGGATGATTTAAGTATGCTTGAACCTTTATATAGGACTGTGTCTCACACGGGTTAGAGGCAAACTTTTAAGGCAATTATATTGACGAAAATAAAAAACTTTTATGTAAAGATTTTATACGTTATTGCGGTGGATATGATATTTTAGTTTGGTTTCGGTTGAATACGTATAAAAATTGACTGTAAAATTTATCATTTCAAAAAAAACTAACAATTACCAAATTAATCAATCAAAATTTCAAATTTTTCTGAAATTTTACTAAATAAGAAAAAAGCATATATTTAAGTTCAAGAAATCCTGGCTATTCCAAAATATAAAGCTCCTTTCCCAGATGGGCAGGAATCTTCTACATAGGTAAGTCAACGGTATAATAAGCGACAGAACCTAGTCCATTGATAAACTGAGCAATCACAAACATAGCCAGCCAACTTGTCAAACTTCCAGATTTTCTAGCTGGAATGTAAATTTCAAAATAAAAGATGTCTTTTTTTACTCGTTAGTCCATTTTGCCCTTGACAACAAATTATTAAGTAAAATAAACATCTAGTATGTTAAAACAGACACATTGTCAAATATTGAATATATTCCGGTGAATGCCCGGTCAGATAATTCTCATCATTTTATCAGATTTTAACAAAAAAGTCAAAAAATTCATTAATAAGAATAATCACATTAGTTGAATCTTCAGTTGTAAAATTTGTTCTCGGGAAAAACAATTCGAGTGC
>SCLH01000579.1:201194-211415 GCA_004367855.1 Oikopleura vanhoeffeni | reverse complement strand
AAAAGTGATAAAGGGATATACCTTCAATACCTTTATCAAGCCATTTTTAAATTTTATTTACTAAAAATGGGCCCTCTCCCCGGATTTTAGAAACAGTTAGATGATATATATATTTTAAACTCATCAAATTTATATCAAATTTTTTGATGCTTTCTGTAATTTTTTAAAGTTTTTCAATTATCGATCCGAACTGTAATCTCCCTCGTCATCCACTCCATATTCTATCAAATCTGGATCAACTTCTTTCTCATTTTTATCTGAAGTTTTTCCCATTTTTTTAATTTTTACTATCAGTAAAAAGTTTTATTAGTGGAATAATTGTAAAATCTTGACAGCAAGTTTTTTTGTTTGTTTTAGTTCATTTGCGTAGTTCATGAAAATCAATAATTATTTAAAGTCCTTATGGTGAGTGGTCATTTCTAGCCCTGTTGATTCAGCAATTTTTTTCATAAAACAAGATAGTTATAATAGTGCATTATTTGCACGGTGCATAAAAGTTCATAATAATTCGTGATAATTATGCAATTTTCAGAAATACAGTTAAAAAATTGAAGTAATGACATAATGAGCCGAGACGCCCATTCGAGGATAGTTTATCCTGTATTGAATAAGCCTGGATAGATCTCTCAAATTGACTTTTAAGAAATAGCTCATCTACAAGTAGATCAATTAAGCCGTAGGAAGCCTCTCTCAACACCCCAAATTGCGCAAAATATGTAATAAATATTTTCAAAACGATCAGAAAGTGCTCTCCTGACCACGCGTATGGCAAACGAGACAGCCAACATGCTTTTATTTTTCTATAATGTCATAAATAATTCATCTGAATAAAAATTGATCCTGACCTCAAATCATTAACGACCATCCCCTTAATTCCCAAATAATTTAATTCAGCACAAAAAAATTCATTGAGTTTTGGCATTTTCTTAGCGAAATTGCACTCACCGTGCTGCCAAACAAAAATATGTATTTTTTGTTTTGAGGAATTATTTTTCGATATTTTAAATCTAACCCGAATTCTAGATTATCTTGAACTATTTTTGTTTGAGTTGATTATAAAAAAAGTATTATAATCTGAAATTCAGACTTTCGAAAATACCAATGAATGACTTGAACCAAGATTTGATTTTTAAATAGGATTTTCTAGTTTTCACCGATTGGATAAATTGAGTTACCAAACTTTGGTAGTCCAAATTACAGAGAAAAAAAATATTGTATCGAATTAGTGGCACCTCCTTAGAACAAAACAGAGTCTGATCCAGATACTAATAATAAGAGTAGGCAAGTATAAATATTTTTTAACAATATACAATTAACAATGTATGTCGAAAAAATAATTTTCAAAAAATTTGGAAATTTTTTTTATTTTTTTTCCAAATTTCCAAACGCCAAATTCCCTGGAATAACCAAATTTAGTACAAACTTTAAAAAAAATGATAATTTTCAAACAATCATGGGTTAAAATATTTTCGATTCATTTTTTAATTCATTTTTCTTTGAGCAAAGTTTCGCAATTCTTTTGCATTTACTCCAAAAGTACACTATTTTCGGCTGGTTTTTCGAAAGGCACTTTAATCATTTTGGACATTATCAGCACCAGGGAGGTGAAATCTGATTTTTTTACATAATTATCAAAAGAACAAAATAATAAAAAATAAGTGTTTCTTAGTCAAATCTGGAGGTGAAAGCATAATATCTGTTGAGTGACTCAACTTGAGTCAAGAAAAAAATCATGAAGCAGTCGACAAACCAAATTTTCTATTGTTATTGCGAAAATCATAACGGCTTTCTCAAATTGTCAATAACTATTTTAGCTCTGTTTTGGTTTTTGGAGGTGACTGTTTAATTTTTTTCAAAAAAAATGGATCAAAATTTCGAGACTTTTCAAGTAACTCTGATGTAACTTAAGGGGGTTGGTGCATTTTGACAGATTTGCACTTTTCAATTTTGTTTGTCTTTATCGGAAACCTTTTGCCACTTCAAAATTTTCGAATAAAAACTTTTTCGAACACAAGTTGCCACTTTTCAGCTTACTTTGTATAATCTGAATTTCTTCAGATTGATTATTTTTACTTTATAAATCGTCTTTTGAAAAAACAATCAAAAAACGCGCGTTTGCTTCGATGGTGTCTAAATAACAGTAAAATTTAGTATTTTTCATTTGTTACTTAGAAGCCCTAAAATACGCTTTCGACCACCGACTCGGATTAATTAAATTTTATTTCATACGATTTAATGTCAAAATCGAAAATTTAAATTTGTGAAAAAAGACGGAAAAAAAGAAATTTTATCACATCGAAAGAAATATTCTTCTGCATTAGTTAAATAAAATAAATTGAAAACGGTGGATGGGTCGGCTTATCAACTCGGCAAGTTTGAGTATGATTAAATTTCTTTAATTCCGGATAATGAGGGCATTGGAGTATTTCTGCCGATCCGTAGTTTCGTTAAAAAAAGTATGATTCAGACTCTGAATTTCAGAGTATTAACAAGAGCGAAGAAACAAAACAAAGACATATTTAAATATAGTGAAAGAAGCCATTCCAAATATTTTTAGCTAAGGATTCCAGACAAATTTGTTTGAAAAATTTTAAACAAGAAATGAGGAAAATTTTCAAAATATTTCCAAATAGTTTCGACTAAAAATCCCAAAAAAATGTCAAATAATTTTTTAAAAAACATATGAGAAATATGTGGTCACCTAAGACAAAAGTTAAAGTAGCCATTTTGAAAAGTTTTTTTCGTTAATTTGAAACAAATAATGAAAATAGAAATTGAACAAAAATAAGGCATTTTTTTATAATGCTCGGAACTTTTTTCAAAAATTTGTCGAATTCGAAAAGTTTAAATCGAACTCAAAATGTTCTAAAAAACAACAATTCAAAAATCCTGTAGTGACAAAAGTTACCTGGATTATCAAACATTACTTTGTTGGTATATTGAGATAAATATATAAACCCAGTGAAAAGTTTTTCATCAAGAGCCCATAGCCGTATCTGTCAAAATGCACCGATCCCCTTAAAGGAATTAATACCCTTTCAAGCAGTTCTAGATATATCACGTTTTAGTTTTTTGAAATAGTAAAAATTAATTTCGGCCAAGCTACACCGCAAAACAGAATGGTTCAAAATAATAGAGTAGAAAATAAGAAGCCAAAAATGTCCGATAGTTTCACAGGGAAAATAGATTTTTCGACTTGTGGTATTTTGGCACTTTCGGCGCCATTTTTTTCATTATGGATGGATTTTATTAGAATGGGAATTCTCATTGGCGTTTGGTAAGTTTTTAAAAACGGATATTTTTCACGTGAAATTTGTAATTCATTTTAAGATTCAGATTTCAGGGAGAGAAATGTTAAGAGAGAAAAAATGATATTTTTACATTTTAACGTTCATCTGAAAATGAGTATTTTTATTCCCGGTGACAATTTGACCATTTTAAGATTTGAAACTAGACCATAGCATGCGATTTCGTCATTTTTTGAAAAATTATCGTTCGCTATATCCCTTTATCACCTTTTGCATGATCTAAGAGATGTGGGTTGAGGGAGCCAATCCTAACACTCCTAAGACCCCTTCTAGCCACTCATGAGGCCGCTTTCTCTTCTTTTCAGCCCACATCTCTCAGATCATGCAAAAGGTGATAAAGGGATATCTCTACCCCGTGTGCGGTCGACTTGCCAGATTCGAATCATTCTAATTACTTGAAGATGATTGGCTGACGTTAACTTTATTTTGCTCTCGTTTCAGTCAATCAGCTAACTGTATGAGTAGTATATCTCTCACTGCTCCAGTGACCCCATTTTAGTTCGCCCCGAGGCACTATAGCATCTTGACAATATTCAAGAAAAGAAATTCCCCCCGAGATAATGGGTATGAAAAAATATATTTTTGAAAAAAAAGATAGATTTTGGTCAATTTTTTCGAAAAAAACGTGAAAATAATGACACTTTTAATTGATATTTTATAATATGATACTTGTTGGCGTAAAATTTAAGTTGAAGGTTTTCGATGCTTATTTTGTAAAAATATAAAAGTAGATCTAGTTTCAAGGCCAAGGTTTGAAACAGTGTTAGAGTTTAATACTTAATTTATTTAATCAGTCAGGTATAACATAGACGGTTGTAATTTTNATTGAGATAAAGCTAAAGCTCCGCCAACATATCCAAAAATTGGGCCAATTGCAGAACACATACGAACTGAATAGATTTTTGAACTAATATTCGAAAAAATGGATCATAATAAATTACATAGTTCTTGATCGAAGTATTATGAGAAGTTACATAATTTCAAAAAAAGGTTTTTCAAATCCTGTATTATTATAAATTGACTATGATTTTAATTAAAGTATTACCTAAAAACCTTTTTCAAATCTGAGATATTATTTTTGAAAATATTTATTCGAAAAAGTTACTTCAAATTCCAATAAAACTTCATAATAATAAAAGAAAAATCAAAATAGAAATAAGTCATTCTTTTGAAACCGGATATTTTTTGTGTAAAATTCAAACTTTGAGAAAATAAAAAGCAAACTTTGAAGGCTTTCAACCCATATAACACAGAAAAAACGTTTCACCAAGACACCAGAGCCTATATTTATACTCTACTTTCGATGTTGATAACAGAAAGCCCAAGATAGTTGGAGTGTAAATTTCAAGAATTTAGATTTTCAGTTCTAGAAAATTTAGAGACAAAAGCTAGGTATAGCATATCACGTAAAACAAGCTCACAGTGATGTTCACAAATTATTTATCCTTCAGAATCGATGCACAAGGATCTGGCCTACGCCATCGTTTGGTACGATTTCATCTATATATGATCAATCAAAAGTTATTTCTACATAGGTCTAAAATTCTGATGAAAAAAATCACGATTTTTCATAAAAAATGGTTATTTTTTTTAATAAAAGCAGATAATTGCACTTATGATATTATTTCCAGGCCGATTTACTAATCAAGTAACTCTGTGGACAATTTTTATTGCTAAAATTAATTCTTAAAACAATTAAAAGTTTTTCGTTGAAAATAATGAAATTTCACTTCCGAAAAAAAATATTTATTCCTGTATACCGACTTATTTGTCTAAAGTGTCAAGCATGCACAAAACTCTTTCTTTAAAACTGTTTTTTTCAAATTTTAATAGATCTCGCATTTAAAAGAGTCGCATTTGTTTTTCTAGAAGTAGAAGACTAAAAAAATCTCAAAAAATCCCCCTCCCCGTAATATTTCAACAAAATTTGTCGTCGCAAATTCTTTAAAATGTACTTAGACGATACAAATTGTATTATACAAGTTAACAAATTTTTTAGCCTCTTTTGGATGATTTTAAGTATGCTTGAACCTTTATATAGGGTCTGTGCTCACACGGGTTAGAGGAAAACTTTTAAGGCAAATTATATTGACGAAAATAAAAAAACTTTTATGTAAAGATTTTATACGTTATTGCGGTGGATATGATATTTTAGTTTGTTTTCGGTTGAATACGTATAAAAATTGACTGAAAAATTTATCAATTCATAAAAAAACTAATAATTACCAAATTAATCAATCAAAATTTCAAATTTTTCTAAAATTTTACTAAATAAGAAAAAAAGTATATATTTAAGTTCAAGAATCCCTAGCTATTCCAAAATATAAAGCTCCTTTCCCAGATGGGCAGGAATCTTCCACATAGGTAAGTCCGACGGTATAATAAGCGACAGAACCTAGTCCATTGATAAACTGAGCAATCACAAACATAGCCAGCCAACTTGTCAAACTTCCAGAATTTTCTAGCTTGGAATGTAAATTTAAGAATATAAGATGTCTTTTTTTACTCGTTAGTCCATTTTGCCCTTGAACACAATTTATTAAGTAAAATTAACATCATAGTCTGTTAAACAGACACATTGTCAAATATTGAATATATTCCGGTGAACGCCCGGTCAGATAATGCTCATCATTTTATCACATTTCAACAAAAAGTCAAAAAATTCATTAATAAGAATACAGGGTGTAAGGTTTTTCCCTTCTTTTTCCCAAACTGGTTACACTTGATTTCCGCCGTTTTGATTGGTTGNATAATTTTTGGCCCCAAATTCATAAGTCCAGTTTTGATATACGAATCAAACGCCGTTCCTAGTGATCCACACAAAAAGACTGGATTTTTGAACAATATTTTCATACTCTGCCACATGGTCATATCCACAGCACTCACATTTGTCAAGGTTTCATCAACTCGATCTTTTTTAATTTGTGCTACCCCAGGTAATTGTCTTGAAAAGGGAAAAAATGGAATTGCAAAAATCAGTGAAGCAATTCCGGCGAATAAAATTCCGATCCACCAAGCGCCGACCCATTGACTATCGCTGGTGTCAATCGTTATTGTGTCTGAATCAAGGGGTCAGCACAATTGGATCGAATCGGATCAAAAATCTGGTAAAGAATTTTTCAAAGCCAATATCCTTATTGTTAATAATGCTTACTACTTCACTCGGCGACTAAGGCTCCGAGTCTATTTTGATTGTTTTATTTTTAATTATCGTTTCATATATATCTCAAGAAGAAAAGAAGAACAGATTCTTTCGTGAAAAACTGATCAGAAAATAAATATTTGGAAAAAGTTTTTCCTTCATTTAATGAAAACTTTCATTATTTGTTATGAGATAACCATATTACTCTTCATTGTGATAGCGTCGCCCGCGGCATTTTTTATCACTGAAAATAAACGCAAAAATTTGAATATTCAAATAAAATAAAATTTCGTTCCACAAAATTAACTGTCGCTGATTGGTTACTTTGTGAAATAACAGTCGCGGATTGATCTATTTTTGCGGACCAAAAAATCGCCCTTAGCGAGAAAACTCAGGCTGTATGATTCTTCACGATAAATATTTACTTACAAAAAAAAGTTTTACGTTAATTAAATCAGATAATTCTTTTCAGCGTTAAATCATCATTTTTTCTGGTTTCACAAATGACTTGAACATAAATTTTCAATACCATTGAACAAAGTGTTGGATTTTTCATTATTTGTGAAATAATTAAAATTCACACTCCACGAATTTCATTTTTATGCTAAAGATTAATCTTTTTCTGAGAGTGTTCCATGAACAATATTTCATTAACATTTATGTTCGATCAATTCAGATGAAAATCCTTAACTGGCATGTAAACTTTTCAATCTTAGACTTGTTAACGTCAACGGTCGGTATACCGCGGTATAGGTAGGGCTCCTAAGCAAAAAATCAGCTCCTCGATAAAAAACATTTGACCAAAATTTTCAGCGCCAAAAACATCCCTAGCCCCTTGACTTTCAGATTCAAAGTACTCTTTTATCGAGTTCCTTTTTTTGACTTGGAAGCCCTAGGTTTCAGT
Organism: Oikopleura vanhoeffeni; assembly: GCA_004367855.1. Taxonomy (NCBI): domain Eukaryota; kingdom Metazoa; phylum Chordata; class Appendicularia; order Copelata; family Oikopleuridae; genus Oikopleura; species Oikopleura vanhoeffeni. Next base: position 204,061 of record SCLH01000579.1, on the reverse strand, counting down.
GAAATGCGGGATAAATTATCAATTAATTTAATTTAATCCAATCTGACACACATTCGGAGTTAATTTGCTCAAATTTGATTGAATACACATCGATTTGAAAACCCCATATTTTAAAAGTCAATGCGGTTCAGAAATGAATACGTATAAAGAAATACTAAAAAGTACGGTTTGATTCTAATTAACCTTGGTCCGAACCCTGTCTGGATCAACTTCATCAAAATCAACCCATTGAGATAAAGCTAAAGCTCCGCCAACATATCCAAAAATTGGGCCAATTGCAGAACACATACGAACTGAATAGATTTTTGAATTAATATTCGAAAAAATGGATCATAATAAATTACATAGTTCTTGATCGAAGTATTATGAGAAGTTACATGATTTCAAAAAAACGATTTTTCAAATCCTGTATCATTATAAATTGACTCTGATTTTAATTAAAGTATTATCTGAAAACCTTTTTTTCAAATCTGAGATATTATTTTTGAAAATATTTATTCGAAAAAGTTACTTCAAATTCCAATAAAACTTCATAATAATGAAAGAAAACTCAAAATAGAAATAAGTCATTTTTTTGAAACCGGATATTTTTTGTGTACAATTCAAACTTTGAAGGCTTTCAACCCATGTCACACAGAAAAAACGTTTCACCAAGCCACCAGAGCCTATATATATACTCTACTTTCGATGTTGATAACAGAAAGCCCAAGATAGTTGGAGTGTAAATTTTTTTAGCATAAAGAAGTTGAAATGTTATTTTGTTTCATCCGACGTTTAAAATTCTATAATTTAGATTTTAGTTCTAGAAAATTTAGAGGCAAAAGCTAGGTATAGCATATCACGTAATACAAGCTCACAGTGATGTCACAAATTATTTATCTTTCAGAATCGATGCACAAGGATCTGGCCTACGCCATCGTTTGGTACGATTTCATCTATATATGATCAATCAAAAGTTATTTCTACATAGGTCTAAAATTCTGATGAAAAAAATCACGATTTTTCATAAAAAATGGTTATTTTTTCTTATAAAAGCAGATAATTGCACTTATGATATTATTTCCAGGCCGATTTACTAATCAAGTAACTCTGTGGACAATTTTTATCGCTAAAATGAATTCTTAAAATAATTAAAAGTTTTTCGTTGAAAATAATGAAATTTCACTTCCGAAAAAAATATTTATTCCTGTATACCGACTTATTTGTCTAAGGTGTACAAAACTCTTTCTTTAAAACTTTTTATTTTATTTTTTATTTTAATAGATCTCGCATTTAAAAGAGTCGCATTTGTTTTTCTAGAAGTAAAAGACTAAAAAAATATCAAAAAATTCCCCTCCCCGTAATATTTCAACAAAATTTCCAAAAAAAATTTTTTTTTTGGACTCGTCGCAAATTCTTTTAAATGTACTTAGACGATACAAATTGTATTATACGATTTTACAATTTTTTTTTGCCTTTTTTGGATGATTTTAAGTATGCTTGAGCCTTTATATAGGGTCTGTGCTCACACGGGTTAGAGGNAAACTTTTAAGGCAAATTATATTGACGAAAATAAAAATACTTTTATGTAAAGATTTTATACGTTATTGCGGTGGATATGATATTTTAGTTTGTTTTCGGTTGAATACGTATAAAAATTGACTGTAAAATTTATCATTTCATAAAAAAAACTAACAATTACCAAATTAATCGATCAAAATTTCAAATTTTTCTAAAATTTTACTAAATAAGAAAAAATCATATATTTAAGTTCAAGAATCCCTGGCAATTCCAAAATATAAAGCTCCTTTCCCAGATGGGCAGGAATCTTCTACATAGGTAAGTCCGACGGTATAATAAGCGACAGAACCTAGTCCATTGATAAACTGAGCAATCACAAACATAGCCAGCCAACTTGTCAAACTTCCAGAATTTTCTAGCTTGGAATGTAAATTTCAAAATATAAGATGTCTTTTTTTACTTGTTAGTCCATTTTGCCCTTGACAACAAATTATTGAGTAAAATAAACATCATAGTCTGTTAAACAGACACATTGTCAAATATTGAATATATTCCGGTGAACGCCCGGTCAGATAATTCTCATCATTTTATCAGATTTTAACAAAAAGTCAAAAAATTCATTAATAAGAATAATCACAATTAGTCGATTCTTCAGTTTGTAAAATTGTTTCTCGGGAAAAACAATCTCGAGTGCAAAGGAGAGAACGCAAACATGATCAGTCAATTCATTCTTAGACATACAATATATGGTAAATAACCACAGTTAAAATGGCACATGAGATTGGTGTGTATTTACTAGTCCAATTTTTTTACTCGGGTCATTTTTATTATTTATAATCGTCATGATTAGTCTCTATGTTAACTTTTGGTCTCTATGTTAACTTTTATCATATAAACGGCGCATCCCTTTTTCTGTATTTCTTAGACCTATTTGTTAAGTCTTGCCAATTAATTGGGACAAATTATTTTGAAAAAAACGTTGCAAAACAAACTATTTTTTTCTTTTTTCTATATCAAATATGACAGGTTACTATTTTTTGTTCCAACGATTGCGAAATGCGCTTGTGGGGAGCACATTTTCTCCCAAAATTTGTAGCTTTAAGGGGGTTGCAGTCGTAAAAATGTACTTTTGCACTCGACTTTATCAAAATACAAAACTGCTTCGAAACTTTTGCGAATAGCCATTTGGTAGATCTATCCTTGATCTACAAATACAATTAATCAGAAAAATTTTTGGCCGACCCTGGTGACCACCTTGCATCGAATTCTAGAACACTTTATCTAAATTTCTAGATCTATCTCCTAGAGCTCACATACGATTTCACTCAAACTTGCCATGAACCACGAAAACACTTATGGGTAATAAG
>SCLH01000579.1:163966-185458 GCA_004367855.1 Oikopleura vanhoeffeni | reverse complement strand
AAAAAAGATGTCCAGAAAAGGTGTCCAAAAAAAAGGTGTCCGATATTTCTTCAATATCTGACCTTTTTTCCTAGTAACACGTGACCATCAAAAAAAAAAGACTTTCAACCATTTCTTTACATTGACATGTTATGCCCAGAGGTTATTTTTGATATCATGTTTTAATTCATTAGATATGAATAATATCATTGATTCATAATTGAAAAAACACTTGAAAATCTTGTCTACCTAGAGAAAATTAGTGTTTTAAATTTGTCAATTCTTTAATTATAAATAAAACATTCTTCTTATATTCAAGCGGCTTTCTGTTTGAAAATAAATTGGGAATTTATCTATGATTCATTCTCAATTTTCTAAGAAGTTCATTCATTATCAACTTCATCAAAATAAAGTAGAAAATTACAACCGTCTTTGTTATACCTGACTGATTTAATAAATTAAGTATAAAACTTTAACACTGTTTCAAACCTTGGTCTTGAAACTAGATCTACTTTTATATTTTTACAAAATAAGCATCGAAAACCTTCAACTTAAATTTTACGCCAACAAGTATCATATTATAAAATATCAATTAAAAGTGTCATTATTTTCACGTTTTTTTCGAAAAAATTGACCAAAATCTATCTTTTTTTTCAAAAATATATTTTTTCATACCCATTATCTCGGGGGGGAATTTCTTTTCTTGAATATTGTCAAGATGCTATAGTGCCTCGGGGCGAACTAAAATGGGGTCACTGGAGCAGTGAGAGATATACTACTTGTATGATTTTCCCAAAATTCAGTAATATTGAAATCGGGCTTCCCGACCGCATTCTGTTGGAGACTCATGTATCGAAAATCCTGCCTATCCGTCAAATTTTATCATGCGTCGTAACTTTGAGACAGTGTAATGATTAGACTCTAATCACATTAAACGCTTGTCGAGAATCCGGTGCTCTCATAGGTCAGTGTCTCAAAAGTATGACGCCTGATAAAATTCGACGCATATGCAGGATTTTCGATATAAGTGCGTGAGCACAAATACTCAGTTCAAGTTAATACAAATTTTGCATTTTTAAATTGAAAATTTTTGCGCCAGGGGACGCCCCAAAGATCAGGAAAAATCGACCAAAAATATACTCCGACAGTTTGACCCAAGAAAATCAATTAACCGAAAATTACTATAACCAATTAACTAAAAATTAGATTCTATCTGTATTTGACCTTAACTTTGATATTTTTTACGGGGGGGCGGCAACATCGTCGAAATTTTTTCTCAAAAAAATTCGGCGATATGGGGACAAACATAAATTTTTTCGTTCAAAAATGAACAATCCGTGGGCGCTTGGAATGATGTTATATTTTGAAAATGTTTTCATCTTTATAAGAAGTAATACAATTGGTTCAATTGCAGTAAAATACCAAAATGTTTATAATTACGTACTTCACCAAACTCAATCGAATAAAAATTGAAAAAAGTAGATTTGAAAATTTAAATCTTGTGATATGACGTCATTTATGACGCACTCGAAGTATTTCGTTATGAAAACGTCAAATGGCCACGCAATTTCGGCAATATTGGCTTTGGCAGGAATTTAGCTAAAAATCGTGAGACTGCGTAAGTTTTTCCGCGGTATTGACAAATTTTCTGTATTTTGTTTAAACCAATTTTAAGCGTCCAAAATGCGATGGCTAAGATTCCATTAACATGTACTCAAACTATGGACTACAACGACGAGTGTAAAGGAGAGCTTCAAGCGTGGACCATGGCAGCCGTTGCATTTATAGGAACGGAAATCGCTAAAAATTATTTACTTTTACTCATTAAGTCAAAAATAAGGGTTTGGTTTTAGGACATATTGTTAAATTAACGAAGAAAAAATGTTTTTTTGCAATTTTGCTACTGAATGAGCCTCAAAAATGCAAGAAACGTCGTTTTTTGTGAGTTTTGGCCACGCTGAGGTGTGTTTGATAATTGCAGATTTCACTTTTAACTCCAATGATCAAGATTTGATAATAATTTTTTACCTAAATGTGTTCCTATCAGGTTCCGAGTAGCATGAAATGAATTCCAAGTACAATTTTTGATTTATTGAATAATTAAATATCGCATACCGTATGTGACATACGCAATTTTGCCAAGTTTTAGGTATGAAAGGTAAAATTGTATTTCCGATCGAGCCCTGCTAATTTCGTCTCCAAAAAATGTATGCACACCTAGAAAGGTGAAATTTACAGAAATATGGGTAAATAGTAATTCGGAGAAAATGTAATTTGTCGAAAAATCGGAAATTTGATTTTTCAAATATAAAGACAATTTGAATTTAAAAATCGTCTCGGCCATCTTTTTCAGTGCTAAATTTCATTGTAAAACCCAATATTTCATGCTTGTATTTGCTACTGGAAACGAAGAGCCAAAAGATTTTTCACAAAAAGTTGTCTTTATATTTGAAAAGTTGAAATTTTCGATTTTTTGACGAATTACATTTTCTGCGAATAACTATCTACCCCAGAAATATAGCCGATTTACATGGTGCTACCTCAAAATAAATCTTATAACAATGGTGAATAAACGGAAGTTAATTTAGATTTCCGATTCGTCAAATTGCTTTTCTGTTAAAAATTTTGCAATTTTATTCTCATTCCGAAGACGCAAAACATGTCAACAAGACCAATTTTTTTATTGAAATAAATATATTATAAAATGTCTCAAAACAACCCAAAAATTTCAAGTTTACATGTACAGTAAATGAGTAAATTATTTGAGCTATTATCTTAGCTATTATATCAATTATATGTTTGATAGGCAATTGTTGAGTGTCATCAAAATTCTTTAAATTGATAGTAAGGCGGATTTTTTTAGCTCTGAATTAATATCCCTTAAAGGGATTCCCTTTAATAATTAACGCACTAATGTTAATCTGGGATGTGCGGGTTGAGAGAGCCAATCCTGACACTCCTAAGGCCACTTCTGGGGCCAATTTTCAGCCCGCACATCCTAAATTACCATTAGTTCGTTAAAGGGATATTCAGTTGCCGAAATAAAATTTTTCCACAATATTTTTGCAGCAAAACAGAATAAAAGAAAGTGTATTCCCCAGTCTAAAGTTATCAGACTCGTTGTGATGCTATGCAAATTTCCTGCTGTGAATTTTGTTTCCAAAGCTGCAGTTTGTGATTCTGATAGTCTCAAAAAGATCAATTGGAAAAGTAGGAAAAACAATGACAAGGGAAATTTTCTCAAGGCTGCGTTCTTATTCGATCTTTTTGGGCTGCCCGCCAATATTGTTTTTTTATTTCGAATAACTCGAGAGTAAGTATGGTTTTGACTCTCAACCGCCTGAGCAGTGTTCTAAAACGGGAGCGGGATATACCGAGTCGGGATCGGGATTGGAAATTTCGACTTAGGTCGGAACCGGGCGGGATCCGGATTTGATCGGAATTCCGAGTGTTTAAACATTTTCCGTGGTAAAAAATTATTATGTGAAGTATTGAAAATAAATTTTGAAAACCATAAATACTCATAGAAAAGCATTTCTGGTCAATCATAACTTTGCGTAGGTTATAAATATTGTAATTCGAGGAAAAATACTTTATTTAACTTATCTTGCATTTTTATAAAGGGGTGGTGTTAGTGATGTTTGGGATTTCAGAGGCTTCGTACGGATAGACAAATGTAGATTGGACATTTTTGCAACATACATTAGGAAGATCTATCTTTGATCTCGCGATTCCATTAGACAGTTTAGTACCACTCCTACCAACCATCTGGTTCACCGCGGTTAAACACGAGTTCCTCAGGTTTTTTCAAAGAAACAAGGATCCGAGAGCTTATATCGGAAACTTTTGAGATTTGGTGAGAATCTGTAAAATTGTCTGAATATAAGTAAATCGGTTCTGTTTTTTTCTATTTTTGCCTCGGGAGTCAGCAATCTAGTTGAATGTGCCGAAAAAGGTGTTTTTCCGAAGTTTTGATAAAAGACTTTCTCTGTGGAAATTCAAGAAACATCATTTTCGGAATGTAACAAGCCCAAGGGGTGGTGAACATTGAATCGGTCGTACTTTCCTGAATTTTCGCCTGATTGGCTGTTAATCGACAAAAAAGTGCGCGAAATCGACAATTTTAATATGAAAGTGAGAATTAGAAAATTTAAATGCCACCAAAAGATTTCTTGGGTACGGTTTGCTGGGAACAATATTAGCAACTATAGTCAAATTTTAAACACAGCGGATTCTAGAAAAAAATTAATGTTTTTCATCAAAATTGTTTTTTGATCTCTAGCACCGTTTCTGTTCGAAATCAGACCATTGTTGCTAATATCATCTTCAGCAAACCGTACCCAAGGAATATTTTAGTGGAAATTAAATTTTCTACTTCTCACTTTCATATTCAAAATTGTCGATTTCGCGCCTTTTTTTGTCGATTTACAGCCAATCAGGCGAACATTCGAAAAAGAACGACCGATTCAATGTTCACCACCCCTTGGGCTTGTATAATAACAAAAAAATTATTTTTATTGGAAAAAAAGAGATTATTCGGGATCCCGAGTCGGGATCGAGATTAAAAAAATTATAACACTCGGGATCGGGATTGAAAAAAAAATTATGAGTCGGGACCGGGCGGGATCGAGATTGAAAAGTCATCTCGTTTTAGAACACTGCGCCTGAGTGGCGCACCGCGGTCAACTTCATGCTGAAACAAAAACGGCCCTTAATTTTCTCAAAATTGGCTATAGCTTCAGATGTTGGATTTATACAAAAAATAAGCCAAATTGACTCGTGAAGGGTCTTTTTTCATTTCTAGTCGTTTTATTAGTCAAAATTCAATTTTCATATTTGGGTAAAATGAATGAGACGAGCGTCTTCTTCTTGTTCAGACGGTTTTTGTCGTTTTTATTAAATAAGATTTATTCAAATGCGCTTTCAATAATTTAGTAACATTTCTAACATAATTAATTGGCCGTTTTGGCTACGGCTTAAAGTTCATTGCCGTGCACATCACATCATCGTCTACGAAACTCACGCCGGTGTTTCCCGCTAATCCAAGTTTGTGCGTTTTTTTTAAATTTGAGAACTTTATAACCGTTTTGTTTTGCTAAAAAATATAAGGCATATTTGAAATATGATATTTTTATGCCAAAGTTTGAATCAGAATTAGAGCATATCTATTACGGCACTTGCTAGGGCTTTAATGCCTTTTTTTCAGCCAACAATTTTATTAAATTCGGCTTTTGAAACCGACTAATCAAACGACCATCAAGTTCTAAGAAAGCTCAAAGCAGCAGAATATTTAGAAAAGAATAAATTTAAAAAATGGTCCAAATCAGACCTTTTCCGTTTTTTTTCGACAAAAACTGATAATTGGACAATTGCAGTTATCTCAGATAAAAATAAAAAATGGTCCGATTCGGTCAATTTTATTTTATTATCAACTAGATATTTGTGCTCAGTTTGAGCTATCTAAGAACTAAATGGGATGAGTCGTTTTCAAAAGCCGAATTATATGAAAATTTTAGCTAAACACATGGCATAAAAGCCTCAGAAAGTGACATGATAGATAAACTCACTCCAAAACATATATTATATAACAAAATGATACCAAAGTCTACTGTGCAGTTGATGTCAAACGGCGTTTGAAAAAAAAGGGTACGCATTTTCAAAGGTTAAACATAGTGACAAATACAGTGACAAATACAGTATGTGTTGTTTTCGAGAGGGAAAAGAATATCATGTTACCGGGAGAATCTTCTATATTTTAGGGAGAATTCTCCCGAATTGTTTACTTTTTCTTCCCTCGAAAAAAAAACACATACTGTAATACAATCAACCAATGTCCCAGAACTGCAGGATATCCGGATAAATCTACGTTAACTATAAATGAGTCATAATTGCCATTTCGCAAATAGTCAAATAAGCACCAACGCATAATGAATTTCAAATCGTCAATTATTTCGATTAAAGGTAGATTAACACATAAAAAATCTGGTGCGGGGGTTAATATTTTGATGTTGATCTAGAAATTACCATTAAGCTTACCAGAAGAGTTTATTTTGCTATGTAACCTAGCTTATAAGTATCTTTTTTATAAACTGAGTTACTGATGCTTTCATGAAAATCAGATTGCATTAGCGCACTTAAACCCTTGAAGTCCAGAAAAAAGGGTTCCGCGGAAGCACCAAAGTCTCTAAGGAGGCTCTATTTTGAGCGCCATTTCCAGAAAACTCTTGTGGGACCAACCTTCAATTTTTTCTTAATGATCAAGTTTACACTGACTAACCATTTATGGAAACTCCCGATAATGGAAACCCCTTACCATTTAATGGAAACCCATAACCATTTAATGTAAACCCATCACCATTTATGGAAACCATTTTTGAAAAACAAGGAATTACCATTTATGGAAACCATTTTGAAAAACAAAGCATGTTTGAGTTAAATAAACCATGTTTTTGGTGTTAAATTTGCTCCAAACTCTTCTAAAAAGTTTGTTGATTTCGACTGCCCTATATTTGATTCCTGAACATGAAATTTACAAAAAACTCAAAAAAATTTTCAATTTTTTTTTTAATTTTTTGGCTAAAAACAATTTTTCAAAGTTTGCCCAAAATTACCATGTAATGGAAACCCATTACCATTTAATGAAAACCCATACCCATTTAATGGAAACCCATTACCATTTATGGAAACCAATTTTTTCGCGAAAGTGGGTTTCCATAAATGGTTAGTCAGTGTATAAGTTAAATTAAAAAAAAAATCAAATTCTAGAAACTTACCGTTTCATTCTAGAAAAAACGATTTAAAACACAATTTATTAAACCGAGTGATACTACCTCATGGTAGGCCTCAGGAAATGTATGTTTATCTTAATAACTGCGCAGTACTCTGTTCTACTCCATACTATTGTCTGATTTATTAATAAGTCATTTTAAAAAATGTATTTATTTGATGTTTCGGTTATTCCATAATTTACTCCATAATTGTGCGCACCTAAGGCTCGATTACTACTCTGATATAAAAAAATGCGTTAAATAGTTTCGCTTATTTAGCAATCTGCTCGACACAAAAAAATTCTCCTTATAAATTTATTTCTTATTTCTCTCACTTTATGATTATGGAATAACCGAAACGTCAAATAAATACATCTTTTAAAATGACTAATTTATACATGTTTATTGTCTGATTGAGTAGATTTGTTTTGAATGAAAAGATATTTATAAATAAATTCAAATATTCATGAAAAAAAACTCGTTTTTTAGGAAAAAATTGTTAGTTTTCTCGATTTAATGAAACTATTTGATGATTAATACTATTTATCAGGGCAAATATAGTATAAAAGTACCACTCTAGCATGATTTTCACAAATTAAATATTTTTTCATAACATATCATTTTATCCATACTAATATCGAAATAGGATATTTTGAAATTTCACTTATAAAAATAATTTTTCCCCAGAACTTCCTGGAATTTTATTTTTATGCAAAATGGACTCAAAAGACTTTTCTAAAAAATGACTAATTTCAAGTTCTTATTCCATTTTTAATTCGAAATTATTTTTTCAGAAGTAAGACTTAAAAAATCGCTTTTCAATCAACTCGTCATAAAACTTGAACCAAAAAAAATTTAAGTGATATTATTAGATTTTCATTATCAAATTCGAAAATTTATTTGAAAGAGAAGGCTTTATGCGTCGGATGGTTAACCAGCTCTTCACTAGGCCCACCCTTCAGAAGCGTGGTTTTTTTTATAATTATGAAGTTTATCATTATTTGAACTAAAAAATTTATCAATAAGCGAAATAATTTTGTTGTTATAAAACTTTCACGATAAGAAAAGCTTGAGCTAATTTAGTATATTATAGCCAGAAAGAAATAAGAGCATTGGCGTTTCCTGTTTTTATTTTCGTTGATATGTATGTAATGGCTGGACAATTGATGACAGCTGGACTAATTACAAATAAAGGTTTTTAAACAAAATATTTAATTATACGCATCACGTATTTCAATTTTTCAAAACAGTTCAATGAAGTTAAGGGAGTAGTTGTCGATATTCAGGCTAATTTTAAAGGTTTCAAGTGCCTTTCCAAAGAAACCTGACTTAGGACATTCTCTTATTTAAAAAAAGGAACTTCACTGAAGTACATTGATGTTGCCAGCTAGATTCAGATCATTATCAACGTCCAAAAACGCATCATCATATTTGAAATTACTCGAGAAACGTCTAATTTCACTGCGCACTAATCAGCCTACTCTCGGTATCTTTTTTTTTTGAATTTTTCCATATGCCTTTTCAAGGGCATAAGCGACTAAGAATTATGTTTAAATTTATCTTTCCAGTAAAAATAAGTGATAAAATTCTTGATCTATTTAAGTTCAATAGCAAAATTCGATAGAAACTTTTGATAGAAATAATTATGCTTTGCTCATAAAATTGTGATTGTTAATTTTTTTAAATTTTGCCAAATTAAAGTAAAAATACTTTCTAAGCCAGAATTTTATATTTTTTAACACAAATTTTGAAGAATTTTTGCAAATCGTAGTCATTTAATTCAAAATATTTCACTTAAATTTCCTAGTAAAATATATTCAGGGTTATCATGGAATAGTGGAATAGCAGATTGTTTCTGCTGTATTTGTGAAGGCATCGACTGTACCGTAGATGAAGAATCAAAAATAAAGGATGGTAGCGTATATTCACCCATAATTTTGAATTGAATCTAGTAGTGACTATCAGTCCATTCCTTTGCCCCATTTTCAACCTGCCCTCTGGGCATATGAACCCCCGATGTTCAACGGTTGAAACGTAATTACGTTTAAAAAGTTGTTACCACAATATATCAAACACAAATAATCGTAAATTAAACAAGAGTGATATGTACTTTTAATATGAATTCGAATATTTTTATAATAAAAAACCAACAGTATTCGAAATAGACAGTATGTGTCTTTTTTCGGGGAAAAGTAAACAATTCGAGAGAATTTTTGTCAAAATATGATTCCCACTTGATGTTCTGTCCCCCTCAAAAAAACACTATTAGTATTTCTCTTATTCTTCGATATCAAATCGNCCAGGCTAGTTTTCTACGTTAATTTGCCCTGGGGGGGCAATTATCAAAGTTTTCTCCCGAAAGATCTTTTGAAAAACAAACGATTTGATATCGAAGAATAAGAGAAATACTAATAGTGTTTTTTTGAGGGGGACAGAACATCAAGTGGGAATCATATTTTGACAAAAATTCTCTCGAATTGTTTACTTTTCCCCGAAAAAAGACACATACTGTCTATTTCGAATACTGTTGGTTTTTTATTATAAAAATATTCGAATTCATATTAAAAGTACATATCACTCTTGTTTAATTTACGATTATTTGTGTTTGATATATTGTGGTAACAACTTTTTAAACGTAATTACGTTTCAACCGTTGAACATCGGGGGTTCATATGCCCAGAGGGCAGGTTGAAAATGGGGCAAAGGAATGGACTGATAGTCACTACTGAATCTTCCAGCCACAATTATTGTGAGACATTTTTATTTAAAATAAATCGAAGTGTGTTTCGGAAAGGTAGGAACCACAAAACTTTTTTGCCAAGCATTTCAAAGATTATTTTTTAAAGTTGGTCCATTAAAAATATAACTTTCGGATGAAAAATTTTTCAGCAATAGCGTAAAAATAATAAACCGATGTTTGAATTGTCTAGAGATAGATCTTTAACCTTGAAATTTTTTATTTTTCCTAAAAAAATTTAAATTTTTTTTAAATGAATTGAAATTAAAAAAATATTTAAAAAGAAATTCCGTTGCCGCCAACTCAAAAACATGATATGTTAACTTGTTAACTAACGATTCTTAATTCAGTAAGTAAATCTTTCTGGTGGTCGAAAATTTACTAATCAGAAAAATTTTCGTGGAACTAATTCTTGAAATTTTTTTAGGAATTAAAAATATTTGAAACAGGCTTACAGCGAAACACGCGAGTTATTTGCGATTTAAAGTAATAAAAAACGCCAAAAACAGTTTCCGCTCTTAAAAATATCAAGGGTCAAATAAAACAGGGTGAAGATCAATGTCCCTTGAATTTTTTAATTAATTTTAGCAATATCTCTTTATCAAATGGAGTGTGTTTTAAGTAGTAGGAACGAGAAAGTGACAAAAGTGTGATTAAAGGATATAAATGTAAAATTTTCTTCAAAATTGGTAAACGCGTAGGGATTTGAAATCAGCTCATAATTTGAACAGTTGTCAATTTCATAAAAGTACGCCAGCAAACGCAATGTAAAAAACATTCAAAAACGTAGATTTGGGAAATTACATATTGAATTATAATATTAATCATGACCACGCTTCCAAGAGGAAATTCCATTATGGCTCTCGTTCTTTTTTTTTATGATTTTTATACAGAACATGTATATTTGACAAACTAAAAACTAAAAGTGTTGTTTTTGCGATAATTACCCTCAGAGTGCTTGAAAAATTACGTAAAGTGCCGTTTTGGCCATTTTTGCCACTAAAAATCGTATAAACATTTTCGAGGTAATTAAGAAAAAAATAATAGTGTCCAAATTTTTAATTTCCCATCTTACCTTCCAGGATCACATTTTAAAATAATTTTTTAAGGTCAAGGTCATCGTATCAAGTTTAAAATGGTATCAAGATTCGCAACTATCATGTTTCTGTAAACGGGATAATAAACTGTGGCTAAATTATTTATAGTTCTTGCGCACGAGCAAAGACAGTTTCTCATTTTAGACAAACATTCAAGAATTTTCTGAAAAAAAAGTTGCAAAAAATATTTTTTTCAAAAAACATATAACTAAACAAGCCACTAGAAATTCAAAAATATAAAATAAAGTCTCTTGCTCCTCTGTATCAAAAGATAAGGCTCACCTATACAACCCCTTAAGGGGTCGGTGCATTTTGACAGATACAGATATGAGCTCTTGATGAAAATTTTTTTACTGGGTGTATATTCCCCTCAATATCGAAGAACCTGCCTAGTGTAATTTTTATGTCAGTCGTCTATGTTTTTATGTTGTTATACTATCAAAGTAATGATTCATAATCCAAGCAAGTTTTGTATTTAAAGAATTTTCGAATTATTGCTTTTTTAAAAAAAATTAAGTTCTAATTAAACTTTTCGAATTTGACAAATAATGAGAACTTTTTGAAAAAAGTTCTGATCATTATCAAAAATGCCTTATTTTTTCTTCAAAATTTTTTTCATTATTTCTTCAAATCAACGAAAAACACTTTTTAAAATGGCCACTTTAACTTTTCGCGTAAGTAACTACATATTTTTTATATGCTCTTTGAAAAATCATATCACATGGTTTTGTGATTTTTGGTCAAAAATATTTGGAAATATTTTGAAAATTTTCCTCATTTATTGTTCAAAAATTTTCAAATTTATTTTTATAAAATCATCAGCTGAAATTATTCAGAATGCCACCCTTACTTTATTCAAATATGTCCTCGTTTTGTTTCTTCGCTCTTGTTTATACTCTGAATCATAATTTGTGCGACAAAACTACGATTTGGGAGAAAGCGGTTGAAGCTCTCGGTAATTAAAAATAAAGAAATTTTATGTCAGTCAAACTTGCCAAATTGTTAAGTCGTAGCGACGACGGAATTTAATTCGCTTCATTCATCTCATGAAAAAAATATTTCTTACGATGTGCCAAAATTTCGTTTTTTTCGAATTTTTCGGGAATTTAAAATTTTCGATTTTGACGTAGAAATAGTATAAAAACCATAAAAAATAAATTGAATTCGGTGGGCGAAACCGTTTTTCCGGTTTCTAATAAAAAAAAAAAAAACTTATTTTACCTTAATTTTGACACCTTCAATCGAAATCTCTTGTTTTTAAAGTGTGTTTTTCAAAAGCAATTTATAAAGTAAAATTTATAGACTTAAAAAAAACAGATAAAACGAAGTGAGCTCAAAGGTGGCACTTAACATTTTAAAATAATTTGATTTAAAAATTCTGAAGTGGCAAAAAGTTTACCGTCATGAGAAAAGAAAATGAAAAAGTGCAAATCTGTCAAAATGCACCGATAACATAATTTGTGATACAACCCCCCCCCCCTCCCCCCAAATTTGCGTCAAGCGGATATTTGGACCACTCAAAATTGATAGCTAAAAATCGTGAAATTGCCTTGATTTTTTTAGGGCAATATAAGGTCCTTCAGAGGGTTCCCTCGAGTCCCAGACTCCCTCTGTTTATTCATCTCCTTTAGAGTATTAAAAAAATTTTGCTCTTCCTCGGCTTAAGAAAAAAAATAAAACTGAAGAAAAGTCCGAAAACTGCTGTCTGATACAATTGATGTTTAGAAGTGATCCAGCACCAGCACATTACTTCACAGCCTGTTTGTAATCACAAGCAACACGTTTGATGTTCTGAAAATGTATAAAAAATTACACTTGTTTCGAACAAGTGAAAAAGTCTGCATTTAAGAACTGCTTATTTAATAAATTCAAGCGGATTTAGTATTCAAAATTANAAAAATCGGATCGGATCGAAAAAAAGTCGATCCGATCAAGTCGATCCGATCCGATCAGGTTATGCCGACCCCTGCTCAAAAGACTTTCCTAAAAATGGCTTATTTCAAGTTCTTATTCCATTTTTAATTCGAAAATTATGTTTTCGGAAGTAAGACTTAAAAAATCGCCTTTCAATCAACTTGTTTGGTTGAATGCGGCAGGTTGAGTTGGCATATCAACCTCCATTGAGCTGGTAGATGCCACTAACTACGGTTCTAGTTCGTTATAAGGGATATTCGTTATAAGGGATATTTTTCGTTTATAAGGGATATTTTTCATTTATAAGGGATATTTTCCATTCGTATCATACATCAACTTGTCATAAAACTTGAACCAAAAGAAATTTAGGTGATATTATTATATTTTCATTATCAAATTTGAAAATTTATTTGAAAGAGAAGGCTTTATGCGTCGGATGGTTAATCAGCTCTTTACTAGGCCCACCCTTCAGAAGCGTGGATTTTTTAATTTTTATAATTATGAAGTTTATCATTATTTGAACTTAAAATTTATCAATAAGCGAAATAATTTTGTTGTAATAAAACTTTCACGATAAGAAAAGCTTGAGCTAATTTTTTATATTATAGCCAGAAAGAGATAAGAGCATTGGCGTTTCCTGTTTTTATTTTCGTTGATATGTATGTGATGGCTGGACAATTGATGACAGCTGGACTAATTACAAATAAAGGTTATTAAACGCAATATTTAATTATACGTATTTCAATTTTTCAAAAAAGTTCAATAAAGTTAAGGGAGTAGTTGTCGATATTCAGGAAATTTTTTACGATTTCAAGTGCCTTCCCAAAGAAACCTGACTGAGGAAATTCTCTTATATAAAAAAGGAACTTCACTGCAGTACATTGATGTTGTCAGCTAGATTCAGATCATTATCAACGTCCAGAAACGCATCATCATATTTGAAATTACTCGAGAAAAGTCTAATTTCACTGCGCACTAATCAGCCTACTCTCGGTATCTTATTTTTTCGAATTTTTTCCTATGCCTTTTCAAGAGCATAAGCGACTAAGAAATATGTTTAAATTTATCTTTCCAGTAAAAATAAGTGATAAAATTCTTGATCTATTTAAGTTAAATAGCAAAATTCGATAGAAACTATTGATAGAAATGATTATGCTTTTCTCATTAAATTGTGATTGTTAATTTTTTTAAATTTTGCCAAATTAAAGTAAAAATACTTTCTAAGCCAGAATTTTATATTTTTTAACACAAATTTTGAAGAATTTTTGCAAATCGTAGTCATTTAATTCAAAATATTTCACTTAAATTTCCTAGTAAAATATATTCAGGGTTATCATGGAATAGTGGAATAGCAGATTGTTTCTGCTGTATTTGTGAAGGCATCGACTGTACCGTAGATGAAGAATCAAAAATAAAGGATGGTAGCGTATATTTACCCATAATTTTGAATTAAATCTTCCAGCCACAATTATTGTGAGAAATTTTTATTTAATATAAATCGAAGTTTGTTTCGGAAAGGTAGGAACGACAAAAATTTTTTGCCAAGCATTTCAAAGATTATTTTTGAAAATTAGTCCATTGAAAATATAACTTTCTAATGAAAAATGTTTTTAAAAATTTTACAGCAATAGCGTGGAAATAATAAACCGATGTTTGAATTGCCTAGAGATAGATCTTTAACCTTGAAATTTTTTATTTTTCC
This sequence comes from Oikopleura vanhoeffeni, assembly GCA_004367855.1. Taxonomy (NCBI): domain Eukaryota; kingdom Metazoa; phylum Chordata; class Appendicularia; order Copelata; family Oikopleuridae; genus Oikopleura; species Oikopleura vanhoeffeni. The sequence goes on along the minus strand of SCLH01000579.1, from coordinate 171,262 downwards.
AAAAAAAATTTCAAATTTTTTTTTAAATGAATTGAATTTAAAAACTATTTAAAAAGAAATTGCCGTTGCCGCCAACTCAAAAACATGATATGTTAACTTGTTAACTAACGATTTCTAATTCAGTAAGTAAATCTTTCTGATTGGTCGAAAATTTACTAATCAGAAAAATTTTCGTGGAACTAATTCTTGAAATTTTTTTAGGAATTATAAATATTTGAAACAGGCTTACAGCGAAACACGCGAGTTATTTGCGATTTAAGGATGTGGGCGACGATAATTGAGATTTCTCAGAAAACTTTTTTGATAGCCCCATTTTGTAGAGAATTTTCCACTGAGTTTTTTAAAGCGTAGGATTTTTTCTGAATTTTGATTTTTTTCAAAAAAAGTAAGTTTGAGATTTTTGAAGATTTTTGAGAAATTTGAAGTGAAAGGTACCAATTTCGATCTAGAATTTATTTGTCACCTTTCAAAATTGTGAATGTAGACACTTAACTCGAAATACTGCCAAAAAACGTTAAATTTCAATTTTTAATTTTTTTTTNTGCTAGTTTGGCGAGAAATGACCTTGAAAGAGGCTCAAATCAGCGACACCCACTTAATTAATTAACCCTTAATTTTTTACGATTTTTTTGTGTGAGGCTCCGGAAAAGCCTAACAAATAATGCAAAATTGCTTTTGTTTTAAAATTTTGCTTTCGGCGGCCAAAAAAGCCAAAAAACGAAAACAAAAATTATTGATTTATTTATGATTTAAATTGAAAGTGCGCTAATTTGTTTTCTTTTGACGCTACCGAGTTAAAAATTGCACCAAAATCCTTAAAAGTGTTTGAATTTACGGAAAAAATTATTTTAAAGCATTTTTTCTGGTTTCTAAATTTTGTCAAAAATTAAGGCTCAAAATAAAAAGTTGACATGGTCCCCAAGAGACGCCGAATCAAAATTACGAAAAAAACTCTCTAGTTCATTGTCAAACAAGAGTTATGCTTTCAGATGCACTATGAGTCGAACCTGTATCTCTAAAACTGGTGGAGGAGATAGCTTTTGCCTGAGCCTTCCAAACTGACCATTTTAAACAATTTGGCTAAAAATGAAAAGTTGACATGGCCCCCAAGAGACGCCGAAGCAAAATTTCAAAAAAAAACTCTCTAGTTCATTGCCAAACAAGTCTTGTGCTTTTAGATGCAGTATGAGTCGAAACTGTATCTCTAAAACTGGTGGAGGATATAGCTTTTGCCTGAGCCTCCCAAACTGACCATTTCAAAATTTTTGGTTTTTTAGCGTTTTTGTCCGCTGAAAGCAAAATGTTAAAACAAAAGCGCTTTTGCACTATTTGTAAGGCTTCTCCGGAGCCTGACAAAAAAATGATGAAAATTGAAGGAGTAGGTACGAACTGCGTGCTTTTTTTAGAGCGTAGGTGTCGGCGTAGGTGGGATTGTATCATATTACTGTTAAGTTCAAAATTACCGCGAAGGTTGGTTTTGTTAGTTACAAATGTTTTTGGAATATCACCTTTGCTAGTTTGGCGGGAAATGACCTTGGCTCAAATCAGCGACACCCACTTTCTTAAGGGGTCGGTGCATTTTGACAGATACAGATATGAGCTTTTGATGTAAATTTTTTTACCCTCGATATACCATCAAAGTAATGATTCATAATCCAAGCAAGTTTTGTGTATACAAAATTTTCTAATTATTGCTTTTTTAAAAAAATTTGAGTTCTAATTGAACTTTTCGAATTCGACAAATAATGAGAAATTTTTGAGGGAAGTTCTGATCATTATCAAAAAATGCCTTATTTTTTCTTCAAAATTTTTCTCATTATTTGTTTCAAATCAACGAATAACACTCTTTAAAATGGCCAATTTTATTTTTCGCGTCAGTGACCAGGCCTGGCCAAAGCCAACCAATTTTGTAGGCTTTAGCTTGGCTTGGTCATGCCAAAAATTTTAGAAGCTTGGCTTGCTTTAGCTTGGCTTGAAATTGGCTTGGCTTGATCTTGGCTTGATTTTGGCTTGGCTTGCAAAATTAATTTTGTAGGCTTTAGCTTGGCTTGGCTTGATCAAGCCAAGCCAAAGTCAAGCCAAGCTAAAGAATCAAGCCAGCTGTGGCCAGGCCTGTCAGTGACTACATATTTTTTATATGCTCTTTGAAAAATCCTTTGACATGGTTTTGTGATTTTTGGTCAAAAATATTTGGAAATATTTTGAAATTTTCCTCATTTATTGTTCAAAAATTTTTAACTTATTTTTTTTAAATCATCAGCTGAAATTATTCAGAATACCACCCTTACTTTATTCAAATATGTCCTCGTTTTGTTTCTTCACTCTTGTTTATACTCTGAATCATAATTTGTGCAGCGAAACTACGATTTGGGAGAAATCGGTTGAAGCTCTCGGTAATTAAAAATAAAGAAATTTTATGTCACTCAAACTTGCCAAATTGTTAAGTCGTATCGACCACCGAATTAACTTTACTTCATTCATCTCATGAAAAAAATATTTATCACGATGTGCCAAAATTTCGTTTTTTTCAAATCTTTTGGGAATTTAAAATTTTCGATTTTGACGTAGAAATAGTATAAAAACCATAAAAATGAATTGAATTCGGTGGTCGAAACCGTTTTTTCCGGTTTCTTATAAATAAAAATTATTTTACCTCAATTTTGACACCTTCAATCGAAATCCCGTTTTTAAAGTGTGTTTTTCAAAAGCAATTTATAAAGTAAAATTTATAGACCTAAAAAAACAGATAAAACGCAGTGAGCTCAAAGGTGGCACTTTAAATTTCAAAATGATTTGATTTAAAAATTCTAAAGTGGCAAAAAGTTTACCGTCATGAGAAAAAAAATTAAAAAAGTGCAAATCTGTCAAAATGCACCGACCCCCTTAACCTAATTTGTGATACAACCCCCCCTCCCCCCAAATTGCGTCGGCGATATATGGACACTCGAAATTGTAGCTAAAAATCGTGAAATTGCATTAATTTGTTAGGACAATATAAGGTCCTTCAGACTCTGAAGTTCAGAGGGTCCCTCAGAGTCCCAGACTCCGTCTGTTATTATCGTCCCTATGAGAGTATAAAAAATTTTGCTCTACCTCGAATAAGAAAAAAAATAAAACTAAAGAAAAGTCCGAAACTGCTTCTGATACAATTGATGTTCTAGAAAGTGATCCACCACCAGCACCAATTACTTCACAGCCTTCTGTTAATCAAAAACACGTTGATGTTCTCGAAAATGTATAAAAATTACACTTGTTTCGAACAAGTGAAAAAAGTCTGTCATTTAAGAACTGCTTTTAATAAATTTCAAGCTATTTATTATCAAATATTATCATTGGGTTCAAAAAATTTGAAAAATACTCAAAAATTTGGCGTATTATCAACGAAAGTTTTTTGCAAACAAATTTCGCACTGGAATAGACAAAAATTGTAAAATTGCACAGCTATTTTCGGGGATATAGCAAATACGGCGATATGAGGCCTCTCCTGTATACAAATTGATATAAAAGTTTCACTTGAAATAGTCAGTTTATGTCTTACAAAACTTTTAATTACTGGTTATAATTTTATTAAGACTATAAAAATACACGAACGTATCATTTTAGGAAACGCACTTTCGTGAAAAAATGGTTTCCACAAATGGTAATGGGTTTCCATTAAAGGTTGGTGGGTTTCCATCAAAAAGGGTTTCCTCAAATGGTAAGTTGGTGTAAGAAAAAATTTGAAAAAAATAAGTCTTTCGTAAAGTCATCATTTTTATGGTCTTGACAATTTTGAGGGTCAAATATGTTATTTGAGACATGTCGGATTTTTTATCAATATTGCTGGCCCAATATCGCCTAAAATGCCCAATATCGCCCAAAAATTTTAATATTTCGATTACAAATTACTTAGCGGGCGTCACGAATGACGTCATTTTTAAGATTTAATTTCTCAAATTAACTCTTTTCAACTATTATTTGATTGCGTTTTGTGAATAAATTAATTCTACGTACTTTATTGATTTACTTCATTCGAACAAATTGTAAAACACCTTATAAAATAAATTGTTCTACACATGACGTCATTTCGTACGCCTACGCGTTTTTTCAATTTGAATAGAAAATTTATTTCTGTCCCCATATCGCCGAAAGTACCAACATCGCCAAAATTTTTTGGCAAAAAACTATCGTCGATATTGAGCTCCCTCTGTTACTTATATGAAGACTTCGAAAAACATTTTGTCTCAATAATGATGACAACAAATATAAAAAGCCGTCAAAAATTTAAATTCAAAAGTTTCTAATTTCTTTCATATTAATTATATCTCATTTACAATTTTTTCAAACTTTATTCAAGATTTTAGATAAAAAATACGTTTTTCGAATCTTTATATTATTTCAAATATACTAATTCGACTCACCCGCTTCAACCATAAATTCACTAAAACCAGGTTTTATATAATAACTTGCTTGATTTAAATTTCAGAACAAATCTAAACCCACGTTTTCCGATTCATTGCCTAAACCACCCGACAAAAAATGCCTCGGCTACCCTATTTGATAAATCTATCATAATCAGTTCTCAGGTTCTGTCGAAACCGAATATGTTGAGTTGGTGTCAGGTCATCGGGAAATTTATTCTCTTGATTCTTCATCGCGACTGAAATTTCATCCATTCGATCATTTCGCAAACGAGAATCGAAGAAGCAAACTGGATAGGAAATAAGATTTTTTTACTTTTTAGAAATAGAGAAAAAAATATATTTTGTCCGGATGGAAGAACATGTTTTAGTTAAGGAATGGAATTAAAAAATGTTACGAAACAAAGAGAAATAAAAAAGATATAATGATCTTCCATAATTAAATAAAAATTTTAAATAAATTAATTGTATAAAAGTTTTCCGTCAACGAGTCGTTGACAACAACAAAACTTTGGCTGTATTTTTATAGAGACTATTTTTGAGAATCAAGGTGAGTTTTATTTAAGCTTTATTTTTTGAAAGAGACCGATAATTTTAAGTTTAAAGTCGGGTAGACCGGCAGCGTTAAGTTATTCAGGCAACACGGATAGAACGTTTTTATTATACAACCTACTGAATTTAGTTTAGTATATTTGAGAGATTCTGGATAAAATATTTAGTTGAAAAAATTTGTGAGATTCAAAAATCCGAGATTATGAAGAGTGGGCACATATGATTTTTATCTACCAATCAGCAGCAAAGATCGGCAAAACTTGATCGGATCGGTTTGGAAATCTTGGATGCGTCAATTTCGTTCAAATAGTTCAAATCGTCTCAATTTCAAAATCTTATTTTCCATGACAAATTAAATCGTATATTTACCGATACGTATCGATAAAATCGTATTGGATCGGATCGGTACCGATCCAATACAGTTAAAATTTTTGCTTAATACTAAAAATAAACTCAGAAGGGAGGTTTTTATCCTCGGTCAAAGTGATAACAGATTTACCAAACCTGTAGAAGCAGGTCAACGTACGTATCATATGTTTTTACCAATGGAACTTCATCTTTAAAACGTTTACTATCTCTATCGCGCGTGTTCGAATCCCACTAATGTTGTCCTAGTGATTGGCTTGAGTATGATTATAGGCAAGGGTGCTTCATATTGGAAGCGCTAAATTAGATCGGTGTGTAATCACTCAAACAATCACTTCAGTCTTAAGAAAATCACTTAGACAACATAATTGGGATTCGAACTCGCGCTATAGAGATAGCAACGTTTTTGAGATAGAGTTCCGTCGGTAAAAGGATATGTGTGAATTGATTTTTCGATAAGCGCAAGGAAAATTTGTCGAGATTTATGTTTCGAGTAGCCAATGAGCACAAGCCTAAGAATGAATTAACCAATCATGTGGCAGTTTCCTCTTTTTCACTCGAGATTTTTGTTCTCGATAAATAAATGAACATGTTTTTTAGATATTTGACTTCAAAGCCTGAAAACACGAGCAAATAATTGGTATTTGTTGAAAATTTGTGTGATTTTATACCAAAAATTGGGACTTTTCTTGGAGGCATACTAGTTTCGCCCGGTATTTAAAAAAACAATTTCTAGACTATGTTCTAAATGTTTGGAAATTTTATTTTTGCATTGAAAACAATAGAATTATGAAAGTGGATTTCTGACAATGTGTGTGAAATCAACACACCCATATTTCAATTGTATACATTTTAATTCGTTTATAAGAAAGATTTTAACGCCTACGCAATTTTCATAGCAAAAGATAGGGGAAAAATTCCCGGCAAAAATAGTATACCTCCTTTTCTTGGTCACAAAAATTCTCAAATTAACCTTGAAAACATTTAATAATTCTTGATAAAGATGGAAGTTTCTGATGAAATTCTGACAGATAAAATGAACGTGAATATAAATGAACGAAATCATAATGACTGTGACTGGTGCGGTAATACAATAACAGAAATAACAGATATTCAAGGTTCGTATGAAAACTCGTCAATTGTTAAATTTTCAGGCGATTCCAAGTAATAAAAAGACCTTGTTATGCCACCTATCTTAAATGTGTATTGACACTCAAAAATTCAAAAGATCGTAATCGGCAGATCTGATCTGATTTATTAAAATAAAATACCTTTTTCTGAAATCTAATCTATGTCAGATTTTAGCGACAATTTCAGCTTTAGCCAGCATCTTTCACTTTCACGCATGGTAAATGGCTTCGCTTTCACTAATATTATGAATTTTGTTCATACTTCTGATTGTGGTGTCGTTTGCTGGCTAAAATGAAATCACCAGCCAAAATCTAACATATGTTATATATTTTTATAATAAACATTTATTAAGGATTTTGCGGAGAGTCATGCTTTACGTCTTCAAGAAGAGCTAGGTTTAAAAAGCAAAAATTTGGAATAGAACCCCCATTATTGAAAACACGTGCTGCAAACAATCTAAAAACAACAAAGGAAATTTATTTAATACTCATTATTGTGTCATTACAAAAAATTGGCTTAATGGCATGATTTAAAGTTCACAAAAAGTATTTGGTTTAGTCTGTCTCAGGTGAGAAATCTTCGAAAAAAAAGTTTTGTTTCAAAAATTCGAATACCTTTAATTCTATTTTTAAGTGAATTTAGAAAAAATCGAAAATACAGGAAAAATTGGGAAATTTTTTATGATGATTGGATGGAACATCACCAATCAATTTGAAAATTTTTATATGCCCCTAAAACTCTATAAAATTAGCGACCTATACCCCCTTGAGCGGGTTGTATCGGCTGGAAATTGGGTTTTAAGGGGGTAACCGACGGGTTTTAATGATTTTCAAACGTTAGTCCTGAG
>SCLH01000579.1:133864-162698 GCA_004367855.1 Oikopleura vanhoeffeni | reverse complement strand
AAAAAAAAATAACTTCGATTTTATCAGCTTATATAACCAAGTCGATACAACCTCCTTTTAATATTCAGAAAAAAACTAAAAAACCTCTTAAAATTTACAGAGAATTTCAGTTCAGTGAATTCACAAAAATAAATAAGATGCATTTAAATGCGATAATATTTTTTATCGCTTGGCTGGTAATTATCTGAACTATAACATAAAACATGAATTTTGAAAGGTTTTTAAAAGCGTCTGCCGAGTTCAAAATAAATTCCTCCCTGAACTCAATGCTTATGGGTAAAGCAATCCCCTCCCCTAATCATCCCCTCCTTTTTCTTAGCTTGTAATCGAGACGTGCCATATTTCGAAAGAAATAGTTTCATTTCCAGCACTTGACGGGTTGACTGACGAATTTATGAAAATGTCATCAACCAATGTTTGAAAGAAGAATTCAAAAAATAATTATTTTATTATTATTATTTTGTTTGCTTAAAACACGTATTTTAATAAATTTGACAGGCAAAAAGTCTATTAACCCACGAAAAATACAAAGCTCGAAATCGGCCCGTTCAAGTTACTCGAAGATTTCGACGAGAAAAAAATCCTGGTCAAAAGATCCAGCTTGCTCCAAAATCACCTTCAATCTCTCCTCTGATAAATTGTGACACAAGTGATTCTGACGACGACGTCCCTTTGACAATTTTAACGAAAATTAAGCCAGAAATGTGTTCAAAAGAGGTTCAAACTGATCCTGAGCCAACAAATATGATCGATTCTGTATTAAAAAATATTTGTTTTATTTCCATACCAATTCCTATAATTACTCCCATCCCTGTACCAATGGAAGCTTTACGTAATCTTTTGGCGGCTCAGGTTAAAACTGAATTTTCAGAACCTCTAGATCTTTCTGTTTCGAAGCCCCAAATTACTCCACCAACGAATTATTTTGATACTCAATAAATAAACGTTGATATTTTCCGAATTTGCATAGGCTTTAAATTAGCTAAGATAAGCTTAATAAGGCTCAAGAAACATATTTATATTGGTTTTTATCTTTTCAATAAAATTTCGGAGATTTGGGCACTTTCGGCGATATGGAGACATAAATAACATTTTCTATTCAAAAATGCAAAACGCGTGAGAGTTCAAAATAACGTCATAATTTGAAAAGTTTTTCTAATTTTATATTGAGTTTAACAATATTTTCAAATGAAGTAAAATACCAAAATTTGTAGAATTAAAAACTCCATCAAACGCGGTCAAATAAAAGTTCGAAAAAGTAGATTGGACAAATTAAACCTTTATATATCGAAAATGATCCCTACTGCGCCTTTCACACCACGCGTCATAACGTTGAGAAAGTGACCAATGAAATAGCGGGATTCTTGAATTAAGTCGACAATCGAGTATTCTGATTGGACACTGGCTCATAGTTATGACGCGTGGTGTAAAAGGCGCAGTAGGGATCATTTTTGATATGACGTTATGCATGAGTCATGAATAACGTCATACTTCAAGATTGGATCATGACGCACTAAAAGTGATTTATAAAAAAAACCTCAAGCTCCCACGCAATTTCGGCGATATTGGCAGTTCGATTACATATGAGAATGTTTATGAGAACAGGAATGATTTTTATTCAAATGGTGAAATTGCTTAGGTTTTTTGGCAATATTGGCCAATTCGGCGATATTTTTTAATTGAAATGAGTAAAACCCTAATTTTTCGGAGGGCTTTAAGAGCTCTTGATTCGAGAATATTCTATAACTATCATTCAACAATTATCAAAAAAACGCCAACAATATCAAAGAATTTTAAAAGAAGAGCCCAAATATTCTGGATAGTTAATAAATATAATAATTAACCAAATATTCTCAGTGAGGTTTAGCTTCTGTGGGCAAATGTTTACTTTTCGCGGCACATCTGACTTATTTTTAACCCTTTTCAAAAATCCTTGGCGTTTGCCTTGCACCGCGTACTTCTGCGAACTCTTTGAACTAATTGTTAAATAATTATCACAATTTCTTTGCAAAAGTGCGGTAAAGACATTTGGTCAAATAGATTCGGAAATTTGAATACGCTGTTCGTCACATGCATTGCTTTATAATTAAAGTCGGAAACAAGTTAAAAATATTCTCGAAATAGGGCCTCGTGATAAAGACTTTTCGAGAAGAATCGTAGTAAAACAAATTAATAACATTTCAAATGGTGGTGAAGACCGTTTTTACGGCTTCTAATAAATACAAAATAAATTTTACTTTAATTTTGAAAAGAAGATTAATAAATTGAAAATAATCGATCTGAAAAAACAGATTATTCGAAGTAAGCTCGAAAGTGGCAACTTTTGTTCGAAAACTTTTTATCAGAAAATTTTGAAGTGGCAAAAAGTTTACCATCAAAGAGAAAACTATTGAAAAGGCAATCTGTCAAAATGCACCGACCCCCTAAGGGGTTCTGATGTAATTCTGTAATGCTGGTATTTTGTAACCACTTTTCAACGTCTGTAACTTGTTGATTAAAATGATCAACTAAGAAAATGAAATACATATTATTGTTCTGTAATACATTTTCATAATTGTTTAAAGACCCCAAAAAAATTTTTCTCATTAGTAACAAATCGTAAGTTGATTACGAACGAGTTTATAAAATGCACAATTTTTCCAGCCAGTCAATAAACATCCGAGCCGTGATACTACGATTGAGTTTGAAACTTTTCAAAATAACACGAAACATGACATCGACCAAACGACGGTAAAGAGAATATAGTTTACGTTCAGGTCGATCGTAAAAAAAAAAAAGATTTTCCGAAACAGTGCAAAATCTCTCTTGAGAGGAGATACATTAAAATAGATTTATTGAAGCGAAAATATCAAAGCGAATAAAATGCTCTTACAAGACGAACGGTTAATGAAATATTTGTGTCAATTTGTTCAATCCTTTTTATCAAACAGATACTGCGCGCAACTGCTGTATATGACAAGTAGCGTGTTAATTACATAACATCATAAAAATCGATTTTCCCTTCATAAAGGCGGCATGCACGTTTTTATATTATACTTATTCCATTCAGTTTTTCACAGAGAATCATTTTTGTCATTTTTATGATATTTTTATAAATATTATCATTCAATACAAACCCAATTTTTGATGACTCAAAAATAGACTTAACGTCGGAATTAAAGATTTTTTATAAGTCATAATAAGAATTTGTCAGACACCAATTACCCATACATGATATTTTTATCATTTAATTAATCAAAAAAGACTTTATTTGTGGCATGCAAATTGACATGCAGAACCCCCTTAAGGGAGTGTATGACTCTTCAACAACCACACCTTGCGGTCAACCTAGACCCCTTATTCTTATTCTTGTCTCCAGAATACCAATGATTGCGCATTTTTTGATCAATCCAAATAGTTTAATATCACTTCGAGTAACAGAGACTGTACTTTACTGGTAAATTTTGACCAGCCGGTACATTCGATAACGGTGCAAATAAAAATCCGTCTGGAAAAACTCTTAGCTGCCGAGTCACCTCAGTTAATCTTGAATAACGGAATTTTAACTCCCATGAGAACTCGAGAACTAAAAAGTCACTTTCCGGACTTAAACCGATTTTTTTAAAAATGAAATTAAAATGATCACAAAAAAGAAGGGCAAGTAAAATCGGTACACATTTCTGAATTTCAAAATTCCTTTTTTCGAATTGTCAATCATAATAATTGATATTTTTTCGAAAAAAATGGAAAATAACATAAGTCATGTTGCATAACCGTGAACAATTTTGAATTTAAATCGAACCGAATCACTCGAAAAGTCTATCGGGGGGGGCTTTAACGAGGTACTGATCAGTTCACAGAATTTTCTCAAAATTGGAGCGCAGACTATGATTTTATGTGGAACTTTAATCCGGCTTTGCCGATTTTGAAACGAATGTAAATTAAGGAGGTAGCGGTCGCAATGTTTCTAGGTCAATTTGAGGCCTAAAAACATTGCGACCGCTCCCCCCCTTAATTTTCATTTGTATCGAAAACGGCTCGGCCGGCTTAAAGTCCCACATAAAATCATAGTCTGCGCTCCAATTTTGAGAAAATTCTGTGAACTTATCAGTACCTCGTTAAAGCCCCCCGATAGACCCGTATTAATAGGATAAAATTGAAAGTCAGATGTTTGAAGAGTCAGTTCGAGAATATTCTGTAGTCATCGTTCACCAATAATTAACAAAAACGCCAACAATATCGTATTCAAATAAGTCTTTATCGCACTTCTGCAAACTTCTTGAAATAATTGTTAAATAATTATAAAAATTTCTTTGCAAAAGTGCGATAAAGACCTTAGGTCAAATAGTATCGGAAATTTGAATACGATGTTCGTCACATGCATTGCTTTATAATTAAAGTCGGAAACGAGCTAAAAATATTCTCGAAATAGGAGCTCGAAATAAAGACTTTTCGAGAAGACAATTCTAGAGATTATTTCGCAAGACTGTTACAAAGATTCGGCGCTGTTTAATTTTAACAATGTCACATAATGTGACTCACATTAGAACTTTCTCGAAAAAAACAATTATTATAAAAACTGACCGATTTTCATAAAAAATTGTTTTAGTGATTTATCAAACATAGAGAAAATGAGTTCTGTTGTAATTGTTGGAAGTAACCGTGGAATCGGCCTCGAATTTGTCCGACAATATGCCCAAAATGGTAACAAAGTTTTTGCATTATGCCGAAAAACTTCCGATGAATTATCAAAGATTGAAAATGTGACTGTTATGGAAAAATTTGATGTCGGAACCGATGAAATTGTGTCTAAACTCGAAAATTCAAACTTGCCAAAAAAACTTGATGTGGTTATCGTTAATGCCGGGATTGCCGCTTTCAACTCTAACTTCGAATCTTTATCAAATAGTGAAAAGCCTTTGAGTAACTTTAATGTGAACGCTTTAGGTTAGTTTCAATTAGACAATCAAATTATTAATTTTTGGCCAATCTTTGACAAAAAAATAAAATTGGTCCTTTTTTATTTATATGTTTGCTCATTTTGAGATATACGAACTAAAGGGTCATCTTTTGAGCCCAAGAGGTTTAAAAAATCTGAGAACACCATTCTGATGCATCTTTTGCAAAAAATTCAAAAGAAAATTTTCGAAGATTTTCCGAGATTTTTTTGAAAATGACCGAAAGTGACTTTATATCGGTATCAAACGATAGTACGACAAATTCTAAGAATTTTGGCTGAAAATAAGTTACACCGTCAACATTCGGTTTTCGAAACACCTGTTTCTATTTTTGACACCAAGGAGTTAACATTTCAGAAAGTTATGAGGCGATTTCTGCTAAAAATAAGCTTAGAAGTATTAAAATGCATACAAAATTTTTTCCAATTCTCAACTTTTTTATTGATCAAATCGACGGGTGACGTCGGTTTTGAAAAGGATACTAAGAAATCAAAAAATTGCATTGGTCATTTCAAATTAGTGTTATCAGTAAATTATATTAATTAAAGGTCCACTTCGCGTCGCCCGAGGAATAAAATCAAGATTAGAATCAGGCTCAAAATTTGGAATCATCTCCTCTCTGATGGGTTCAATGGCCGATAATTCTTCCGGTGGCATGTACGCATATAGAATGTGAAAAGCCGCTTGTAATGCTGGAGCAAAATCTCTGGCCATGGACTGGAAGAAAGATGATATCTCACTAATTTTACTGAACCCAGGTTTTGTCAAAACTGGTAAGTACTAAGATTTGAAGAGTTTCATATAGTATAAGGGGGTGTAGGACTCTTCAACATATTTGATCAATCATGTTATTTTTTTAAATAGGATAAAGTCAGAGTTTCACACCTTATTAATGGTATCTCATTAAAATGTTCCGAAGCACATCATATGCCGATCTTTTTCAATATCGCCCTGAAATACCTATAAGAGCTGTTTTTACAACCGTACCAAAAATTTCATGGTTTGCAATGTGAAAAAAGTACACTTCCCACATTCACTTACTTGGCGAAAATGTTAAAGGTATTTGTATATGATTACATATGACAATTTTGATCAAAACACAGCACGTATATCCTTTTCCCAACGAAACTCCATCTCAAAAACTTTCACTATCTTTATAGCGCGTGTCTGAGTGATTGTCTTGAGTATGATTATCGGTAAGGGTCTTGATAATGGGACCGCTGAATTTTATCGGTATGTAATCACTCACGCAATTACTAAGACAATCACTCAGACAACATCAGTGGGATTTGAACACGCGTTATAGAGATAGTAAACGTTTTTGAGATGGAGTTCCGTTGGGAAAAGGATATTATCAGAAAAAGTAATGATATTGTTGACGATATATTAAAAATTAGGAAGTTGGTCGATTAATCCGAAAAACCATCGTGTTTTTTCAAATCTAATTTTATTCTCTCGTTTGATCAAAGGCGACGAACTAAAGATTATTTGAATTTATACAGTATATTAATTTTTTGTTCGAGAAAAGCAGAAGAAAGTTGTTGAGAATTATGTTATGAGTAGCCAATGAGCGCGCCTGATAATGAATTGACCAATCATGTGTCAGTTTCCTCTTATTCACTAAATATTGTCGTTCTCGATATATTAATTTGTATACTGTATAATAATTACATGTTTAAGCGGTATCAGTTATTTAAGCTTTCTATCATTTAGATCTTACTGGGGGAAGAGGAAATATTCTTGTTGATGAAAGTGTTGCAGGCATGATCAAAGTAATAGATACACTATCGATGGAGACAACTGGTCAATTCAAACATTACACTGGAAAAGATTTACCATGGTGAAAACAGATCTATAAATATAAAAACTATCTTTTTTGTCCTGAAAAATAAACTGTAATTCAAAATGATGTTTAATTTTTTTATAGTACCACCTGAGTATCAAGTCACTTGATTCAAGTGNGAAAAAACATGTCTTCTAAATTTCTAGTGAAAATATTTTCTTTGATCATCGCTCCTATTTATAGAAAATTGCCGATTAGTTCAGCCGGCAGTCAATTTTCATGATCTCTAGAAAAAAAATTCATCTCATTGAGTTAAAAGTACCATCAAATGAAAGCTCATGGTCTACTGAAGAGAAAATCTGTTTACGTCAGGTTGAAATTTTGAATCCATATTCTAGAATCAGGAAACAGTGAAAATTTCAAACCAAAATGAAATTTTCGCAAAATCGACTCAGTAAATTTTTTTTTTAATTTAATATACTTCGTAGAAACATGTCTTCTCAATTTCTAGTGAAAAACTTTTTTTTAATCATTGCTCTTATTAATAGAAAATTGCAATTTAGTTCAACCGGCAGTCGAGTTTTTAGGAAATTATTATCAGCCGATTGTACCGAAAGTACCCTCAAATTGAAGCTACTGCAAAACTGAAGCAAAAAGGTGCTACTAACTTTTACTTATTTTAAGAATTTTTCATTAAAATTGAGGTTTATGTATTTTCTCCCAAAAAATACTTTCAAAAAATCTGAAACTTCGCTATGATTGCTAAGAGGCTAACAACATATGACTAATACCTCCTTGACATGCTATTATGAATCATGAGTGTCTATTTTTCATCGCTTCACATTAAAAATTAACGAATAAAAAATCAGATTTTAAGATTGACGTCAAAATCTTCAAAAAATCAAATTCACTGTTAAAATTTTAAGATTTAACCCAGAATCATTATTAGTCTCACGCCTACACACCCGCTAGATTTTACAAATAAAAATATAATTGTAATGTTCTACATGTATTGTTCTAAATGTATTTAAAAACATTTATCACTTTCTCATAAAATGGGGAGGGGTTGTCGCCTAGGCTGTCCGCGGAAAAAATCATTCTTGAAATTTCAATCAGAAAGTTATCTAATATCCTGTTCAGAATGAGTTGACACAAAATCCGGTGAGATATCTCAGTGTGGTGTAGAATTGGGATTTTAAGCGATGAGTGAATGTAGAGGCCGCCTGTCAGCCAATCAGAGACGGTTATTTCCCAGTCTAGTACATTCTCACGTTTTTTGTGTTAACTCATTCTGAACAGGATATGATCAATTAGGGCCAACTGAACAACCTTTTTTACTCTAATGAAATTATAAATCGACAAGAAATTGTGAATCGACAAATCAGAGATCGGCATTTTTCCGAATTTTTAAAATTTTTCGTAAAATAAAATCTGAACAAAATGTATTTTTTTAATTAAAAAGATACATCGCGAGATCTGGATTTGCGCGCACAGCGTATTGTCGCCGCTAGCCAAGCCCGAAATACAGAAATTGCTAAATGTATTGTAAAATAAATTGTTTAAAATCTTGGTCATAGTTAACCTTTAGTAAGTCATCTTGTTGTACTGTTCCACCCCGAGAAATATTGCAAAAAATGGAAGTTTTTTTCATCAGTTTAAAATGCTTGTACTTTATAAATTGAGCTGTTTCTGATGTAAGTGCACAAACAACACAGACAAAATCACATTTTGGGAGCATTTCATCCAAATTAGCAAAATATTCAGCTGAATAATTATTTGTTATTTCTTATTTCGCAAAAGAGCACTAACCTTCGATATCTAAATCGGTTCTTTCTCGTCTGTTGTTGTACATAATTTTGCATCCAAAGCCAATTGACTTTTTCGCAAGAGACAAACCAATTCGACCCATACCAATAATACCAACTGTAGATCCAGAAAATTGGGTTCCCATGAAATTTTTTGGCCAATCTTCATTTTTCGCCATTTCAGCACCTTCAAAAATAAAATTATTTTGTTAAAAAAGGTTTACTGTGTACTTTGAAAGTTTTTCTTAAAATTTATTAAGTTATTATATTTGCAGTGAGTGAAATAAATCACTTAACATTTTCAGGCTTTAACTCGTAGACTTTAGAAGTGAGTCTGTACCCAGACTTGATTTNACAGTGGGCGTGCGGAATTTATTTTTAGATCCGCTCATTTTGGAGAAAAGCGCGAAATTATATTTTCGTGTAAGCCATTTTGTAACGTTCCACTTTTGGTTTCTTCACCACTTAAAAGTCACGCTGTACTACTCCGTTATAAACAATTGAAATTCTGCCTTCAATTTAAAAAGACAAAGTTGTTAGGTTTGATGTTTTTCAATAGCTTGAAAAATACTTCTGCTTTGCCAGATTAAAAAATTTTCTCAGGACAACTTATTGTGCTCCTGAAAGTGGATTATGAGAAAAAAGGGGACATCGGATGACATCCTGTATAAGTTATCCGTAGAGAACGGTGATTAGTTATGGCACGAAAAAAGAAGAACGATTTCTGAGAACGATTTTTTTTGAGCCGCCTTAAAAAATTCTTTCGAAAAATTCTTAAAAATCTGGTCAAGTCAATTGTAGCGAAGTTTATGTGAATTGCTGCGTTTTAAACTTGATTTTTGCCCGAGACCAAATTTTCAGAAAACCATCGAATTATTTGTTGTCTAAAAAATAATAGTAAAAATCATATTGTTAAATAATCATATCAAGCTCGTTTTCGATTTTAATAATTAACCAATACGCGTCAACAATATATTATTCGAATAAATCTTAACTTATGCAAACAAGTTTAATTAATTGTTTTACGATTATTCAAACTTGTTTACAAAAGTGCGATCAAGACGTATTTGGTATACAATTTTTGAACAAGATTTTCTTGGCACGCATTGACTGATGATTGAAGCCGGAAGCGAGCTCAAGAATATTCTCGAAACTAGACTTCAGAAGACATCCTGAGAAGACTATTCAAGAGAGTATTTCTAAGGACTTAGTCCATAAAAGAGAATCGGCTGGGTGAAATGAAAAAAATGTCTTATTAGAACTTTCTCGAAAAACTTCATTACCATAAAACTGACCGATATTTACTATAATTACATATTATAATAAAAAAGTATATAAAATTATTTTTAGTCATTCATCATCCTTAGAAAAAATGAGTTCTATAGTTATTGTTGGATGTAACCGCGGAATCGGTCTCGAATTTGTTCGACAATATGCCAAAAATGGGAACAAAGTTTTTGCATTATGCCGGAAAACCTCTGATGAATTATCAAAAATTGAAAATGTGACTGTAATGGAGGGATTTGACGTCGGAACTGATGAAATTGTATCTGAACTCGAAAAATCAAACTTGCCAAAAAAACTTGATGTCGTTATTGTTAATGCTGGAATCGGGGCAAGATCTGATTTCGAATCTTTATCTAATAATGTGCAGTCTATCAATAACTTTAATGTTAACGCTTTAGGTAAAGCTAAACTTTCCGAATAATTTTACAGATTTACTTCTTGGAATTAAGGTGAAATAGTTGTCACTATAGATTAATTGTTTCTTAAAAATGTTTTTATGGGATTAATAATTCTGGTCATTGAACAAACTCATCAAATATAGGCCGAAGATCATCGCATACGCTCTATTTTTGGTGAAATTTGATAAAAAAACATGTTTTTCACACGATAACCTCTTTTTATAGAGTAGGCTCCACTTGGGACCAAATTCCAACTGCATATTAGACCCAAGTCTGTTATGACCCCAAGTGAATATTGGTTCCAAGTGCATATTTTTTCTAAGTGCATATTGGTCCTCAGTGTGATTTGGTCCCAAGTGCATATTGGTCCCAAGTCCGTCAATTCGGTCCCAAGTGCGTATTGGTCCCAAGTGCATTATGGTCCCAAGTGCATCTTGGTCTTAATTGCCGCTCTGTGACTGAGTTTGAAATTCGAACTTTCTGGTCCCAAGTGAGGCTTGGTCCCAAGTGCATAATCGTCCCAAGTTGGGCCTACTCCTTTTTATAGTCATTTCACTGATTCACTTTCTTTTCTAGAGGACGCACTGATTAGTAATTTTCATCGTTGGGCACCTAAAGACTTTACCTGCGATGTTTATATTGAGGGTTGATTAAATGGTCATACTTCGTCTATGTTTTCAAATTTATCAAAAGTCTGATAGTTTATTTCAAAAATGATTAAAATTTTCATAAAAAAATAAAATGTTATTTGAAAATTTACTATATTTCAGTAGATTGAGAAATGTTTGACAAAGGTCAGGAAGCCATCGAATTTTTTCGATAAAAGATACTGAAACAAGCCAAAAATTCTATCAATTATTACAATATTATTTGACAAACTAAATTTAAGGTCCACTTCGCGTTGCCCGAGGAATAAAATCAAGATTAGAATCAGGCGCGAAAATTGGAATCATCTCGTCTCTCATGGGATCAATGACAGATAATCATTCCGGTGGAATGTATGCATACAGAATGTCTAAAGCTGCTTGTAATTCTGGCGCAAAATCTTTAGCCATGGACTGGAAAAAAGATGATATTGCTCTTCTTTTATTGCACCCGGGTTTTGTAAAAACTGGTTAGTTAAATCGCAAACATCATATTTTGTTAAAGTGATATTCTCATGATTTAGTACTACATAATGTTCCGCAATCTTCGGTTTCCTAAAAACAGTATTGTTAACCATTGGTCAATTTTGACCGCATGTGGCGCTGGAGTCAAAATTAAAAACAGAAAATACAATTGTTGAGATAAATGCTATATCCCTTTATCACTTTTTTGTTAGAATGCGTAGCCACAACGTTAAAAGGAGTAGTGGCTACGCATGCTAACCAAAAAGTGATAAGGGGATATCATAAAGTATTTTCTGTCCATTAAATAGGGAACATTTCTCCTTGTCTATCCAACTCTGTCTCTTCGTTTTCACTATTCAATATAAATAGAAACTAAATTCCTGAGTATACTCCTAATTTTTTCACATTGGAGATTGTTCAATATCTATATGGTTAAAATAGTAAAAGATACTGATCGATTTATGCAAATAGCTATTTGCATTAAAACAGTGTTATGATAAAACGTTTGAAATGTATTTCCAATAAAAGATTTCTTCAATTAAGATATGACTGGAGGAAGGGGAAATATTGAAACTGACGAGAGTGTCTCAGGCATGATCAAGGTTATGGATTCGATATCCATGGAGACAACTGGTCAATTCAAAGATTACACCGGAAAAGATTTACCATGGTGAAAATGACGACAAACAAAATATAAAAACTTATTTTTTGTACTGAAAATACACTTCAATTTTAAGATAATTATATTTTTAAAGCGAGTACTTCTTAGTTGATAAAAAATTTGCTTGGGATTGAAAAAAAGCTGTCAGGGGTTCGGGTTTTTGAATTATTCAAATTGAATAGCTTCAGGTTTTTATAGGTTCCGTTCACAATTTGTCCGAAGAAAAAATACGTTTCAATTATTTTTTTTTACATTTTTGAAAACTCTTTATTACAGAGATAACATTTGAAATTATTCACTTTTGGCCTCGACGCCATTGTCACTAACGCGGTATTGTATGAAAGTGCTGAATATTCGCAAACCCATATTTAACCTTAACCTTCCGAGGCATATAGCCTTTTGAAAGGCTATTTTTGAGCGCTTATTCCGGGAAAAGTAAAGTGCTTGCAAGTTTATTCTTCTCTAGTCCTCGAGACAAGGAAACTTAACTTTATAGTATGTAATTCACATTTTGACTTTATTAACCTAAAGAAAATGCACATTTACAAAATTGTGCTTCAACCTACGCAAATTCATTTTCTGGGGAAATGAGAGGCGTCAAGAACAAAATGAAAAAGATTAAGAATTAAATTTTCTAAAAAGTGGCTTTTTCAGAAATAACCTGCAATTTTCGGTCTTCAATTCATAGGTGTTTTCCGAAGAAAAAACCTAATCTGCGAAATTTATCGAAATCACTTTTAAAGAAATAAAAAATTACTCAGAGCCGTCAGGACAAAAATTAAAAATGCAGCAGATTCAGAAAAATTTTTCCAAAAAAGTGAATCATTTAGAAGCAACCTGCAATTTTAGGTCTTTCATTTAAAGGTGTCTTTGAAAATAGCTCCATGCCTCGGAGGGTTAAAGGGTCTCGGTGCATTTTGACAGATTTGCACTTTTTCATTTTGTTTCTCTTGATAAGAAACTTTTTGCCACTTAAATATTTTTGTATAAAAACTCTTTCGAACAAAAGTGGTCACTTTTGAGCTCACTTTGTATATCTGATTTTCTTCAGATCAATTATTTTTACTTTATAAATTGTCTTTTGAGAAAACACTCAAAAAACGCGCATTTGCTATCGAAGGTGTCTAAATTACAGTAAAATTTGATATTTTTTTATTAATTAGGAGTCTCTAAAAACGGTCGCAACCACTAGCTCAAATTTGATTAATTTTATTTTATACGATTTTTATGTCAAAATCGAAAATTTAAATTTTTGGAAAAACACGGAAAAACCGAAATTTTACCACATCGAAAGAAATATTTTTCTTCATGAGTTTAATTTATTTAATTTGACGTGGTGGATGAGTCGGCTTACCAATTTGACAAGTTTAGGTGTGATAATTTATTTTTATTTCTGGATAAAAGAGGGCTTCGATGGATTTCTGACAAACTGTAGTTTCGTTGCAAAAAGTATGATTTACAGTATAAACAAGAGCGAAGAAACAAAACGAGGGCATATTTAAATATAGTGGATGTAACCATCCCCAAGATTTTCAGCTGAAGATTCCAGAAAAATAAGTTTGAAAGTTTTTGAACAAGAAATAAGGAAAATTTTGAAAATAATTGAAATTATTCTTGACCTAAAATCAGAAAACCTACGCGAAAAGTTATAGTGGCCAAATTCGAAAAGTCCAATTCGAATTCAAAATTTTCTTAAAAAGCAATAATTCAAAAATTCTGTAGCTACAAAGGTTGCCTAGATTATATAACATTACTTTGGTGGTATATTGAGAAGAATATATAAACCTAGTAAAAGGTTTTTAATCAAGAGCCTATATCCGTATATGTCAAAATTCACCGAGGCCCTTAACGCCTACGCTATTTTCTACCTTATTTTTTTCCATATTTTTAATTCAAATTTATTTATGGTGACGATTTTTTTAATTTAAATACTGAGTGCATTACAAATCAAGGGTTGTTGCTTTGCGGGCGCCACTCATTGGGAAGGTGTCCACCAATCGATTTTCGGCCAAAATCGACCAATCAGGCTTTATTTTTCACATGTACTGGTTTTTTTGCAGCCATTCTAGACAATTTAAAAAAAAAATTCGAATTTTTTTTCAAATTGTTTAAAACGTCTGCAAAAATTTTTTAGCAAAATTATTTTTTCCACTTGTAGAAAAAACATCAAAAATTCTCAAAAAAGTGTAATATGACACCATGTATCTGAGATATATGTACCAAAAAACTGGTGATAACTAAGTTCAACAAGGCGGTCATTTTGATAATAAAATAATTTTTGTCGGATCAAACGGGCATCCCTTTTTCCTATCTTTTACGTTTTTTTTGTTGTAAAATCGAGGTTTGGGAGCCTAAAAATCAAAATTTCGAAAANAGAGAGATATATAAAATTTTTGCTGGATGCGTTTATAGCTGATTTATAAAAAGAATAAAAAAATCGAATAATTGTGTCAAAAAAAAATTAGTCGGGGGGAATATTTTTTTCATTTTCAAGGCTGATAATCTCCCGCAAAAGAATTTTCTTGTCTAAACATTTATTTATGCGACCTCATAATTCATATTACTTAATAAAAAATTTAGAACTAAAAAATAATAATTTTAACATAAAAAAAAATTATAATTTGAAACGTATAATACAAAGTATATGAACCTTTATTTGATTCATTTCGTTATTTTTGAAAAATTATTGTCAGATATTAAACTAAAAAATATATTGGAAAAGATAGTGTCGATTAAAATATTGGGATTTTTTGTTTATTTTATCTTGTTTATAAATGAGCTCCTAAATCGCGGAAGGTCCGTATTAAAGGGATTTAATTGTTTTAATTTAAATTGTTGAATAAATTGAGTTTCCCAAATCGCGGAGAGGTGATAAAAGGGGATTTTATGTTTTATTTAGAATGTTGTCCGAAAAATGAGCCTCAAATCGGCAAGGGCGATAAAGAGGAATTTAATTTGTAATCTTAATTTTTTGTTTAAAAATGAGCCTCCCAAATCGGCGGAAGGCGATTAAAAGGGGATTTAATGCTTTAAAATTTAAAATTTGTTTGAAAAATAGCCCCAAATCGCGAGAGGCCGCATAATAGGGATTTTATGTTTGATTTAATCTTGTCCAATAAATGAGCGCCCAAATCGGCCAAAGGCCGATTAAAGAGGATTATGTTAATTATTTGTTAAATAGCCCATGCTAAGCCTAAAAATTTTAGTAATTTTTGTTGAAGTTAGCTTGCCTTAATTAGGGTTGGACTGAAATTAACTAGTATAGAAAACTGAAAATTACTTGAATAATAGTTTTGCGCCAAAACCCTAAGCTCTTTTCGATCTCTTCAGATAAAGTGTATTTTTTTTTGGTTGACAATTGTCACGCGACAATTTCAAAGTTATTTTTTTCCACTCATTTCCTCTAGTTAATAATAAAGTTAAAATAATTAGCAAATATTTGTTATCAATAGCAGAACGATTTTTCAATGTTCAGCAAAATTGGGCCATTTTTTTCAACCGGGTGAAAAAAAATGGCCCAATTTTAGCCTTTGTTGATTTTGGCCAACCTGTCTTAGCGCACCGACGTGAAAAAAAATGGCCCAATTTAAAAAACTCAGGCTGTAACGTTAAAGTTAATACTTTTTATTTTCAAATTCAAGAATTAAAAAATTTGAAACTCGGCCGATTTGGTGGCTCATTTTTTGTTTTTAAAAACAAGACGATTTTAAAATTAAAAAAACAATAAAAATCCCTTGTTATCGGCCTTCGGGATATTTAGGGCTCATTTCAACAAATTTTATCAACATAATTAAAGTCCCCTTTATCGGCCTTGCGGCAGTTTGGGGCCCTCTTTATTATGCATTTGAAATATCATATGACATGGTTTTGTTATTTCCGGATTCAAAATTAATGAAGAATAGTTCGAAATTTTCCTCGATTTCTTGATTTCAACAAATTTCGAACTAATTTTTCTGGAATCACCAGCTGAAGACGAATATATGAGAATTGCCACTTTTTACTACTATTTCAAATATTCAAGTTATAGAGAATAAATATGTGGAGCTTACCATAGAGGTTTAATTAACCAACGAAACTTCAATTGTTTGGAATTTTCGGTTTTTTTTTAATATTTTCTACGACTGGAAAAAAATTTTTGATGAAATTTGTTTTTTGGCAGACGTTGTAGAACGATTTGAAAAAATGAGAACAAAAAATTTCAATTTTGGGAAATTTTTTTCTTCATTTTTTTAAAATTGTCTGAAAAGTCTGCAAAAAATTTCAGCAAATTTTTTTTTCTATGTTATAGAAAACATTTACTCGGAAAAAATCGAAAATTCACAAAAAGTGTAATATGGACAATTTTATTTGAGATATATTTACCAAAAAACTGGTACTAACTAAGTTCACCAAGCGGTTTAATCTTGATGATAAAATAATTTTTGTCGATCCAAATGGATGCATCCCTTTTATCTTAACTTTTTACGTTTTTTTTCGCTCAGAAAATCGAGGTTTGGGAGCCAAAAATCATAATTCTTCAATTTTTTTATTTTTTTTCCGAACAGTGTGTTAATTTATTAATAGTGACGTTGATCAAATCACACACAGATTGGCATCTTTTTTATTTATTAAATACTGAAAACACCGAACAATCGCTATATTGTTGAATCCAGTGACTACGGAAAAAAAATTTTCAAATTTTTATTTTGTTATTTGCAATATTTATTCACCCCAAGAATTTTGGAACATCCACCCATTAATTTCTATATGTCAGAATTTAATGGTGGACACGCTATATCATATGGGGGCGCCCCCGTATGAAATAATACCGTCACCAGTTTCATGAAGTGCCGAGCATGAGTTGCTAGGCCACTCTCGTGCTGGAAGGGGTATTAAATCTACTAGGGAAAAGTCAAACGGGCCACATGAGTAACGTTGGTCCACTCATCATAAATCGACTTATAGAAATAATGGTGGATTTTTCTGAAACTTCTGGGGTGAATAATATATGTCAAATGATAAAAATTAGAAAAAAATTTTGGTCGCTCAGTGATCAAAATAGCGATTTTTGTGTTTTCAGTATTAATTAATATAAAACAAATGCAAATCGCAGTTTTTGGGTCAACGCCACATTATTAATGAAATTAACATACTTTTTCAAAAAAAATAAAATTTTCGAAATTTATTGTTAGGCTCCTAAACCTCGATTTTACAACAAAAAAAACGTAAAAGATAGGAAAAAGGGATGCCGTTTGATCCGACAAAAATTATTTATTATTTCAAAATTGACCGCCTTGTGACTTAGTTATCACCTAGTTTTTGGTTACATATATCTTCAGATACTGGTGAAATTAAAAACATAAAATCCCCTTTTTTCGGCCTTCGGCCGATTAGGGGCTCATTTTTCAACAAAATTAAATTAAAAACATAAAATCCCCTGTTTTCGGCCTTCGGCCGATTAGGGGCTCATTTTTCAACAAAATTAAATTAAAAACATAAAATCCCCTTTTTTCGGCCTTCGGCCGATTTGGGGCTCATTTTTCAACAAATTTAAATCAAAAACATAAAATCTCCTATTATCGGCCTTCGGCCGATTTGGGGCTCATTTTTCAACAAATTTAAATTTTAAACATTAAATCCCNAAAACATAAAATCCCCTTTTATCGGCCTTCGGCCGATTTGGGGCTCACTTTTCAACAAATTAAAATTTTAAACATTAAATCCCCTTTTATCGGCCTTCGGCCAATTTGGGGCTCATTTTTCAACAAATTAAAATTTTAAACATTAAATCCTTTTTTATCGGCCGTCGGCCGATTTGGGGCTCATTTTTCAACAAATTTAAATTTTAAACATAAATTCCCTTTTATCGGCCGTCGGCCGATTTGGGGCTCATTTTCAACAAATTTAAATTTTAAACATTAAAAAACATTTTATCGGCCTTCGGCCGATTTGGGGCTCATTTTTCAACAAATTTAAATCAAAAACATTAAATCCCCTTTTATCGGCCTTTTTTTCCAAATATTTTTGTTTCGTTTTTCTGCAATTTTTTTCAAAATTACCGAATGAATCAAATGACAAGGGTTCATACTTTGTTTTACTTTCAAATTATTTTTTTTTAAAATTTTATTGTTTTCAGATTCTTAATTTTTTTTTAAGTATTTTAAAAATTTGGTAGCAGAAAATTTTTTTGAAAATTTTTTTGCGGGCGTTTCAGCCAATTTTAGAAAATGAAAAAAAAATTTCGAAATTAATTTTTTTTTGAAATATTTCGAAATTTTTGTTTCCATTTTTTAAATTGGCTGAAATGCTCGCAAAAATTTTTTTGTTTCGAAATTTTTTTTCAACCAAATTTTTCGAAATACTTTGAAAAAATTTAGAAACCCAACTTTCAAAATTTTTTTTTCATAAAAACAGCCTAAGCCTAGCTCAGTGACTAGATTCATCATCACTGGAATTGATGTATCTTTCATTCAAAAAAAAATTGACAAAAGCTTACCTACAAAAGTTTTGTATATTAATTATACAGGTTATGTTAAAATTTAGGTTTATTTCAAAATATAACCTCAGAGGAGTAGGAATTTCCGTTTTGGCTTAGGTGGCTCTTGTGCCGCTTATGTGTGACGGAGTGTGGTCATAGAAAAAAGTTTTGGCAAATTTTTTTCGCAAGTTGAAGGCTAGTTCTACAAACTTAAGGGTATCCCTGCTCCTAATTTGACATATTCTCGATAAAATATTAGCCGAACAGGGCCTCGAGGATATAATTCAGATTAGCCAGTTTGTANTTTTTATCGGCCTAAATCAATAAAAAGGGAAGCATTTTAATTTGAAATTCAGATTCTCAGATTTTTTCCAAGTATTTGAAAATTTGGTAGCAAAAAAAATTTGAAAATTTTTTTGCGGGCGTTTCAGCCAATTTTAGAAAATGAAAAAAAATTTTCGAAATTTTTTTAAATTGGCTGAAACGTTCGCAAAAATTTTTTTTTCAAATTTTTTTCCAGCCAAATTTCACAAAAATACTTGGAAAATTTTTTTAATCCCAACTTCAAAAAATTTTTTCATAAAAACTAGGTGATACTACCTTAGTGATTACATTCATCATAACCAGAATCGATGTATCTTTCCCTCAAAAAAAATCTCACTTCCGGGCGTCTGTGCCTGAGTTTGAGAGCAGAAAACCCCCCTTATTATGGCGAAAAATACGATTTTTCGAAATAAATTATCATTTTTTTGCAAAAATATTGATTTTTGNCAAAATCCTGCAAGAGTTCAGCTCCTTCCTAATTTTAGAAGACAGTATGTAACTTCTTTAAAATTTTAATGTAGATCGATGACGGTTTCAAAATTATGAATTTGAGACATTTTTGAAAATATCTTAAAAACCTACAAAATAATTCAAATTTCGAAAATCAACAAATGTGAGCACATTTTCAAGCTTTGTCAGATAAAAATGAAAAAATAAAAAATGGGGTAATTATCACAGTTTCTGCAAAAAATAAAATGTAAAATCGTACGTCCAGAAATCATCACTTTAGTTTTTTCTATTTTAGGTATACGAAATCTTAGCAGTATCCGATGGAAGAATTTTCATTATTATGGACTATGCTACAAAAGGTGATTTGTTACGATATATTCAGAAAAATTCAGCATTGCCGGAACGAGTTGCCCAGAGGATGTTTTGCGAATTAACATCAGGTATTTTTATCAGAAAATTTTGTGAAAAAATATTTTTATCAGAGTTAGCCAAACAGAGCTGTGAGAATAAACTAGGGTGTCTGCCGAAAAATTTTGAGATGTTAAGTCTTGTGGGTACGATTCGTGACTCAAGAAATTGTTGATTTTTCCAAATGTACATTTTGAAACCACCTGAATGTTTATTTAGAAATGTCAGACAACAAAATAAAGTTTTTTTGAAATTTAGGACATTTTCGATCAATTTTTCTGTTTCAAGTTTATTATTGATATTTTACATTGATATTTGCGTTAGGAGTGCTCTAGGTTGAATAAAGTCATAATTTATTTTGTTAAACAATTTATAAACAAATACAATTTTAATAGAGTAGTGTTTATAAGTAAAACGACCACGATTTAAAAATTCTTCCAATCAAAAATTTGATTCCGTATTCGGTTTTTTAAAAAATCATATTTAATGATTTACAAAAATTGTGAAATTTTCCACCATTTTGAGGCGCCTCGAGAAAAAATTTGGCTTAAATAGCGGAAAACAGCCAACCATTTTTCTAATTTTTGGTATATGAGGGATGGTGCTTTCCCCCTAAATAAAGCTTTTTCGTTTTGTGAAATTTTTCTTAGATTTGAAATTTTTTTTTAAATAGAGCAAACCGATTTTAAGACGTTGTTTGCTTGTGGATACCTAGCTAGATATCATTAAAATCGGATAATTATGCATATA
The DNA here is from genome assembly GCA_004367855.1 of Oikopleura vanhoeffeni. Lineage (NCBI taxonomy): Eukaryota > Metazoa > Chordata > Appendicularia > Copelata > Oikopleuridae > Oikopleura > Oikopleura vanhoeffeni. The sequence goes on along the minus strand of SCLH01000579.1, from coordinate 142,329 downwards.
GACAATCAGATTGTAATAATTAGGCTGTTATCGGGTTTTCAGCATTGGTGATCTATGATATAATTATGAAAAAATAATTTTCGTTCAGAATTTTTCAAAAATCAAGAAAAAATGTTCGAAAATTTCGATAAAATGACGGCTTCTGATTGGCTTAAAATCGAGTGACTCCCAATAGAAAAGTAATGTTATCAGTGTATTCTCGCGAAGTTTTTCGTCCGATAACAGCTTAATCTAGCTTAACCAATCAGGAATTTAAAATCTGTTTTGTTCAGAAAATTCACTTTCGAAACGTCGCAATTTTATTTTTTTATAAAAATTATTCAGTAAAGCCTAGGACAAAAATTATCGACAGTGGTATTATGGGATATCTTGGATATCATACTATATCCACCATTCACATAATAAATCATTCATTTTTTTATGATTTTGTGCTTTTTTGTTAAAATGAACTCAAAGTTTTATCCATCGATCATCAATTTTATATCAAAAGGTCAATGTTCATTTCACCTAACATTTCACCCATGATCTTTTCTGAATATAAAGATGGTAAAAAGTGAGAAAATATATTTTATAAGGTTAGGCATTGGCTTAATTAGACCAGGGCGAAATAAGGCTTTTTTTGACTAGACTCAGTCTGTTTTTTTCGATATCGTCAATATTATAACCGTAGATTTTATTTACATAAAAATGATCAAAAAATTTTTTGGAAAATTTTTGTCACCATTTTTTCGATAATGTTTTTAAAATAATTTGTGTATAACTTGAGGGGATTAATACAGGAAATTATCAAAGTGTTATTTTAATATGTAGTACGACCAGAGCATCAGAAAATGTAACCTACGCTCTCGGGCCAACTTTCTATTAGAATTTAAAATTCATGCTCCTGGTGGTCAAAACGGCCAATTTGAGAGGTTCACTAGAAAGCCTTCTCCTCATAAATTGTATGCATTTTTTTAATTTAGGCTTCAAAGGCATGACAAAAATTTGGCTTTAAATCTTCTCGAACCATTTTTTTGAAATATTGTCATGTGGTCTCAAAAAAAAATTATTCATAATAGTAAAATATATCGAAGATGATGCCCAAGTCCATCGACAAACTTTTTTTCACTTGTATCGAAATAATTTTCTTGAAACTCATGACTAAGTCACATATCGTGTAAGTTATACCGTATAACTCATACAATAAAAGAGTCATAATGTTCGTGGGTAACATTGTAAAAATTTTTTTACTGTTATCGTACAGAAATCTCGACAACAACAGCAAAATAGTTACCCCCGCCCGATTGGTCATGTGTTGTTTAACTAAAAATCGTAATAATTGCTCACTAGAAAGCGTAGGTGGTAGTTTACCTGTTCCAAAAAGTCTGAAGAAATAATATCGATAATTAACATTTAAAATCAGTAACTGAGCAAGTCCAAGGGTTAATGATCGACATAAGTAATTTGTATCAGAAAGCAATTTATTCGAGATTATCATCAATCGAATAAAAATATATCCCCTTATCACACTTTTGTGCCAATCCCGGCCCTGATTAGCAAACGTAGTGTGTTTTTAAGTAGTAGCGCCGGGATTGGTACAAAAGTGTCACGAGGGGATTTAACCCTTGGAGGCTCCGGACTATTTTCAAAAACACCTGTAGATTAAATACCAGACATTGCAGGTTGCTTCTGAATGATTCCCATTGTAGGAAAAAAATTTCTGAAACTGCTGCACTTTCAAGTTTTGTCCTGACGGCTCTGAGTAAACTTTTATTTCTTTGAAAATGATTTCGATATATCGCGAAGGTTAGGTTATTTTTTCGGAAAACACCTGTAAATTAAGGATGTGGGCGACGATAATTGGGCTCTTTTTACAATTTTCAAGTGAAGTTTCTGAGAAACCTGGCTTCAGATAATTAATTATTTTTTCAAATACTTAGTACAACTCGTAGGAAGGTGCCAGTACTTTCGGGCATCTGATACCTCAACATACGCTCAGAAAATGGTTTTGTAGGCGTCCCTAAAGCACTAAAAAGCCTACTCCTCATTCATCTCTCATCACGTTTTTATTGATTTGCAATTTAGAATAAAGATATAAATACTCATCACCAAATGGTAGCTTTTTCCAAAATTTTGCCTCTAGTGGTCAAAACAGCTTATTTGGGAGCCTCGCGCAAACGCCTACTCCACCTAATATATATGGAAAATTTTCAATTTGTACCATCAAATTTACCGCAAAGGCTGAATTAGGTTCAAATTGTAGCCTTTTTCGATTTTTATCTCCAAAGTCTCCAGGACGACTTGTGAATTTCTAGTTTTTTGTTGAATTCTGAACTTTTTTGAATTAAAAAAATTAAAAATTGATATTAACGTTTTTCGCAGTATTTTCGAGTTAAGTGTCTACATTCGCATTTTTAAAGGTGACAAATAAATTCTAGATCGAAATTGGTACCTTTCACTTCAATTTCTCAAAATCTCAAACTTACTTTTTTTTTGAAAAAATCAAAATTCAGAAAAACCTACTTAAAAAACTCAGTGGAAAATTCTCTACAAAATGGGGCTATCAAAAAGTTTTCTGAAAATATCAATTATCGTCGCCCACATCCTTAACCCTTGTGAGCATATAAAAAAAATTCCGCCAAGGCACCAGAGCACAATTGTGGCTCTACTTGAATGTTTTCACAGAAAACTTAAGCAGTTGGAATTTAATTTTGTCTGCATAAGGAAGTTTGAAAAGTCATATTTTTGCATTCGACATTTCATATTCTACGAATTTTAATTTTGAGTTCTAGAAAAACTAGTGAGAAAAGCAAGGTGTACCATATCACGTGATACACGGTCACAGTTGTCTCTCCAATTTTATCTCTGCGAAACAATGCACAAGAATCTGCCTACGTCATAGTTTGTCCGCTTTGATTTTTATCTCATAAATCAAAAGTAATTAATAACTAAGTCAAAAATTTTGATTGAAAAATCATGATTTTTGATGAAAAATGTTTATTTTTCCCTATAAAAGCAGATAATGGCATTTTCTATTATTTTCGAGTAAATATGGTAATGAAGTACAACTGTGGACATTTTGATTGGTTAAATTCACTTTTATAATAATAAATTTTTTCATGGGATACTTGAAGTTGAAAATTTAGATATTTCACTTCCTAAGAAAATGTCTGCCCCTAGATACCAATAATGTTTATTTCAACTGTTAGGTCATGCACAAAACACTTTCCTAAAAACTGGCTAATCTCACATTAGATTTGTATGTCCAGTTCCGAAAATAATTTTACGGAAGTGAACATAGGCTAAAAATCCTGAATAATCAACTCCCGTAATGCCGGAACAAACATTCGAAGAAAAAATTCAATAATTTTCTTGAAACTGAATCTAAATTTTTTATAATGTATTTGAAACAAAAGATTTCTTCGATCCAGTTTTTTGTCTTTTTTCGATAATTTTAGGTATGCTGGAGCCACAATTGTGCTCTGTGCTCACAAGGGTTAAAGACCAAAAACTGCATTTTATTTCTGGGAAGTTACTTTTGAGAAAATTTAATTTTTTAATCTTTTCCATTATATTATTTTTGTTCTGACGTCTCTCATTTCCTCACAATAAATTGCGTAGGTTGAGCACAAGTTGTAAATGTCACTTTTCTTTAAAGTTTAATAAAGTCAAAATGTAAATACAATACTATAAAGTTTAAGTCTATCTTAATCTCGAGGCTAGAGTACAATAAGTTCCAAGCACTTTTCCTTTTCCCGTAATAAGCTCTCAAAGTCGCACACTTAGGGGTTGGTCAGGGCAAGCTTTTGTGATGTGTATGCTAAGAAAAAAAATGTAATATTTTCTGGTATTCAGAATTCAAAAATGATCGGCAAATACCAAAATGTCCTAGCTACCATGTTTCTCCGTTATCGGCGATTATTTGCAACCTAATTTAAGGTCGTTGGGAAACCGTTTTGACAAAAAATATATTTTATTTTAACTAAATGAAATACGGCGAATCAAAATCAAAACTAGAAGTTCGTATCTTGTCTTGGTTTTTTTTAGGTTTTTGAAATCTCGAAAAAAAAATAAAATTTTATATGTTTTTTCTCGAAATAAGTTTGGCGAGTTTCAGAATTCTCAGTTGATATAAAAAACTTGTAAATATTTCTGGGTAATTCAGTATTTTAAAAATGATTGGCAAAAACCAAAATGTCCCAGCTACCAGGGTTTTATCGGCGCACTATTAAGGGTTCATCAAAGAAAATTTAACCGTCGTTTCCGTCTTTTTTTTCAACCATCAGGCTTTGATTACGATACTCTGAGAATACGCGCAGCTAAAACCGCTAAAAACGCGAAAGTTGTAACTCTATGATCTCTAGTTCTTCAACTATTAAGTTCCAAGTCAAAAAGACCGAAAATCTTACCCTGACCACCCCCTAAGTGGTGCATGAGCATCCAAGGGTTAAATACCTTTCTTTTCAAGCAAATTGTGAAAAAATTAAGAGGTTCAAGATAAAAGGATTTATTTTAGCGGTTGCTTATTGTCACGATTTGGGTTTTGTCATCGCGATTTAAAATGTGAAAATGTATTACTGACATCCATTTAACCGTTCGTCTGACAGACTTCGGGTTTGCGCGACAAATCGAGTACGACGAAAAATGGAGAGGTGAAACTGTCCAAAACCTTTTGGGGTCGGCGGCTTATGCAGCGCCAGAAATTATTCAAGGAAAAATGTATGACCCTAGAAAACATGATAGTTGGAGCCAAGGGTTATTCTGTAATTATGGTTGTGGATCAATGCCATATGATGATTCCAATGTGCGAAAAATGCTCAAAGAGCAAATTAAACAAAGGTTAATATTGCAAAGTTTTTATCCCAAGAATATACAAATTTATCCACTTACTCAAACGTCCTGCCAAAAATGGCGAAACTTACGTGTCATGTCAGGTCGGTTAAGTGAGTGTTATAATAGCCACAAAATGGTTTTCTTGATAGTAAGTANAGCCGATTTACTTTATGACTAATCCTGAAAATAGCCGATTTACTACCCAGCCGCTCATCACTCATTTCATATCATCACTAATTTTTTACATAGCCGATTTACTTGATAGCCGATCTACTTAATGACTAAATTCAAAAATAGCCGATTTACTTTTTGGCTGATTTTGATAGCCGATTTACGCTTTATAGCCGATTTACTATCTAACCCCCGGCTCTGATTAGCAAACGTTATGTGTTTTTAAGTTGTAGGGCCGGGATTGGTACAAAAGTGTCATAAGGGGATATAAATACTTTTATTTTCAAGCAAATTGTAAAGAAGTTGAGAGTTCAAGATAAAAGGATTTATTTTAGCGGTTGCTTATTGTCACGATTTAGGCTTTTGTCATCGCGATTTAAAATGTGAAAATGTATCACTGACATCCGATTTAACCGTTCGACTGACAGACTTCGGGTTTGCTGTCACTGTTAAAAAGATATATGTGGACACGACTATATGGGGGGGGGAAATCCCCCTAAGTGTGTTCGATGTGGCCCCCACACCCCCCAAATTGGGGGAGTACCCTCAAACCCCCCAAATTGTATGGTTGTTTAGGAGGTTATATCAAATGTGGACACGCCTTTATTGGGGGGAAACCCCCCTAAGTGTGTTGAGAGTTCAAGATATAAAGATTTTTTTTAGCGGTTGCTTATTGTCACGATTTGGGCTTTTGTCATCGCGATTTAAAATGTGAAAATGTATTACTGACATCCGATTTAACCGTTCGTCTGACAGACTTCGGGTTTGCGCGACAAATCGAGTACGACGAAAATGGAGAGGTGAAACTGTCCAAAACCTTTTGCGGGTCGGCGGCTTATGCAGCGCCAGAAATTATTCAAGGNGAATTATTTTGATACTCAATAAATAAACGTTGATATTTTCCGAATTTGCATAGGCTTTAAATAAGCTAAGATAAGCTTAAGCTAAATAAGGCTCAAGAAACATATTTATATTGGTTTTAATCTTTTCAATACAATTTCGGAGATTTGGGCACTTTCGGCGATATGAAGACATAAATAACATTTTTTATTCAAAAATGCAAAACGCGTGAGAGTTCAAAATAACGTCATAATTTGAAAAGTTTTTCTAATTTTATATTGAGTTTAACAATATTTTCAAATGAAGTAAAATACCAAAATTTGTAGAATTAAAAACTCCATCAAACGCGGTCGAATAAAAGTTCGAAAAAGTAGATTGGACAAATTAAACCTTTATATAGAAAATGATCCCTACTGCGCCTTTCACACCACGCGTCATAACGTTGAGAAAGTGACCAATAAAATAGCGGGATTCTTGAATTAAGTCGACAATCGAGTATTCTGATTGGACACTGGGTCATAGTTATGACGCGTGGTGTAAAAGGCGCAGTAGGGATCATTTTTGATCTGACGTTATGCATGAGTCATGAATAACGTCATACTTCAAGATTGGATCATGACGCACTAAAAGTGATCTATAAAAAAACCTCAAGCTCCCACGCAATTTCGGCGATATTGGCAGTTCGATTATATGAGAACAGGAATGATTTTTATTCAAATGGTGAAATTGCTTAGGTTTTTCGGCAATATTGGCCAATTCGGCGATATTTTTTAATTGAAATGAGTAGAACCCTCATTTTTCGGAGGGCTTTAAGAGCTCTTGATTCGAGAATATTCTATAACTATCATTCAACAATTATCAAAAAAAACGCCAACAATATCAAAGAATTTTAAAAGAAGAGCCCAAATATTCTGGATAGTTAATAAATATAAAAATTAACCAAATATTCTCAGTGAGATTTAGCTTCTGTGGGCAAATGTTTACTTTTCGCGGCACATCTGACTTATTTTTAACCCTTTTCAAAAATCCTGGGCGTTTGCCTTGCACCGCGTACTTCTGCGAACTCCTTGAATTAATTGTTAAATAATTATCACAATTTCTTTGCAAAAGTGCGGTAAAGACATTTGGTCAAATAGTGGCAACTTTTGTTCGAAAACTTTCTATCCGAAAATTTTGAAGTGGCAAAAAGTTTACCATCAAAAGAAAAACTATGGAAAAAGTGCAAATCTGTCAAAATGCACCGACCCCCTTTAAGAGGGTTCTGAATGTAAATTGCTGTAATTGCTGGGTATTTGTAACCACTTTTCAACAGTCTGTAACTTGTGATTAAACTGATCAAACATGAAAATGAAATACATATATTGTTCTGTAAACACTTTTCATAATTGTTAAAGACCCAAAAATTTTTTCTCATTAGTAACAAATTCGTAAATCGTATTACGAAAACGAGTTTTAAAAATGCACAATTTTTGCCCAGCAGTCAAAAACTCGAGCAGGTGATACGAATTAGTTGAAACTTTCAAAATAACACGGAAACATAACAGTCGACCAAACGACGGTAAAGAGATAATTAGTTTACGTTCAGGTGATTCGTAAAAATGAAAAAAAAAACAAAAAAAAATGACTTTCGTAAACAGTGCAAAATCTCTCTTATATATCATTAAAAATTATTTTTATTGAAGCAAAAATATTAAGCAAATAAAATGCTTACAAACGACGGTATTAAATTTGTGTCAATTTTTGTCCATTTCTTTTTATCACAGATACTGCGCGCACTGCTGTATTATGAAAAGTAGCGTGTTAATTACATAACAAATAATAGAAAGTCGATTTTCCTTCAATAAAGGGGATGCACGTTTTTAAATATACTTTTTCATATCAGTTTTTCACAGAGAATTCATTTTTGTCATTTTTATGAAATTTTTATTAATATTTCTTCAATACACCAATTTTGGATGAAACTCAAAAAATAGACTTTTAACGTCGGAATAAAGATTTTTTATAAGTCATAATAGATTTGTCAGGCCCAATTTACCCATACATGATATTTTTATATTTAATTAATCAAAAAAAGAAACTTTATTTGTGCATGCAAATTGACATGCAGAACCCCCTTAAGGGAGTGTATGACTCTTCAACAACCACACCTTGCGGTCAACCTAGACCCCTTATTCTTATTCTTGTCTCCAGAATACCAATGATTGCGCATTTTTTGATCAATCCAAATAGTTTAATATCACTTCGAGTAACAGAGACTGTACTTTACTGGTAAATTTTGACCAGCCGGTACATTCGATAACGGTGCAAATAAAAATCCGTCTGGAAAAACTCTTAGCTGCCGAGTCACCTCAGTTAATCTTGAATAACGGAATTTTAACTCCCATGAGAACTCGAGAACTAAAAAGTCACTTTCCGGACTTAAACCGATTTTTTTAAAAATGAAATTAAAATGATCACAAAAAAGAAGGGCAAGTAAAATCGGTACACATTTCTGAATTTCAAAATTCCTTTTTTCGAATTGTCAATCATAATAATTGATATTTTTTCGAAAAAAATGGAAAATAACATAAGTCATGTTGCATAACCGTGAACAATTTTGAATTTAAATCGAACCGAATCACTCGAAAAGTCTATCGGGGGGG
>SCLH01000579.1:83585-109195 GCA_004367855.1 Oikopleura vanhoeffeni | reverse complement strand
ATAATAAACCTTCCCAAAATACGTGACATTGCACACCCGTTTTTTACCGGAAATTATCAGTTTCTTGAAAACCGCCCTTTAGAGATTTTTGAAAAATTCCAAACAAAATCAAGGATTTCGAAAAAAAATATCAAGAATGAAATTCGACCCTACCCGTTTTATCCGACCCATCTTAAAGAAATCGAGCCCCTAATTTTGGATGGTTTGTCAATAATAAGATAAAGGGTTTCTTCACTATGTAATCTGTTAATCTAGGTTGATCCCGAAATATTAATCCATTTTAATAAATTCATGACCGAAAAATGTAATTTTGAAATGTTTCTAAATCACATTTTCTGTGAATAATTTTTCACCAAAATTAGTAAATCTAAGTGGCGCTGGAAGTATTTTAGCTAAAAATCGTGAAATTGCGAAGTTTTTTTCGGCGATATATGGGCCGGCAATATCGCCCCCGCTGTACCTTCGTGTTAACCAATAAGGACATGTTTGGGTTTCCGGCTGAAAACAGTCATTTTCGCCGGAAGAAAAATGTTCGAAAAAAGAGGTAGGGAGCTTAAAATACAATTGCCGCCTTGCATTTTAACTCGCAGTGGACTTTGGTCTCGCGTTACCAAAAAGTAACCTTATATAGATAATGCTCTCTAGCGCTATTTACATTGTATAAGTTTCTTTTTTAAATTTTCAAATTAAGTCGGTTTAGGTCTTATTTTTGCCGTTTTGGCCAGATAGAAAAACTAAACATATTTTTAAAAATAATATTTTTAGAGCTAATGTTGTTATTGCCGCAAAAACTGCCGAGCCACATGCAAAACTTCCCGGAACAATTTATACTGCTGCTGCCGAATGTGAAGCTCTCGGTGGTCGGGCTCTCCCACTTATCTGTGATGTTAGAGAAGACAAGAGTGTACAAGAAGCCGTTGCTAATACTGTAGCCGAATTTGGAGGAATTGATATCTTGGTAACCTTCAAAAAATTTTACGATGTGTATCATTGCGCGCAATTGCGTATCAGCCGTTTTTTCTATTTCCGTTTTTTACCGGACGTTTGCAAAAATTATCGGTTTTCGCCAGAAAAAAACATCAAAAATTACCGGTTTAAAATCGGAGATCGAAAAAACTGCTCTGCAATAGCACGTAGCTTGACAAATTATATATCGGCCATAAATTTCGGAAAGACCAAATGTACCAGTACCGAACTATCTTTTTTATTTCACTCATGACGAGTCACTCATCTAAAAAAAATCTCATCCTACTAGACTTTAGTTAACGGTGGAATGTAATTTTTCAAATATAAAGAACACTTTTAATTTTAAAATATTTCGGTTAATTCTTGGTAAAAACCGTTTATTCCCCTTAATCATCGGTTATCACAGAATTTTAGCTCTACCGCTATGTATTTGATGGTTAGATTGCAAGCGAAAGTTCTCGTAGTGAACTACTTTTTCAACTTAATTAAAAAAAATGTCCCCATTTCACTTAATATCGACATTTAATAAAAAAAAACTTTGAGTTTGCTGTGCGCTTAAATAATTAAATGCAAATTTTTATCAGGTGACGCCCATTTTTTCAATTTGGTCAAAATTTCCCAAATCTACTTTTTTGCAATTTTGTTTTATTGTGTTTGGTGGAGTACTTAATTCTACACATTTGATTATTTGAGTTTATTTGAACTAATTCTATATGTATTCATAAAACTGATAAGATTATGACGTCATTTCGAACGCCCACGCGTTTTTCATTTTTGACAAAAAAACGCAGTAAACGAGAAAACTCAGGCTGTAATTTCCGTCCTCATATCGCCGAAAGTGCCTAGATTGCCGGAACGTTTTGGCAAAAAACTTTCGGAGATAATGGGCCTCCCCTTGCATACCCTTTTACGTTGGCCGTCATACATAAAGCCACCTTAGTGGCTCAGTCAGTGCTTAGTAAGCACTGCTTACCTACTGAACAGTAGTAAATATTAGTATTTAAGATTAATAACGCTTCAGCTATTTCTCTCACTGGAACTCTTCACACAAATATGAAAAGGTAAATTAACTTCCGAAATAGGTGCGTCCTTATACAGGAACTCCACCAAACCCGTAATTGTTTTAATTAAGATACGATTTAATGCATTCCATCAATGGTCGAGGTACTTTCATGGTCTCGCAAGCTTGTCTTCCACATTTGTTAGAATCCAAAGCCAACGGAAAAGTTCCACACATCTTAAATAATTCCCCAGTAAGTTAATTTATATTCAATTTTTTTCTCTTGTTTCTGGTGCGAGCTAGGGTGTCACCTAACTCGACTAAATCGGAAACGGTGAGGTGGCTTTTTTTTAATGCAACCCACCCTTGTCAGCATGATTTCTCGAAGGCCATAAGAGATATCGACTAACGGATTTTTGTATCATGTACAGTGTACATTGTACACAAATAAATTTGTGATATGTAAAACTTTTTTCTTTTTTTCCGAGTCAACCGGTTCACCGGTAATTGATTTTTAAACCGAAAGTTCATGAGTTCGAATCTCAATAGGCAAAAAAGCTACCTGATAAATGACAAAAATGATAAAGGCCATTAACATTATTTTTTGACTCTGATTTAAAAAAAAATGCTTTCAAAAAATTTTGATCGTAATTCTAAAAATTTCCGATTTCAAGATATTTTTTGGCTCAAAATACATTAATATGGGTGTTAAAATGATCTCTGGAAAGCGAACATTTTGATCTCCAGTGCGAACATTTTTTTTAACATTATCAGCAATTTTTCATATAAAATGAATACAGTAAACTTCAAAGTAACTTATAAATTAAAATCTAGAAACATTTTTTGCCTAAAATATTTTTGTACGGTGAAGTGTCTTTAGTAGGACGGACCTTTTTTCAAAAGTTTGCCCCAATGACCTCTAATGACGCAGACAATTTTTCTGAAGTTTGCCTGGTTGTGCTTCAAGGACAAACCTTTGTCGTCCTACTACAGACACTTCCCTGTATAAATAATACTGTATACATACCGGGTAATTCAAATTTTTTATATTTAAATATTTTCGTTTGTTATACGATACGGATAATGTGTTTTGGCTTCAAATCGAGGAGATCGTCGTAGTTTAAACGACCAACGGCAGAAAAATCATCGGAAAAAATACGAAGGACCAAAACACATTTTCCGTATTGTAGGATCTGGAAATAAAAAAAGAAGACATTTTAAAAATGAAATAGTTTTTGTATCGTCTATGAAACAGCATATGCTGAATTTTTCCTCATATATGAATTTTTAAAAACACAGTTACCTGAGCGGTAAGTAGTAATTTCTGAATCCATCAAGTAATCTGAGATCAGTGATGCCGCATCACTGATGCGGCATCTCTAAAAAAAACTCCTCCAATCTCCTTGACCGATTCTAAAAAGTATACTACCGGTTAAAAACTGGAAATCGAAAAAACCGGCTCTGCAGTGTCACGTAGTTTGGACAGTTATGTACCAAAATTTAAAAAATATCGTATGTGCCACTTCCGAGCTATCTAACGGTTTTATACGATCCTTCTTAAAGAAATGGAGCCAAACCACGTCCGTTTGAAAGCATTTCAATGTACCCAAAGGTCAATTTTCGATAAAAATTTCGACATTTTTTGCATGTTTTAGGCACTTTTTATTTTCAGACCCAATAACGGTTATAGTAAAACCTCAATGAGAAATATTGCCAGTATGATATATGATATGACTGTCGTATTTGTCTTTACTAAAGACTCGTTAGAGGACTACGTCTAAGAGGAAAAACGACAAGAGCATTTTTTTAGTGAAATTTTCCTCAAATGGACAAAACGACACGTTTTCAGGTGGACAAAACGACAAAAAATTTTCTGTCCTCTTAGACAAATAGGACAGTATATGATTCATATAGGAATTTATTTGAACTCGTGTGCTAGTTAATTAATATTATAATATTTTATATATATAAAAAAAAAATTTGTATCGAAATCTGTAAGTTTAAATCTTTATTATTTAATAATGGTTGAAAATAATAAGAAATAAATCGAAAACGTTACCACAACCGAATAAGTTAATATTATTCAATTTAGCCTTTGGATATGAGAGCAAAATGGTTCGTATGAGCACCGCCTACACGATTGCTAAATACAATATGTCTCTCTGCGCCTTAGGAATGGCCGAAGAATTCGAAGGAGATGTAGCAGTCAACACTATCTGGCCAATAAATCCAATTTGGGTGAGTTTTGAACAATAGAATATTTTGGTGAAGTTTAAGCCAATTTTTTAATGTGAACGGGGAAAATCAGCTGTCATTTAAAAAGACGAAATAGAGACTACAATCAGTATCAAAATGGTGAGAAGCATTTCCGAACCGTTTTTCGCATACTCGCATTTTTTCAGAATCCGAAAAATATTTTTGGAAATTTTATATATTTTGCCAAAATTTTTAAAATCTTATTTTCAAATGACCAGAAATGTCGCAAAATAAGTAGAAAACGAATGATTCGATATTTCTAGATTTTTGGCGGAATCATAAAATTTAAAAATACGAATTTTCTATAAATGTTGGATTAATTTTGGCATTCTTGACAATTGTTTAAATATATTTATATTATATACTTAAGTTTTCAATTCAAATTTTTTCTTTTAACGTTTCGGTTTATTCCATTATCAAGAGTGAGAGAAAAACTGAAATATATCCAATTTTTTCTCTCACTCTGATATTGGATAACCGAAACGTTGAAAAAAAACATTTTTTTTAATTGAAAACTTATATATATAATCGAAACAACCCTACAATAATTGTTTAAATGACATCTATAAGTAGGGTGCGCAGCGGAACCCTACAGACTGACTAAAACTCCTGATAACATTTTATTTGCTATTGGGGGTAATCGCCACCGAAAAAGACGATTCCGAGCAAAGAAAGTTTTTTTGGGCCATCTAGTGGTCAGAAAGTGAGTTTCAAAAACCCTCATTCAGCACTAATTCGTTTTTGAGCATTAATCAGCTCATTTTTTAGTTTTTCTTCTGGCAAGGATGCTACTCACATACACATTTGCTATTTTCTGAAAAAATTTCATTAATTTCTTCGTAGTTTTCTGTCCAGATATTAAACTCTTGAGAGCTGGTAGTCAGTGAAAATGATCTTAATGATCCGATGTGTAGTTAGTGAGAAAAATCACATCGAATTTTTGGTTCTTGAAGTCTTCTGGTAGCCGAACTGGACGTCCGAGAGATGCGAGACTACGGCAATTGTGATTTCTTTCGCCAAATTAGTCCAGTCCAAAATTTAAAGAAAATATGGCAAAGGAAACAGTACCCCTCAAGTCGTTTTTTCCCTCGGGCTTCCTAAGATGTATCTTTTCTGAGAGAATGAGACCAGACGGTTTTTGGCATATGAAACTTGACCGAATATGCAATGGTGAGAATTTTTCTTGACTTCGTAGGTTGATCACGTGCTCAGGAATCAGAAATCTAACTTCCACATGTGTTCATTATATGATTATGGTCGGTCTCAGAAAAATACACAAAATTAAGAAAATTCAGCAAATCTCGATTTATCAAATACAGGGCGGACCCGATCACCGGCCTAATATCGCCGAAAAAAACCTACGCAATTTAGCTGAAATACTTCTCGTGCCAATATCAGCGAATTTGCCAATATTGCCGAATTTTTTTGAGATTTCTTTTGCAAATTACTTTGTGGGCGTGGTGAATGACGTCATTTTCAAGATTGAATTTCTCAAATTTCCTCTTTTCAACTTTTATTTGAATGAGTGGCGCTTAAAGTAAGCACTCAAGTGCTTAATTCTATCTAACCTTATAAAATTGAAAAATTGTTCGACACATGACTCATGTGACATGCCGCATTTCGACCGCCTGCGCGTTTTTTCATTTTTTAAACAGAAAATGTATTTATCCTCCCATATCGTTGAAAGTGCCAATATCGCTGAAAATGCCCGATATCGTCAAAACTATTTGGAACAAAAACTTTCAGCGATATTGCCTCCCCCTGTAACCGGTTATTAGAAAAATTATAGCCATTGCATATTCGGCCAGGATTCATGTGCAAAAAGCCGTTTGTCCTTATCTAGTCTGGTTCTTTCAGAACATATCGTCGATATGATATCGATATGATATCGATCCTGCCTATGCGTCAAATTTTATCATGTCACAAGAAAAGGCAGAGCCCAATCACATCACTCGATTGTCGAGAATCCTGTGATTTCATTGGTCACTTTCTCTTCTTGTTACGTAGTGATAAAATTCGACTCATAGGCAGGATTTTCGATATACCCAGGGAGCGAACCGGGCCAAAATCTACCTTTTGAATTAGGGGGTTTAGCAAACAACGGGAAAAAATTAAGGCGTATAATTTAAGAAGAAAAAAGAACATTGCCGGTTTGCTCCCTAGATATATAGATATACCCATTAGCCGAGTCAAAAAAATCGACCTTACAATAAATTCATAACTTAATTTTTTACTTCAGACCGCAGCCATGGCTATGTTATCGCCTGGCGGAGACTCAGCGTGTCGTACCACTGATATCATGTCCGACGCCGTCTACGGTATTTTATGCGAAGACACCGATTTCACTGGAAACTTTATTATTGACGAAGAATATTTGAGAGAAAGACATGGCATTACAGATTTTGAAAGTTACAATTGCGATCCTGACGTCAAATCCGAAGATTTAATGAAGGATTTTTTCCTCCCAGAAAAATATGATTAAAATATTTGAAAAAATTATTTATTTTTGTAGCTGTATCTTACCTGACATAAATATACTAGTTTTCAAACAAATTTGAGGATATAAATTCAGAAGAGTGTCTCTTTAAGGACGGACTCTCAGGCGCACATTTATTTCAAAAAGGTTGCAGTTGTACTCGTAGAAGGTTAAACTTTTTTCTTGAAAATTTTGCAAGGTCCATTAGTAGGACACATGTATTTTTTATATTTAAAATCCTTAGGTAATTTTTTTTAAGCACCACCCCCTCTGAAAACCAAACGGTAGGTGATATCGAGAAACGTTTTTTTGTTTCTGATAGCCAAGAAAATTTTAGCCGAAGAGAAATTTTTTCGATTTCTGACTCCGACCGGTAATCACTTGGTTTTGAGAGGGGTGGTGCTTTAAAAAAATGTTACCTCTAAAGATAACGTTTTTTTAGGCGGGCAAAAACCCGTTTCTTGATATCTACTACGGTTTTTGCTGCAGAGGGGGGCCCGCAAAAAAAAGTTACCTTACTCGATCAAATTTCTAAGATTTTGGTAGAGAAACGATTTTTTGCAATTTTAAAGCTGAATACGGACATTCCGAAATTTTGTCGCTCACCTAATAAGAAAGCACTTTCGAAATCGGATTCGCCTTATAGAGACTCTCTTCTGTTTGGTTTTATTTTGATTAAGTTTCAGATATGTCAATTACGACGGGCCCTCAGGTCGTTTTTTGCCACTTTTTCAGCCAAAATTTTTATATAATTCGGCTTTTGAAAACAACTCATCTGATTGAGTTCTTAGATAGCTCAAACTGAGCACAAATATTTAAAGAAAACAAAATTGAAAAAAGAGTCCCAATCAGGCCATTGTTTCCAATTTTTTAAACAAAACCCGATAATCAAGAAAATTCAGTATTCTTAGAAAAAAACAAAAAATGGTCCGATTCTATCCAATTTATTATTATTTTATTATTCACTAGATATTTGTGCTTAGTTTGAGCTATCGAAAAACTTAGTCGGATAAGTCGTTTTCAAACGCCGAATCATATAAAAAATTTGGCTGAAAAAGTGGCAAAAAACGACCAGAGGGCCCCGTAATCGATATCTTAAGGTAGGGACCGTCAGTTGGGAAATGTCTCCATGGAATTTTTCTTCAAAGAAAATATACAAAGTTAGATTTTTGCGTCCTTGAGTATAAAACGTATCTATTATCTAAAATATGGATTTGAAAATTGTGAAAATTTGTCTCTAAGCACGGCCACCTAAGGGGGTAGTCGAGGCACTTTGGATCTTTTTCAATAGGCGCTCCCACATTAACGAAGAATAGGAAAAACTTTATTCCAGCATGAATATCTATTTTTTAAAGAAAAACGTTTCAAGTAATAATTGACTTCAAAAAAGGAATTTTCTGGTTTAGTTTAATCTTAATCACCTCTTCGACCTCTAGGAAAGCGAAAAATGAAATCTTAAAAATTTTCAAAGCCTTCGTTTAGAAGCCAATTTTTATCGGGATTTTACCAATTCTTCGGGATTCGATTTTGAATTTTGCCGTAGGGGCGCTATATCGGGAAAATCGCATTTTAAGTTTTTTTTTTATTTCGTCTCTAGCACCACATGTGGTCACAATTGACCGATGGTTTATAATACCGTTCCAGAATAATTGCGCATCTCGACAAATTACGATTTAGGCAAAAATGCAAAACTCGGATCCCGAAATACGATTCATATTCAAGAAATAAGATCGTTGAATAATAATCGAATCATAGACGACGGCTGTGACGGCTTTTCACTTTAGTGCAAGTTGTGACCAGCGTCCAGTTTGGTACCGATTGTAAGCGAACCAGATATCAGAAGCAAAAAATTATTTTTGGAGGCACCCAGGAGGTTTAGTACCCAAACTTGGCCGGGGTTTAGTGTCAACTCGAACCACCGGTAATTACCGGTTAACCGGTAATTACCGGTTAAATCCTAAAACCTCGATATTTCGATAACTGTGGGCCCTTTAGGGTAGTTTTTTTTAGGTAACCCCACCCTAGTCATGACGATTACGGGATAGCCATAGGCGATATCGAGAAACGGTTTTTTGCATTCAACTGCCACCTAAAAAATTTTTATTAAGTTGATTTGACATCGAATCTTGATGGGCCAAAATTTTTTTTCTTTAAATCAGTCGGATTTCATTTCAGGACCGAAGACACTAAAATTTTTCGGCGAATATTTTCAGGGTCAAATTTTCTTATACACGTTGTATGACGCCAAAAGGTCAAATAACAAAAATGACTCGTTTGGGGTCACGTTACCTGTCATACCAAACCGGACGCTGGTTATACACTGCACTAAAGTGAAAAGCCGTCTGTGAAAATTTTTAATATATCATTTTCTCGATTTTCCAGACGGTCAGCAAAAAAAATTCTCAAATTGTTAATTAATTGTAACCTTTGTTCTGGATTCATGGTAAAATGAAGTCCTTCCTATTCTTCGTTTATTAGGGAGCACCGATTCAAAAATTTCGAAATAACCACCCTCTTAAAACCCTTTTAACGTTAACGATGAATTTCATACATAATTAAGCTTTAAAACTGCAAATTTGTAATCTTTCTCAAGGAGTGGAAGGATATCATTGTCGTATTTTCCTCAGTTACCTAGATAAGTTCGATTGAAATGAGCACTACAAGAAAAATCCCAGCAGATACAAGAAGACAATTTCCGGCAGTTTACGCTACAAAATTTATTCTTAGAATGGAATCCATTCAATGGATACATCAGGTTTTTGGAGCAGATTTTCAGAGGCGAGATAAAACTTTAAAGTAGTACCTAAAGGTTGTTTTTTTAAGGTGCCGCTGATTTGACACAGTCACCACAGACGAACCGTATGAGATACAGCAGGGTCCGGCGGATAGTTGGAGGCGGATAGTTGGAACCCACGCAAAAACCTACGTAAACCTCCGCAAAAGGCTACGCATCTGAAAATAAAATTTATTCGTTCCTGACGTCCGGCGGATAGTTGAAGGCAAAATATAGGGTTTATTCTTCAACCGTTCCTAGGCAAAAGATAGGCATTTTTTAACCAGATTTTTAGACCAAGATTCTCCGTTCGGCGCGACAATGAAAAATACATTTTTTTAAAAACATGTTCAGATTGATCAATGAAGTGTCGGTATTTCAAGAACTTTAAAAACATGTTTTCAAGTCTCGCAGACAATGTCGGCTAGCTTGAAAGTGGGTCAATAGTTATTCCGATACAAATATTTAGTTTTTCTGGTATGAGAGTGATTTAGTGTAAGCATAAATTGTTTTTTGATAATTTCCAAATGGGACACAATTGTTTCCTAGAAATTTTAAAGATTTTCGGCCAATTTCAAAAGTGATATCGAAGATCCTGCCTCTAACTAGTTAGTTTTTTTATAGGGGCGGCAGATTTCATTTTTCACCACGGACTAACCGTAAGAGATATTGAAAAACGGTTTTTTGCATTCAACTGAAAAAGCTTAGGCCAAAATTTTTTGATTTTTTTTACTTGACCGGTTAACCGGTAATTCACGGTTTTACCGGTTTCTTCAGTTTCTCTTAAATAATAAACAAAAAACTACCCTAGTGTAATTTTTATGTCAATAACAACATAAAAACATAGACGATTGACATAAAAATTACACTAGGAAGGTTCTTCGATATAGACCAAAGTAGCTTAGGTAACTTATAAATTAAGTATAAATTTTCAATTCAAAAATTGTTTTTTTTTCAACGTTTCCGTTTATTCCATTATCAAGAGTGAGAGAAAAAATTTAAATACAGATTCATCGAAAATATTTTGTTCAAAAAGCAATTTAGCAAATCGAGCCTATAGTTTCGCAACATCAGCTTTAGGATTTGTTCGCAGACTTTCTTCGCGGACTTCAAGAACTTTAAATTTCTCTTCGACCGATAAATGATACTTTTTTACAGTGTTTTTATTTTTTTCCTTAGAAATCGTTTTCGAATTCATGTTTATTAAAAATTAATTTTATTTCATTTTTTCGATTAAATTAAATTTATACATTCTAGAAGATTTGTAACGAAAAATTAACTTTAAAATCACCAAAAATTCTTACTCTGACCACCATTTAGCTCTATTATAAACTCTAGATATTGTTTGAATTGACCAATCAGAGCACATTTTCCCAGAAGTCCGGCGGATAGTTGGAGGTTTTTGGCGAAAAACGTTCCAACTATCCGCCGGACTCTGCTATATCACAAAACGTTTATTTGCCTTCAACTGATACTAAAAGAGCTTAAGCCGAAATTTAAAAGCCTAAAGGCCGAAATTTTTGGATTTTTTTTGTTTTACCGGTCATTTCCGGTTAGAACCGGTTATTTGAAATTTCACCTAAATAAAACAGTTTATTATTACACAAAAGTACCTTCAAAACATGTTATATGGTTCAAATGTCAATGGACAATTCTTTAAAGACATCAAAATTAAAACATCAAAATTTTTAATATTTGGCATACAACAAATGTCTCATCATCGGAGAATCAAATTTTGTCTTAGGTCTGATTCTTTAGATGCCTTATATAAAACGGCACATACGATCTTTTTGTAATTTTGGAAAACTTAATTTCTTGAGTTTCATTTTACAGCCATTATTATTAGTTATTCTTAAAGTTTCATTCTATACCCATATTGTATTTCCGGTCATCTGAAAATCTCGAATTTTTGAAAAAAATCTCTAAAAAACTTTCGAAAATTAAGAAAAAATCTGAGCTTTTTAGCTTTCAGTAAATGCAAAAAAACGGTTTGTGATATCTCATACAGCTCGTCTGTGGTGACGCAGTCAAATCTGTCGCACCTAAAAAAACTACCTCAAAAATATTCATTAGATAATTCAGGCTTTCGTATATTTTCGAGAATGGTACATCCGATTAAAAAATCCAAAATGTACCTCAGGGTCAATGAGTTAATACATCTGATTTTTTGGTGTTTTAATCCACTGATCGGTTGATCGGTAATCAGCTGAAGTATCAGTAAACTCTTCTTTTTCTCACGCTGACAAAAGTAAACCTTGAAAATAACCTTGAGAGGGTGACTTTCGGAAAGCGAAATCTTGCCATTATTTGGCAAACTTTTTTTGACACGAGACACCATTTTGTGGTTTAAAGAGCAATTTTGACATGAATTCTGAACGAGTCCTATATTTAAGTAGACATTGTTTTGAAGGACAGTGTCTAGAAGGACTGCGTATATATAGAGAAAAGGACAAACAATCTTGGTGGGTGTAGACACTCCGGGTAGGCCGTACAACGGCCAAAACGTTATGACGGCCAAGGTTGTACAACGGCCTAATATTACGGCCTAGTTAAAAGATAGGGCAGAAGTGTCTACACCTACCAAGGTAGATGTAACGACCCCATCCTAGTTAAAAGGTACACCCCGCCCGTTGAAAGATAGGGGTGGGGTCATAACACCCACCAAGGTTTAATTTTTGATATGAAAAAACGACACCCTTAAAAATGAGTGAACATTTTCAAAAGATTATTTTCACTGGTGTTTTTCCAAAACCATCAAGCGTCTTTATAGCTCAGATTTTTTCCTTGCATGCTCTCTAGCGCCATTTTTTAGATTTTTCGGATATTTTTAGCAAAATTTATTAGATAAGGACAAAACGACACGTTTCCACATTGACAAAACAACAAAAATCAGATCGTCCTTATAGACACAAACGACAGTACTACCAATTGTCGTATCAAATGGCCAGACGACAGATATCAATTCATTTTATTATTAATTAATTAAATTGATTATTAATTAATCATTTATTTATTATTAATTCATTTTATTAGTTAAGCCAGTTGAATTATTAATTTGCTGGAATTATGCGAATATCCGCGGTCCCAGATCAGCTAAGCAATGTTTTCTATGATGCTATCTTCGTAACAGGCGATAAGGGCCATGATTATGAATCCAGTAACCATTCCCAAGTTTTGAATGAAAAATCGAAGATATATTCCTGGTTCGCCACGGGTTAATTTCGTTTCAGGAAGCTAGAAAATTTTTTTTTTTAATTTTTGGGGAGACAATTTTTAAATATTTATTAATGCGAGGTTTGGAATAAAAAAATTGGTGAAAATTATGACATCCACGAGAATCATCAATTTGGTTCTTTCTTTCAAAAATTCGATAAAAATTTCAAAATTAACGATTAAGAGCTGAATTAAGCGCATTTTTGAACATTATTTTAACTATAATTTATAACAATTTTGGCCGCAAAATAATGGTGACATCGTTTTTGCTCTTTGGTCAAAATTTAATATTTTTTCGCCAATTTTCTCTTCTCTATCTGTATTTTTCCCTATTGTCCTAATAGACGAAAAACACTGGATTATGCACTAAAAAAATTGGCTTTCTCATAACTAAATTATATACCTCCACAAATTGTTATAAAAAAGTTATAATCACCTATTTTTCAAAAAAAAAATTATATTAACAATGCCTTAATGTGTTTGCCGCAGCACGCTTTTGAATCCGCGCCTATGATTGGCTTGCTTTAGTTAAGCGATGTGTGTGGAGGCGCGCAAAAGTGGAGATTCTCGACATTTACGTTCAGGCCACGATATATCTGTTATCAAAAAATTTTGTCCAAAAAGCAAAAAAGGTTTTTAATGTTTTTCGCCAAGATATTTATTTTTTGTTTCTCAAACAAAGCTCAATAGGTGGTAAAAATATTTTTAAATAATTGATAAATTATTTATCATTAATGGCGTCCAAAACTTTTGCTCATGTTCAGCTGTTCATCGTAAATTCTAAAATTTTCGAGAGCATTTTTCAAAAATTAAGCCAATATGACATCAAACCCCTAAATGCAGTAGTATAAAATCTAAGCTGTCCTTATAGACTCAACCCCAGTTTTTTGTTATCAATTTACTTCATTTTTGTAATTATTTCAGTCCAAATTAAAATCAGAACAGTATTTAACATTAAAGTAACCCTTAAAAACTACACCAAGGTACCTTCATCGATATAACGAGATAAGTATGAAACTTACAATGTGCAAAAGTGCAATATAAACAAATAATCCGCAAACCATGGCGAGCATCCAGGTTGAAGCATCAGTCGTAGAAGCGATTGAAACCCCAGCATACAATCCAACAAAACTCATGCATGCAGCCAGTAAATTTAACCCAAGGGCCTGTTTATTTGAGAGGCCAAATTTTCGATAAATGACAAAATCGCCGAGTTCGTGAGGTAGCTCGTGCAAAAGAATGGCAATCGAGGTTGAGACACCGGTTGGCCATCCTTTGAAACGGATTATTAAATTTTGATCAAAATTTTTTTTTTATTCGGCAAGAAAACATTTCGTAGATTACCGACCGTAATTGTTTCTTGCCAGAACATTTTTGAAAATATCGTACCGAGTTTCTGTCTACGTATATGGACAATATTGACAAAACCTAAGCTTTTTATTTTATCATGTCCTCCTAATAGGGGGCCCTATAATAGAAAGATGGGTGTGATTGAAAAAGAGCGTGATTGCTCGGTCCGTCTGAAAGCACTCGTAGAAAAGGTCCGTCCTTATAGAGAAAAATTCAGAAAAATCCGTGTTTGGTCTATCACACTTTTAATTTTTTTTTGCTTAAAAAGTAACTTTGTAATCAAGAAATATACCGTATATTATATACGTCAAGCGTTTTTCGGAATTTTTTTTTTGTCGGTGGTTTTTTGGCCTCAGCATTTGCCTCTATGTACTATTTTAATTGTACAAGATAATTCAAACCCGATAATATCATCCAACAGCCAAGGGTTTAACTCCGAGCCACTTTTTAAATGTTTCTTCGGTTGTCCCGTTTAATCGGCAATTGACCAGTTAAAATTTAAAACATAAGTTTTGAGAATACATGCTTCGAGGCCATTTTTTTTTGCATTTGTACAAAGTTTCCTCGAAAAGTTTTTAGCAAATATTTTTTTGTATTTGACCACCAAAATTTTTTGGAACAAAAGCGAAAGAGCTGTAATTTGAGACCTTTAGAGGTGTTATATGACAAAAATGTTATTGAAAATTATTTTCTATTGATATATTATAATTTCATGTCACCAGTTCCTCTGACTTTAAATCTGAACAAACTATAATTTGACTCCGTGAGGGTGTCAAATAAAAAAAAATTGGCTGAAAGTTTTGACACAAAAAAGCAGTCGATGCGGAAAATAATGGCTTCGAAGGAAGTGCGGTAATCTCAGACCCGACTTTTTACATTTCTACCGGTCAATTTCCGGTATAACCGGAGATCCAATAAAAAATCCAAAACAAAAATTGGTCCTGGAGTTAGGCCTTTGCTTTTGTATGCAGCAATTCCTTTCGTATGCGCGCTCGAATCCGAATTTTTTTTTGAAGCGTGTGAAATAAGGGCTTAAAAATCAAATTATTCTTTGTCAAAGGATATTTCGAAATATTTTATAATCCGTGCCTACAGCCCAAGAAACTCCGATTGCAAGTCCATCCACAATATTATGTAAAGTATCTCCGATGAAAATCGTGATAATTGAATTCCATTTTATTCCCGAACTTGCTAGACTATCAGCCTTCGCTTTTTCGGGCTTTTCATCAAGTTCTACAGTCTCAGTTGTAACGTACGCCTCGTTCTCTACACCGGTAACAGCGGGTGGGCCATGACTTTTTGAGGGTTATTTTTTGTCTTCAAATAAAACTTACTCGGCATATTTTTCAAGATAATTTTATATTTAAATTTTTGAGAGGTGTGCCTAGGTCTTGCTAAAATTTGGCTTGCATTTTTTGATTTCTAGCGCTGTGTTCAAGAACATACACATGTATCGAAAAATGATCCTTACTGCGCCTTTACACCACGCGTCATAACTATGAGCCAGTGTCCAATCAGAATACTCGATTGTCGACTTAATTCAAGAATCCCGCTATTTCATTGGTCACTTCTCAAAGTTATGACGCGTGGTGTAAAAAGCCGTGTATATACTTGTCTTCTATGTAACAGGATAATGCCATGCGTATGAAAGCGCATCGAAGAATGAGAATGTCTTTGGTTAACAAGAGGTCACAACTCCGGACTTCTGCTGAGCTAGCCTCGAGGGGTTCTACTCGATTTCCAGTAGGGATCATTTTCTGTATAAAAGGCCAAATCAAAAATGTCCTTATAAACTAACTTGAGTGTTATTTTCAAAATGGATTTTGGAATTTAAAAAAATTTAAAAAAAAATGTCATCTTCTGTCAAAAAAAGGCAAATTTTGATCAAAAAAATTGCAAATTGACGATAACGGGACAACCGTTGTAGGTATAAATTTTCGGTATGTGTCAAAATCTGTAGGAATGATTCCTAGATATGTAGGTTTTAATTAGGGCTTTTTCGAGTTAAATGAAACAAGGCTTTTTTGTTTGAGGTCGCAGAGTTCCCATTTTTCGAATATATTATCAGCTATCGATGAACTTTATGAAATAGGCATTCGAATTTTGAACTTTTATCTTGATGTTTCACAACTGGCGCTCAGAGAATTAGCGGCGCACCATTTCGCTTGAAAACAAAATCCGTTCTTCAAATTGTCAATTATTAAGCTGGAAAGTTCTAATTTGTTCGAAAAAGTTTCAAACGTAATAACGGGAAATTTAAAAAAAAAACAGTTCATTCTAAAGCGATTGCTGACAATTTTCGAGAACATTTGTCCTGAAATTTATATTTTAGTACGGGATACAATAAAATATTATTCAATGACTGTCAAGCATTAAAGCTTTGCTGCTTCTACGATTAACTATAGTCAGTTTTGAAGCCCTTTGACGAGCTTATTATGAAAAACAAAATATCCTTCAATTTAGCATAACCCGAAAAAATTCACTACAAGATTGGCCATGAAAATCGATACCCATTTTTCACTTTTAAATTCCTCATTTCAAATCGTCAGTAAAGTTATTATAGTAGGACGCATTTTTTTTCGAAACATTTCCCACGGTCCCTGTATAAGGGCGGACCTAATTCTCAAAATTTGCCAAGTCCTATATAAGGACGCATATTTTGTCGATAGTTTTCCGGGTCCGTTATAAGGACGCGAGAGCATATCGTCCTACTAAAAGATGACTTCTTAACCTAAAGTAAATTGCCCTTTCCTATGAGAATGACCTCCAACTCCAATAATCTTCATTGCACTTTCCATAATCCACATGCCGTACATTACAGCCAGAACAACGGATAATTTCTTGAGTGCCATGAAGAACTCTTCTTCGTCCTCATGATCGTCGTGGTCATCGTGACCTTCGGTAACTGCGTGATCGTGCAGACCGAGCACGTTTGGGAGAATGTGAAAAAAAGCATCTCCCAACATTGTTGACGCGGCCAGAGTAACGAAGAAATCCATGACTAATAAGCTGCTTAAACTTGGTGCGGAATCATCGACCTTTAATGGGTTAGATTTATTTGGTACCAATAATATTTTATTTCTGAAACTATTTGATCTATTTTGAAATTTTCTTTGTAAATTGTAAATTTTTTTATCAATTTACCTGAAAACATTTTTTTTTTCGTTTTAGAATTTCAAAATAAAAATTCAATTATACCTGATCGATTTTCCGAACTTTTTTACATAGATGAGTCACGTAGCGAAAGCGTACAGTACAGCCTGAGTTTTTTTCGTTTGCTGCGTTTTTCCACAAAAATTAAGCAATCAGAAACAGTTATTCTATGTTCGTGGAAGAAAAAAAGGCAGCAAAAGCGAAAAGTTAGGCTGTACGTTCTGAACAACGAGTGATAATTATGTTCGATATCTCGTTTTATTGACTATTTTTTCTAATTTTGACTGGAGGCGCTCGTGAGCTCAATTTGAAAATTTTTGAATGTTGTCTTTTCACTGCTGTAAAAAACTTTGAAGCTTTGCACTGGAGAGTCTGTGATCGTTTTAGTAATACACACGATTTAAAAATTTGTATGAATTGTTTCACAAAAATTTGATATTATGATTTGAAATGACCAGAAAGTTTAAAAATTTTTTAATGTTCATTTATGTGTTAACTGACTTTGATAAAGCTTAGTTCACTCATCAAATCAGTCTCAATACCTCAACCTACAACTTTCTTAGATGATAATTATTGAAAATTGTCACTGCTTAATTTGAACCCTTCCTTTATACAAGAAATGAACAAAATCCCGCTCACACTGGTTAGCGTAATGATCCCATTCGCAAGCGTGGCATATCCATAAGCATCAGCAGTAGTCCAAACTTCAGTAGAATTAACATCGTTATGGTGGTCGTGTTCAACATCCATGTGGTCATTATCGTGGTCATTATCGTGGTCATCTTCATGGTCATCTTCATGGTCATCTTCATGGTCATCTTCGTGGTCATCGTCGTGGTCATCTTCGTCAACATGCGTGTCACGGTCGACGTGGTCATGATCATGCTCGTCTCGTTTTTTTCTTAAATTTTGCGATCCTTGGGTTCCGATCCCTGAATTCCAATTTTCGATTATCAGCTGATTTTTTGAAGTCGTGAAATGACGACTATTTCCAACGGCTCCATTGCGAATAAGAGAGGCGTGGGTACAGCAGCAACAGCATAATAATGCGATGTTGGGGACTAACATTTCTAAATAAAAAATGGTTGAGATTTTTGTTAGAATTTATGTAGTGACGCGTCATGACGCTTTATGACGATCCCATGATTATTTGAAAAATTATCATGTTCAAGAAGACAAATGATTAGAGGAAGGAGATATAGGGGGTATCGGTCGCAAAAAGGTAGTTTTTTACTCCAGTTTACCAAAATACTAAACTGCTTCGAAACGTTTGAGAATAGCCATTTGGTAGATCTATCCTTAATCTACAAAAATAATTTATCAGAATAATTTTTGGCTGACCCTGGTGACCACCATGCGGCGAGTTCTAGAACAACCTAATCAAATTTCAAATCCCTTTAGGCTTTTAGAGCTCGCATACCATTCTACTCAAACTTGGCATGAACCATAGAAACAATAATGCTCGTTATTTGTCGGAAATACATTTGGGAGTTTCGGACTAGTATTTTCTAGAACTGCCAAAAACCGCCTTATTTCAAGGTTTTCGCACTTCAAAAGCCTAAGGATCCGAGGTTTAATTTCAGAATGCAGTATAAATTTGATAAAAGACGGTGAAATATTTTTCGATTTTTTGTCGGCAACAAAATTTCGAAAGCTTTTGCTCAATTCTAGATTCGCATTTNAGTAAACCGGAAGTGAAAACTCGAAAATAAAAGTCGTCGGATTTAGTCAAAAGTACCATCAAATTAAAGCTTGGGTGATGCCGAGAAAAATCGGCTAACAATTTTTTTGATATTTTGAGTTTTTCTGGTCGAAAATTAGGTTTCAATGTTTTCCAAAAAAAATGACTCATAAAAATTCTCAAAAAATAAAAATTTCGAACTTTTTTTGCTTCGAAAACCGAGCCAATTTTATTTTATCTCGAGTGGAAATGAGTTTTTGGGGCTCCAAGTATCTATTTTCTACAAAAACTGCTTAAAAGTTTTCTAAAACCCTTCTCTTGAACAATCAGATCTTTATTTCAAAAATGTTTGTACTTTTATCTCTTCATTTTTTCAAATTAATTCAAAAAATGCAAATTTGAACAATAATCATAGTCTATGATTAGGGAGCGAACCGGCAAACTTTCTGACTAAACCATAACAGTTGACCTAAATTATTCGATCTTACAGGGTAAATATACCCCAAGGAAAATGATTCTGAGCATTAAAAAACTTTTTGAGCCCTCTAGTGGCCCAAAAATGGCTTAAACAAAATCAACTTTTAATTAACTAAATTTATGATAATTTTAGCATACTGTTCATTTTTACTTTATTTATGAATACAAGGCCTTACTCACAAAAAAAATTTCTTGTTTTCTAAAATAAAATTTTAGAATAAATAAAATTCGGAAAATTTGTTGATAAAAACAATGTTGGTCATTTTTGAGTCAAAAATTTTTGACAGAAAATTCTGAACTTCGGTGATGAAAAATTGATAGTTACCGCGCGCCTGGCGCGCGGCTTGATTTTTGGCATGGTAATTGTAAATTATCCAATAGATTACGACTAAAAACATAGTTGGCTTATGGCCTGACGAGATGATCATAAACCGGGCATTTAATTTTAAACCGGTATTTCTTCACGACGGTAAAAATACCGGCAAAAAAAAGTGGCATTTTTTTCTCCTTTTCAAAAAGTGTACGCTTTTAATGTTTTCACCGTTTTTTTGCTAAACCCCTAATTTCAACAGTTTAGTTTTTTGCCCGGTTTCGTTCCCCTAAATCATCTATATGATTCTAGATGACGGCCAAAAAGCAGCCTGCTGCGCATCAGTGTTTTGAGACACAGTTCGCATAAATGATGAGTTTATATTGAATAAGTAAATATGACCTTTCAAATTTAATCTAAGCAAACAACCGGATTAAAAATTCTCAAAAAGTTTTTCGCCGCTAAAGTTGACAAATGTGAATGCCTGAAGGCTGCGAATTAATTCGGCTTTTGAAAACGACTCATCAAACAATTATTCAATTAAGGGGGTCGGTGAATTTTGACAGATACGGATATCCCTTTATGACCTTTTGATTAATCTAAGAGATGTGGGCTGAAAAGAAGAGAAAGCGGCCTCATGAGTGGCTAGAAGGGGTCTTAGGAGTGTTAGGATTGGCTCCCTCAACCCACATCTCTTAGATTAATCAAAAGGTCATAAAGGGATATGGGCTCTTGATGAAAAACTTTTTACTGGGTTTATATATTTGTCTCAATATACCATCAAATTAATGTTTCACAATTCAGGCAACTTTTGTAACTACAGAATTTTCGAATAATTGCTTTTTAGAAAATTTTGAGTTCGAATTAAATTTTTCGAATTAGACAAATTATGAGAAATTTTTGAAAAAAGTTCCGAACATTATAAAAATGTCTTATTTTTCGTCCAATTTTTTTTCATTATTTGTTTCCAATCAACAAAAAACACTCTTCAAAATGGGCACTTCATCTTTTCTTGCGTAGGTGACCACATATTTTTTATATGCCATTTGCAAAATCATATAACATTTTTTTGGGATTTTTGGTCGAAACTATTAGGAAATATTTTGAAAATTTTCCTCATTTCTTGCTCAAATTTTTCGAACTAGTTTTTTTAAAATCACCGGCTTAAAATATTGCGAATGCCACTTTGTCATTTATTTCAAATATGTCCTTCTTCGCTCTTGTTTATACTCTGAATCATAATTTTTGAAACGAAACTACGGTTTGGATAGGTTCAGTCGGCTCGTTAATGCGAAATAAAATATTACACTCAAACTGCAAATTCTTAAGCCGTCTGACCACCGATCATTCATCTCATGAAAAAATGTTTTGAGTGTATTTTTAAAAAACGATTTATAAAGTTAAAATAATCGATCTGAAAAAAAAACAGATTTAATGAAGTAAGCTCAAAAGTGACAACTTTCGTTCGAAAGAGTTTTTATCTAGAAATTTTGGCAAGAAAATTTTGAAGAAAAAAAATGAAAAAGTGCAAATCTGTCAAAATGCACCGACTCCTTAAGTTTTAAGATATCTTAAACTGAGCACAAATATCTAGTTAATAATAACATAAAAAACTTGGTCCGAATCCATTGGAACATTTTTTTATTTTTTTCGGAGATTACTGAAATTGTTTAATTATCAGTTTTTGTCAAAAAATTGGAAACAATGGTCTGATTCGGACCATTTTTCTGTTATTTTATTTTTCTCTAAATATTTGTGCTCAGTTTGAGCTATCTAATAACTTAATCAGATGAGTCGCTTTCAAAAGCCGAATTAATTCGCCGTCTTTGACTCAGAATGCTCGTTCTTCCTCGATTAAAGATACAGTATGTGACATTTTTGCTCTCTTTTATTCAATTTGAATAAATCTGAATTCCAACGTTTTGATTGGTTCAATCTGGTAAAGACGTAGGTATTTGCCAAAATTGATCGTTCTCATTGGCGGATAGCAAGTTATCCAATTTGAAAAAAAGGGAGCAAAAATGTTACATACTGTATGTTAATTTGTAGACAATTTCTCCCGCCAATGAAAATCTTTAGTTTTTGAAAACAAGATATTGTTGGTGGCTTATCGCTGGCTAATCACAGAGCGCTTGTTGATCGTCTCCATATCTGCAAAGAGGAAAAATACAATAAAAAAAAAGACAAACTGTTGAAAAATTTTGACAAAAAGTTTTTTTGCAATTTAACAGATACCTTTTATCGTTGTATCTCAAATTTAAGATTTTTAATATCTTCTAAAAACAACAAAACTAATAACAAATTTTAAGGAACTTTCTCTAGGAAAAAGTTTCCCTCTCGAAACTTTAGTTACTTCTTGATTTGATTGAGTGAGCACGAATTGCGTAATTTCGAGATAATTAATTCACCATTCTGATTTTGGATAACAAAAAAAAACTGATTTGTTTATATTCTGAACTGGTTGGATGATTTTCTATCTGTGTAACGAGTACCGAACTATGAACCATGCGTGGTTTAGATTCAAAGACATAATTTTATTGTCTTAATATTCTGAACTAAGGATATTAAGAGGGTGGTCAGAGCAAACATCTCGTACGAGATTATTTTATTTTAAGCACGCTTATAATAACCTGTGTACTCAGACTGTGCTGATTGGAACCTAGTGGTCATTCGGTTTATGAAATTTAAAATGCTAAAGTCTTTCACTAATATTTATCTTTTGGTATTAGAATTATTTTTCTCACTTCTCTGGTTCGTGAATTAGAGCTTTTTGGTTGAGTCGAAGTCGTCAAAAGAAAAATATACGTCATAAATAGAGAAAATAAACATAAATCAATCAAACGCTTCGGTAGTTATTGAAAATTACACGAAATTATTATGACCTTAAAACAAGTCTTATCATAATTAAATGGTATTACAAAAAACTAAAATATGATTTTTTAAGATTGAACAGCCACAAATTTTTCGGCAATTATTTTTTTAAATGTAAGGAGATAAAATTTTTTTTTTAAACATAATAAAAATTTAATTTTTATCAGCTGTCATATTCGAAACCCGGATATCGACGACCACCCCCTTAAAATCTATACGACCTTCGAATTTTTTAGAACGATTAATATTTGTCTGAAGCTTAGTTTGCACTAAAAGAAACTGGGTAACCCGGTCCGAGTTATGCAAGAATAAACTATCATGTCGGAGGCAATGTGTCATTGCCAATGTCTTTTATAATTACTGCCCCCTTATGGAACTTCGAATTTTTGCTTCACTTTTTTAATGCTTTTCTCAAAATCTCATTTTCCGCCACACATTTTATAAATAAACAACCACCCAGACTAGCGATCTCGAAAATGTCTTATCTAATTCAAATTTAACCAGTGTAGCAAAAATTAGAGCTTAGCGACTATCAACTAACGACCTTCATTGATTACCGCTAGCTGTCTGCTAGCTGAACGGTACTACACCGAGAATGATATTACGAAAAAAACATTAAAATGTCAAATTGAGAATATTTTGTCGTAGATCAACTTATGATACGAAAATAAATACATAGTAATTTCTGTTCAGACCGACAGTCAATCGAAACGTTGATACGAGATTTTATTTGAGTTTCGGTCGAAAAACAAAATGATTTTTTAAATTCATTCGTGAAGCACTATTTTTAAAATTGTACAGGAGGAGGCCCGTTATCATCGGCACAATTTCCCGAAAAAAACCTACGGAATTTCCCGATTTTTAGCTGAAATACTTCCAGTGCCAATTTCGCCGAATGTGCCAATATCGCCTTATTTTTTGAGATTTCAATTACAAATTATAATGTTGGCGTCATCACTGACTCATTTTCAAGATTTAGATACCCAAAGTTAATCTTTTTAGTTTATGTTTGATTTTGTTTGGTGGAGTAATTAATTCTTCACATTTTGGTGATTCACTTCATTTTGTAAAATTCTTAAAAAATTGTTTGANAATAATTTATTTTTGTCCCCATATCCCTTTATCACTTTTTGGTTAGAATGCGTAGCCACTACTTCTTTTAACGTGTGATTTTAACGTTGTGGCTACGCATTCTTACCAAAAATTTATAAAGGGATATCGCCGAATTTTTGACAAAAAACTTTCGGCGATATTAGGCCCCCTTGTAAAACATTTCTCTTGATAAGGCATTGTAAAAAATTTTATCACTTTTTTTACTTCAAATCATTTTTATTAACTCATAAAATAAGCAAAAAAAAATATTCAAAAATTGACCAGTGATTGAACTCGTAGACTTTAGAAGTTGATCTGTACCCAGACTCGATTTCCAGCAAGTAGTGACCATTCTCATAAATCGAGCCATATGAGCTAAGTTTCATTATTAAAATACATTTTTTATGATTTTAAAATACAATTCAGTCAATTTGCTATACAATAAGACAAGTTTGTTTTTCGATCATTGAATAAAAAGGCATTTAAGTGGGATAAGAAAAAATAAAATCGCGAAAATGACCTCCAGTGATACACAAAAGTCTAAAATTAATATGAATTTAACCGTTTTTTTTATATGTTGAACTACTGCATATTAAACTTCAAATGATTTTTTATAACTATTTAACAATAATTATATGTTTTTACAAAATTCTTAGTAAAATTACTCTTAAATTGGTGCGAAATAATTCATTTCCAGTCAAAGTTTAAGGCCAATTACAGATTTATCGTAGAGCCTTTTAAGTACCCTCAAAAGAATCGGAGAGGTCAATTTTTTAATGAAAATATTAGCAATTATGAGTCAATTATGTACTGAACGGTCACTAGAGGGCAAAAAATGGTCAAAATTTTGAGATTTCACAGGGGGATTGTTGCTCTCTGGCGACCTTTAAGTTCATAATTGACCCATAGTTGCTAATATTTTCATCAGCAAGTTGACTCTTACGATTCTTTTGATGGTAATTACGATGAACTTTGAAATTTATGGTAATTTGATATACGGTACACAATAAACGGTATTTTTAAAAGTACTCAAATTGCATAAAAAACTTTGAGGATGAACTTCAAACGTTTCTAAGACTTTTTTCTCATTACACCAAAGTCCGAATAAAATCACGTGACGAAATAATTCAAAAATAAGGTTTTGAATCTGTCATAAATTAATCCTTATTTCTCAAAAAATAAGATCACGTGACGTTTTTGGAAAATGCCATTATGTTCAAAATTCTTAGATTATGTGTTTTAGTCCTCAAAAATTTTCGACGTAATTTAAGTACTATTTGTGTACTCGAACCGAAACCTTATTTTTTAATTTGGAGGTCCCGTGATCGTTTTTTTAAATTTGATGTTATGTAAAAAAGTCTTGAAAACTTCTGAAGAACCTCTTTACTTTTTTCAAATAGTTTTTTAAGCAATTGTTGAAAAAAAACAGTATGATTTTGGCCAACCTTATTTCTTGAATATACGGTGACGTGATTATTTTTGGGCTATGTTGTAATGGAAAAGTCTTAGATTTTTTTTCTGATCACGATCAAAGGTTTTATTTGGTGATTCCAAAAATTTTTGCAAAAAATAAGTACTGTACAGAAAAATTTTTCAAAAAAAAGCACAAACATGATTTTGTCTTAAAGTTAATCGATAACTTTATAACTGATCTTGTCATTAATGTTTAAGCGTCGTAGAATGCGATTAAATGGTGAATGGTAACTTCTTGCCGGAAATCGAGTCTACGAATTAATCTCATCATTTGAACTCTAGTAAACTTTAAATGTTGAAATTCCTAATCGTTTTTTACGAGCTTTTTTTTACTATAAGGAAATTTGTTTTTAATACTATTTGTCGTTCTGAGGGTTTAAAAATGGCCTGAGGATATGCTGTTTTTCAACAAATGAATGAATAAAAAATAATTATTAATTGATTAAATAATTATTAATTATTTAACGGTTGTGTAACGCTACTTGTGTTTATAAAAAATATTCATTCAAAATAGTGCGC
>SCLH01000579.1:21804-46903 GCA_004367855.1 Oikopleura vanhoeffeni | reverse complement strand
AATTGTCAGATTTTCGTCCTTTTAATGTTTTCAGTTTTTTAATTCTGCAAAAAAACGAGATAACAATAAATGTCAAAATATAATCATGATCTCACAATAACATGGTATTTGGGAAGGACTTTAAAATTTGAAAATTTTTTGAGAAAATTTTGAGAGAAAAAACCTCAGTTTTTGTCAAATATAAGATTTTTTTATAACAAATGCTATAATTTACTGTGAAATAGTTATGATGAAGCTTGTTTATTTCTTTTTTTAGTTTTAGAGTTAGTTATTATTTATAAGTTCCTTTATATCCTGTTTCGAGGAAAAAACACAAAAGCTGAGAGAGTGATGTCATTGTGGTGTTGGATAAGGATTTAAGGGCCTCGGTGCATTTGGACAAATACGGATATCTGCTCTTGATGAAAAACTTTTTACTGGGTTTATATATTCTTATTAATATACCATTAAAGTAAGGTTTCATAATCCAGGCAAGTTTTGTAACGACATAATTCTCAAATTATTGCTTTTTTTGAAAATTTTGAGTTCGAATTAAACTTTTCGAATTCGACAAATTATATCGAAAAAATTCCAAACATTATAAAAAAAAGCCTTGTTAATAATTCAAATATTTTTTTCAGTATTTCTTTCAAATCAACAAAAAACAATCTTCAAAATGGCCACTTTAAGATTTTGCAATTTTTTTTTATGTCTTTTGGAAAATCATATGACAATTTTTAGAATTTTCGGTCGAAACGATTTGGAAATATTCTGAAAATTTCCTTATTTCTTGTTCAAATTTTTCGGAAATTCCCGGCTAAAAATATTATGAAAACCACATTTTTTTTGCTCAAATATGTCCTCGTTTTGTTTCTTTGCTCTTGGTTATACTCTGAATCATCATTTTCGAAACAAAACTACGGTCTGGCAGAAATCTATCGAAGCCATTTTCAATCAAGGATGAATTAAATCTAATCTCACCAAAACTTGCCAAATTGATAAGCCGACCCTATCGCCACGAAAAATTAAATAAAATAAACTTATGAAAAAAAATATTTTTTTCGATGTGCTAAAATTTTTTTTTTTTCAAAATTTTCGATTTTAACATAAAAATCCTATAAAACTAAATTTAACAAATTTTCAATGGTGGTCGAGACCGTTTTATACGGCTTCTGATCAATAAAGAATAAATTTTACCTTAATCTAGACACCTTCGATAGCAAACGCGTTTTTTTGAGTGTTTTTTTAAAAGCCAATTAATAAAAAAAATGATCGATCTGAAAAAAAAGATCATACGAAGTAAGCTCAAAAGTCACAATTTTCGAAAAAGTGCAAATTTGTCAATATTCACCGAGGCCCTTAAAGCGACAGGTGAGAGTGCAGGCCACCTGTTGGCCAATCAGGAACGCTTATTGCCCAGTATAGTACATTCTCCCCGATTTTGAGTTTTTTCACTCAGAACAGAAATTTACATGTTTATAAACTCAAAATTATAAGCCAATAATTTCGCAGTTATTTTTTATATTTTCAGTACAACCGAATGTAACAACTTTTAAATATGACCATTCTTAATTTTTTCTCTCTTCGCAAATATTGGGACTAAATTTTTTAACTTATTTTTCCTTTGTTATAAATTTTCCTGCGCATTTCTAAATATTGCTAAAATTCAGTTCTGAATGTATTTTTGAACAAAATTTTACTTTTGAGAATGGTAATGAAATACCGAAAGGTCAAGTTGTAAATAAATAAAAATTCTTCTGCTTTAGCGTCTAATTTGTGTTTTAAATATTTAAGTTTTTTCTTTTAATTTCAAGCTCAATTTGTTCCAATATTCGAAAAAAAATTTCAAGAATTAAATAATTCAGACTGTGAATTTCACAGTGTAAAATGACGAAAAAAATGTTTTCGGTTATTTTTGTCATATTCAATTTAATGTTTTCTGTTAATTCATCAATGAATAAAGAATTTCTGAAATCGTTGTCAGCGGAGAGAACTTTCAGGAAAGTTTTCATAAAAAACTTATAAGTTATATAAAAAGTTATAAAAGAATCAAACATAAATTGTTTATTTTTCGACTTTAATTTTATTCCCGCAGGTCCAATATCGCCGAAGTTGCCAATATCTTTGGATTAAACTCACGTAATTTCACGATTCTTTCCAGTGATTTAAGGTCAAATTCTACCAGTTCCCATATCTTCGAATTTGCGTGGACGCTTGAGGTTTTTATTGCAAATTACTTTAAGTTACTTAAGTGCGTTATAAATGATGTAATTTTCAGGATTATATTTTTTTCTTCAATTTCAGTATGATTGCGGTTGATGTAGAATTTCAATCATTTTGATATTTAACTTCATTGAAAATTTCAAGGGTAAACTTTGAGTGAAATTTAGTCAAATGATGATGTCATTTTGAACGCCCATGAGTTTTTAATTTCTAAACAAAAAACTTTACTAACCACAAAACTTAAGTATGTCGCCAAAGCCAAAATGCCCATTATCGCCGAACGTGTCCAATCTCACGGAGATTTGTGGCAAGGAAATTTCGGCGATATTGAGTCACTAAGCGTCTTAAAATTTGTTTCAAAAATATTTTGTGAAATCACCGAAGGGCGTTTTCAGATGAATCAATTTCTCATATACATCCAAAACATATTGGAGCCAAATTCTTGAGAAAGTTCAACCTCGCTAAAGCTTTTTTGAAGTCTTTGAAAAAAGAACAACACAACTTCAAATTTCGGAAACAAAATGACGAATGAAACAGCTCAATTAATATAAAATACAAAACTCCCTCAATTTATTTTGTACCATTATATTTAACTGAATGAATAGTAAAAACTGTAATTTGTCTATAAAATAGAAAAGTTTTTAAGTTAATTTCAAACAAAGAAATGTATTAATTATCTTGTTTCACGCCAAGTTTCCGAGTTGTTAAATTATTGCATGTAAAATGCAGTGTCTGCTTTATTCTTTGTTGAAATTCGCAGAAATTGAATCGGCGGAAAAAACATTGATTTTTCCTACTCTCTTTTTCGAAAATTAAAAATAATAATTACTTTTAATTACTGTGTCTCATGTTATTGTTACGAGAATAATTTTTGAGCATATTTACCAGGTACTTGTATCTGACTATAAAATGATAAATGAATTCTCGCCAATTATTGATTTTTTGTAGTTCCAATGAGATGTTTTTAGCCATTATGATAATCTTCTTGGTGAAGAATTAGGTGTGAAGTACTGCAACCTCGTTTTCTCAAAAGCGTTTAAAAACAATTTAACCTTGGAGGCTCCGAACTAAAAACATCGCTGGAGGCTCCAAAGCCCAAATTATAAAATAACCAAATATAATTTGACAATATTAACATTTATTTGTTGAAAATGCCCGTCGCAAACGACATTTTATAATTCATAGTGTACTGATTGTACTTGAATTTTCACGGATTTTTTTCACAATCTTCCCACAATTTATCTGAGGTTCAATAATTTACTTGAATTTGAAAAATAGTGTCCAATTAAACAGTCAAAAACAGTTATAAATACCTTCAATTTTCAGAAAAAATCTAAAATATTAGGTATGAAAAAGTTGTTTATTTTCTTTAAAAATGTTATAATATCAGGGTTTGATCATATTTCACCCTAACTCTTGTTGGTTATCGGTCATGAAAACAGTTTAAAACCTGAATCTATCAAGGTATTCGTTTGATAATTGCATAGACTAAACAAGCGGTACTTCGCCGCAGTTTCAGAGAATTTTGATCAGATCAATTTATTTGTCAAAATTGGAGATTTCGGAAATTTGCTAAGATTTTTCTTACAGTCAGTCAGTTTTGAGAAATCGGCGTTTTAGTTTAATTTTAGAGAAATCGGCAAAAAAAAAGAAATATAAAATAACTTTAGAACAATCGGTGATAGTAAAATTAAATTGAAATTTTTAAATTTTCCTTGAAAAACACTTTCTTGAATTTTCATCAAAAGTCTGTAGAGTATTTAAATCGATCAATTTTTCGAGGCATGAAATTTTTATGCCGACTAATCGGCTTGGAGCCTCTAAGGGTTAAATATCTTTATCTTATGTCGTTTTTTGTAACATTTTTTGTGTCGCGCTCAAGAATAGCAATACGATCAGCTTTTAAGAGCTTGAGTTGGAATTTTTGCTTTTGACAGTATAAGAAATGGGTCTGTCATGTCAGATGAAAACAATATGTCATTTCTTTAATTGCATTGATTCATTGCCAGACGCGTCCGGACATCAATAAGTCATTGGCTTTACAACATTATTAAACATAGTGGAAACTCATTTTGAACATATTTAAAAATGATTTTCAGAGAAATGGCCACCGATGCCTGTTATTTATCTCTTGAGAACTCTTATAAACTTCCCGATGAGCAAATAAAAACTATTGATAGGAAAGATTTCCATGTCCCAAAAACAATGTTCGACTTCATTTTATCATTTTTTGCGTAATATCCTTAAAAAAATAAATTTGTTTTTAAGTCACTTAATGACCGATTCCAAAAAGTCACAATTTCCATTTTTTCTGATTAATTGAGAAATTCTTGGTTGGTTTTCATCAAAATAATATTTTCCGTGGTCATTCATAGTGAAGTTTTGAGTACTTCTCTAGAATAGCACCGGGAAATTGTTGAAAGAGGACGATTTTGCGTGAGTTTCTTCCCGATCAGCCTTTTTCCACTATCGTTTGCTCAAACCTACGCATGAAAGGGGAACGAAAATGACTCCTATTAACAAGCCTGCGTTTTACTGTTATCCTTAATTTTTTGTTTTTTGGACTGATTTCGAACATTTTATCTGACCAGAGGCCAATCATAGATAAAACTGAATTTTCTTCTCGAAATAGATAAAAAATTGAAAAGTCATCTAGAGTTTTTTAAATTTGAGTAACTTGAATCAACTCGAGTTTAAACAGACGTTTAAACAGGAAGAAATTAACCCTTATAGTAAAATTGAGTCGGGCTACGAAAATTTATTGATAACATTAAAATAAAGATTAAGTAAAAGTAACAAATATTTGAAATTTATATTAATTGTGGATGATGTTTGATCAAGAAAGGTAAAATTTGATTTGTCATCGGACGAAATTGATGATAAACTGGATGTTGAACTCGATGTGGAGCTTGATGTTGAAACAAATGTTGTTGATGACATTTTTGTTGTTGTTGTTTTCTGTTTTTGTGGTTTATTACATTTTTTCGTTGATGGTTTTTCTTCATCCAAAAATGAATTATCAAACAAAAATGAGTCTATATAATCAAACCAGTGAAACCAGTTCATTTGTTCTTAAAAATTAGTTAATATTCGCAAGTTTGTCGAAAAAACAAAGAGTTTTATCTTTAGAGATTTAGTGAACCATAGGTGTTCATCATATTAATAATATCGCAGTAATTGTTTGCAAGTTGACTCAGAATTTGCAAATACGTACAGCATGTAACGTTTCTGCTTTATTTTTTCCAATTTGCATAATGTGCTATCCGCCAATGAGAACGATCAATTTTGGTCGTTAAACCAATCAAAACGGTGGAAATCAGATTTATGCAAATTGGAAAAAAGAAAACGTTACATGCTGTATACATTATGAGTGACCAAACAGAAACAAATATGTAACAGGGAGAAGCCGATATGGATTATGGGCCCTCAGTTGACTGATCGTGACTTTTTGAATGACGCAAGCAACGCGGGATACAACCACTTAATTCAAACCCTGGATTGCTGAGACGGCCGATTTAATTAGTCAGATTTGGGCTAATCAACCTATGAAATGCTACGATTCCAATTTTTTTAAATAGTCACGATTTGTCGGTTAAGGGGGATTCGACTCTGATGTTTCTGCCATTATTGTGTTATACAAATGCCTTTAATTGATTGCAAATGGTTTTAAACTGCAAAACAAGTCAAATAAAAAAAATAAAATTTTTGAAGTTTTTTTCGATTTTTCAGAAAGTGCCCTAAAAAGATTGCGACCGCTACCCCTTAAATTTTCATTTGTATCGAAAGCAGCTCAGCGGGATTAAAATTCCATATAAGATCATCGTATGAATAATATAAAATTTGAACTCGGATGTGTGGAAACCCAGAAAAATGGTCTCGAATTTCGCTCAAAATGGCTCATGTTTGGTTTTAGAAGTCTCTTAGTCGCCGAAATAAAAGTCTGTGAAATTCGAGACTACCACCATTGTGATTTTTTTGGCCAAATTAGTCTAGTCTGAAATTAACAGAAAAATTTTCATATTGAACAATACCTCCTTAAGGGGGTAGAGGGGGCGACCTTTTTGGCATATTTTCACTTTGAGGCAATATTGTGAGAATAGGGGACATAGTAAAGGTAAAATGAAATTAAAATCTTGATGCTTAAACAATTTGAAGTCGACCGAAAAAACTTTAGAAATATTTTAACATGACCAGTTAGAGCTAGAGAGAAATTTTTCAAAAAACGCAATATGCTATCTCCTATCTGGTTTTTTATTGGCCAGTACCAATAATTCTCTATTCAAAATGATTTCAAATTTAGAAAAAACACTTTATACAGATTTTTTCAATTTGCCCAAGAATGCTAACTATCGCCAATTTTACTGATTTTCGAGACCTTTTCCAAAATCTATCTTCTCTCTCAATTTGCATACCATATTTCCAAATCTTGATTTTCAACAGCAGATATCTTATACAATTTAGGAAAATTATGTCATACAAATTTGAAAATAGGCACTGTGGTCTCTCACCACTGACCATGAACATGCAGCTAAGACAAAATGACAGTAAGATCAAAATTGATTTTTTCGTATTTTGATATAAGATATTCACTATTATACTAAAACAGCTATGCCGACTTTATTTTTTTTGGTTCAACTCCATATCTCTTTTAGTTAACGAGCTAGACCGAAAATAGTTTTTTCAAAATTCGAAAATTTTCAAATTTTGATAAAATTTCTAGAGGAGATACGAATTTTTTGTAAAAGCCATTAATTTTTTCATAGTCACTTTATTCAGAAAAAATATAAAATTTTGCAAATTAATGTTCAAAATGGCTATAAAAGGTCGCCCCTCCACCTCCTTAAAACGGATCTATGTCAATTTTTGACTGACCTGTGATTTGTCTTTCGTTTTTCTCCGGATATGATACAGCGTTAGAAATAAAATCAATGACATTCACAACTTTTGTATAAACCCCAGGAAAGTCCACATCCCCACATCCAGATCCCCATGAAACAATTCCATATAAAACTGGTTCATTGTCAGAATTCACACAAATCAAGGGCCCGCCACTATCGCCTGAAATTAGGTACTTGGTCAATTGAATTGATATTTTGGACATTTTCGTAACGATGGATTTCAGAGAATTCGATGAAAAATAAATTTAAAATCCCAAAATTTGAAAAAAAGTTACAGTTTCCTGATTTTTTCGATCACAGTACTCGCTCTCTGACTAGTTCAGCTCTAGCTTGTACACTTTTTTTGAAAAAGTCAATGAGCCTTAACAGTTCCACTTCTACTTATATTAATGAAAGCCCCAAAATGCAGAATTCCAGAAAATCTTAAAAGTACTTTAACAGTTATATTTATAAATTTATTCGTATTATTATGGTCCTTGAAATATATCAAATAAATAATAAGTTGAAAATGTTTCTCTTCTTAATTGAAAAAAAATAAAAATGGAAAGAAATCAAACTTCAGTAACAGGTTTAGGTTGCTAAAAAAATGTTTAACTCCCGACTGTATTTAATATGTGGTGAACACGGAACATTTTTCATTTAAATTCAAATTTAACTAAAAATAAAGCGATTCGAATCTACAATCTAGTTCTCTCAGCACAAATATAAGAATGCCTTTATTTACCCCTGATATTTTCCAAATAGTTAAGGATTTTTGATGTCATTTTCAATAAATACCTTGACATGCATCTTTGCTACCATCTTCAGTACCAGCACAAAACTGTGTTTCATCATCAATGTCGTCACAATTATACCGCGACGTTTTCATACAATAATCGTGAGAGAAAATATCAACTTTCGCAGACAGCAAAAAACCTGATGTTGAATCCATATATTTAGTTGTAGAAGTTTGAAGAGTATAGAAAGAGTTGTAAGTAGAAGAGTAAACGCCGCTTTGAAGGATTAACATAATTAATTAGTTTTTTCAGAATTTTTTTTTAATTTGAATACAATAAAAATTATTCTTGTCTGAGCATTTTGATACAAGTTTTGTCATTAGGAAGGAAATCAGAGTGTCACTCGTAATTTTAAGGGAACTGAATTCTGATGATATGAAAACTTGGCATTTCTAACAAACAATTATTTGATATTTTGTAAAAAAAACTTTTGCATTAAATTTTTGAGCTGAAACGTGTTGATATATTGAAATTATTGCAAAAATATTATAACAAGAAATAAATTGCAAAGAAAAAGTCATATTTTTAACAAAAAACTTAAAAATAAAATGTCGAAAATTTTATTTCTGCCATTGTTTTAAATTGTTGACAATTTCCTAAATAAACATTAGCGTAAATATTGTTAAAAATATTCTTTATGTCAATCCGTACCCATAGTGTGATCTAACAGTGGGTGCAGACATATATTTTGGTTCAACCGCTTGTGTCATTCCCCATCCAGCTATAAAACACGATGATGTATCGGAAATTCCATCATTTGCAAGAATTTGCTTTCTGTTGTCTGGCAGGCATGCCATATTTCTAGAATTGCCATCTAGTGCCAAATCATTGACAGTTTTGATAACACAGACATCATTTATAAATGTTGTATCGTCATAGTTTGGGTGCATTATGAAATGTTCAATACTTGTTGAAAATCTAGTTTTATCTAGTCTGAGTTTTGGCTTCGAAATCAACGATACTTAAAAATGATGGCATCCTCATCAATTTGAAAATTTTGGTATTTCTGAAATTCATCAAAATAACTCTTTTTTTGACATTCGCACGTAAAGATATATTCAAAAAATCATCAAAAAGATTTATAAAATACTTAGTTGAGGTCTTAAAAGCAATGATCATTCTTTCTCCTAAGGTTATAGCGTTTTATTGAAAATAACTAACGTAAGAACTGGGGTCTCATATATGATGTCGACAAATTTTCATTCGGGAAATTCTATTTAAAGTCATTTTATAAATAAATATTTTCTGCCAAAGCGTTATTGTAGGAAAATAAAGGCAGTGTCAAAATCTCACGCATAATATAGGAAATTTATAGGAAAACTGTAAAAATTTTCACTGAAATCCCGGTAAAAAATATCTGGTGTGTTTTTATACGATGATGCGATTATTCTCCGACATCATAAATAATGATGAGTCAAATTGATTTTATTCGTAACATATTTGATGCATCTTATTTCGAG
This sequence comes from Oikopleura vanhoeffeni, assembly GCA_004367855.1. Classification (NCBI taxonomy): domain Eukaryota; kingdom Metazoa; phylum Chordata; class Appendicularia; order Copelata; family Oikopleuridae; genus Oikopleura; species Oikopleura vanhoeffeni. The sequence goes on along the minus strand of SCLH01000579.1, from coordinate 37,567 downwards.
CCAAATTGAACAATTTTCAGTCAGTACGGCATATTTTACAGGTTTTAAATCTACGAACAATTGTAAAAATGTTTTACTTTTGATGCTAGGCGTATTTTCAGTCCAATTTTGTGGAAAATGAATCTTCCCGATTCCGAAAAAATTGTTGGTCAAAACTGATTTTAAGCCAATATTCTTGAGTGCTCTCCAACTACTATTTCAGTTTCTAAATTCAAATCTTTGCAACAATGGGCAGCAGTAAGCACATGGTAATCACCGATGATAGTTCCACCACAAAATCGACTCCCATATATCTGTAAACTTGCAATCTGGTCGGAAATTTTATAACTTAACCAAAAACTTTTTTGAAGAGACATATTTTTCAAACAGCATAAAAATTCGAATTTTTTTGTGTATAATTGAATTCATTTATGAAGTAGTTGATCAATTTTATCCCATACGATTAATTTTTCCATGATAACATAAAAAAATTAAAATAAGTTCAAAGACCTTGTCAAGACAGAGAAGAGGGAAGGTTAATCCGCCTAAAAATAATCCGCCTAATTTTTGAAAAATTGGTACTCCAAATTTATAAGGTTTATTGTTCTGGGAACTTATTTTTTTTAATAATTTGACAGTTAAGGTATTAATTTTCTTCATACACGCCAGAAAACAACATAATTCTAGAAAGTTTAGTCAAAAAATGCGGCGGATAATTTTAGGCGGATTAACGTGCCCTCGACAGAAAAAGCAAGTTTTTGTTCGGAAAACAGTGAAAACTAAGACCTGGAATCAATTTTTTTCACTATCAACAAATATTTTCGTGAACCAAACTCTTTTTTACATCAAAATTTTACAGCAATTTAAAAAAAACCCTAACAAAATTCGATTTTACAAAATAAATTTAAAATATTTCATACAAACTAAGGATCTTGTGACTCCTAAAACAACCTCGGGGTTAATTTTAAATGCTTAAAACGTTAAGATAACGACTATCGAAGAGCCAGTTATCGTTGTTTTAAGTGCTTCCTCAAATGTATGGATTTAGCTCAAAACGCAAGTTTTATAAGATCATATTTTGAACAAGTTTTGAGCTTGAGAAATTTGTTTCATAATTGAATTAACAACAGTTTGAAATAAAATATTATTCTCAAAATTCTTCATCGATAGAAATTTCGATTGACCCTGGAAACGTCAAAATGCTAAACCATTTTTTGCAAATTCACCTCAGGAGCGCCCCTAGCCGAAATGTAATGATAAAACTTATTAAGTAAAATTTAAAGATCTGCCAGCAATTTTTCAGAATTTTTCCTCAATGATTAAAGTTTCGGCTTGAGCGGTTTATACATTTATCAGTTTAATTATTACCATTTAAAAATAATTATAAAACTTTCCCAGTTCCAAGACTTTTCTTTTACTTTTACTCCATTAATGATTCTTTTGTTTTTCTCGGTGAATATATTTCCAGAGCCACAGTTTACACCATCTGGTAGGATATCTTGACTGCAAATTTGCATAAACAGTAAATAAAAGCGAATCATAAATAAAATAAAAAAAATTTCAGAATCAAATTCGTGTTGATAAATTGAGCAAAAATCAACGGTTCATTGAGTTTGACAAATCATTAAATACTTTGTTTCGTTATGAGTGATCGTATTTACGATGTCTTTTTAATTTATTGTTTGAGAAGAATATAAAACCTCAAGTTCATTTGAGGGGTTCAATCGGAAGGACAGTCATTTAATGACTGAGTTTAATACAGTGGATAACGTTAATTGGAAACACACACGATTGTGGCCGAAACTGTTGTCGTTTAAAATTGCAAAGTTGAATTTTCCGAACTTGAATTTGCGAACTTGAAAATTGCGAACTTTGATTTTTCGATTTTTTATTCTAAAATTACTTTGGCAAATCGTTTTCAATGCCAAATTTAGATTGGAAAAATCTAGAGAAAATTTACCTGATGGTAGTATTAAAAAAAAATAAGTATACTTTGAATTAGTAGTATGATGAATGCAGTTTAATTTTAATTTAATCATCTTCGACATAAAACCATTGGTTGAAAGTAAAAGTTTAACGCCTAAAAAGATTGCATAGACAATTTTATTGAAAAATTGTTCCTATACCTCGTTATTTTCAAATTGTGTCGAGACTTGAAGTGAAATAAAAAATGTTATTAGGCAATTTCTTTTGAGTCTGAGCGCAATCATCTCAAATTTTTGTAGAATCACTTTTTGTTTTGATTGTACTTGAATCTTACCTGATATTTGAAAAATTCAAATAACCGATTTTTCGACAAATTATCGTTGACTCTGCAGCCATTACTTTCGTGCATCAAGCGAATTTTGAATCTGGCTCTGCGAGCAGAACAATTGGAGATCCGTGCGTGACGGCAATTGGAAACACTCGGTTTTTTGTAAAAAATATTGCCTAATGGCCTCTTTAAAAAATTATAAACTTCATGAAAAACTGAACAAAATTCTGTAATTTCTCAATTATGCTGTTCTCTTTTAATTAATTGAGAAACTCGAAATTTGATCTCCCATGTAAGTTGTGCATGCTCGCCATAATCTAAAGACGGAGACTTTTTATTCGTATTTTTGTGTAAATTTTCAAAAAATTTGATTTTTTTTTTAAATGAGATTTTTGATTCAGGTTCATTGAATAGCGACCAAAATTATTTTTATTTAGCAGTAAATATATATTTTAGTGATACTAGCAGTTTTATAGTTTAGTTATTGTCATTTTTTGTGCAATTAGTTAAGTTTAAAAATCACTTCGTCTAACTTTTCTATATCTTTGTGTTTTGATTTGATTTTAATAAGTTGATCTTTAATTCCTTTTAATTTCTTAACTTCAACTAAATAGAATATATATAAAAATGTTTTTTTAATGATAATAAGTCGAAAACGTTAACTGAAGTAAATATCATTAAATAAAATTAAGAAGTTATCGGTCTTTGTTTCGTTTTATTCTTCATTATCATGGTTAGAAATTCTTGATTTAAGAATATGGTGGTTTCTACTTGTTTTCACAGTTAAATGTAATGAAAATACACCAATTAAATTATTCATGTTTTCGAATTCGAAATGTTTGCTTCTTGACGTTTGTTTCAATTTGACCAATAAAAATGAAGAAAAATTTTCTTGGCTTTCAAATGAGCTTATTTTTAATAAAAACAAAACAACATTTTTGTAGAAATTCTTTCACGTGACTTTGAAAATTATTATTTGAGTTTGGGATCGAAATTTGAAAATACGGCCTTCCTTGTTTGTTGTGCTTTCGACTGGCTTTTGTTCAAATTTAAGCAATTTTCAAAATTTGACTAGAGAGAATATTGATTTACCGATGAGTGAAATCGAAAATGGCGATGTATTGCATATTCTAGGCAAAAAGCAGCACGAATCGACAAAATTCAAACAACTTGGTTTAGCAAAAACCATCATAGTCTATGATTCATAAATATACTCCAATTTTAAAGGTCAAATTAAAAAGAAAAGAAAAATCGTCAGAAAAATACAATTTGTTTTTAGAAAAAAATTTATATTTCACCTTAAAATAATAAGTGAAAAATATTTATAAAAATGTAAAAAAATATTTTAAGACAAACCCTTAATTTCCGCGTCCTCTAAAAGTTCATCTAATAATAAAACAAATTCTTCGCATAGTTCTTTGTGTTTTATATGATGTTTAACTGATTCGAGAACAATTGTCAATCCTGAAGTTTTCTTGCCATCATATGGAGATAAAATACGGTAACATGTGGTTTCACCACACGAGGCAATAGATGTCAGCGCCATTAGACTGGCTCTTCCAACTAAAACATGATTTAAAACAAGAAATTTATTTATTCTCTTGTGACATTTTCTACTTTCAGGGAGTTGTCAGCGCTAAATGAAGCTGGAGAAACATATAACATAAGTTAACTAGTACGTCTCCACAAAGTCTCCAGCTCCATATTTAGGGAGGTTTGAAATGTTTTAATTGCAAATTTCATTTTGAGAAGAAACAATATTTTTTAACAAGCTGGGTTCAAATTGAACAAGTCATCTGAGAACTTTTATTTGTTTTTGGTTTTTGGCAACTATTTTGAAGTTTTTGAAATAACTAAAAAACTAAATGATAAAGGCAGCTACATTGCCTGTTTAAATATTTCATGCATCATCATAACCTATCGACTCGTTGGTTAGAGATCGGATTTTTCGACCCGACCTGGTTAAATTTTATGAAAATCCGATTCCTGCTGTTGCTTCCATTTGTTTATATAAGCTTTCTTCATTATTCAGTTTTCTAGTTATAATGAGAAAATCAAGAATAGCGGCTAAACTCATCAAATTGATAACCATTAGTTCATCAAGCATATATTTATAGTAATTTGTATGTTTCAGTTATTTGTATTTAAACACCTTAACTTGAAGCTTTTTAGCAACCATTACCCCCTCAAAATAAATATTTTTTAACCTTTGAGCATTTTCGGATTTTTTTCTAAGGATTCCATTATTAAAGGAATGCCAGATTCTATTATTGTATCTTCGTTTTCATCTTCTAGTGACAGCGCCCAGCAGCAAGAAATGCAATCCTCTACCATTTCAGCATTTCCAAGGTTCGCTGATAGAATCGAAATAGATTAAAATTGAAAAGTCATTCTAGAGTTGTTAAAATTTTGAGTAACTTGAATCAACTCGATGTTTAAACAGACGTTTAAACAGAGAAATTAACCCTTAGTAGAAATTGGAAGTCGAGGCTTCACACGAAATTTATTGATACATTAAATAAAAGATTAAGTAAAGTAACAAATATTGAAAATTTATATTAATTGTGGATGATGTTCGATCAAGAAAGGTAAAATTCTGAATTTGTCATCGGACGGAAATGATGATAAAACTGGATGTTGAAACTCGATTGTGGAGCTTGATGTTGAAACAAATGTTTGTTGATGACATTTTTGTGTTGTTGTTTTCTTTTTTTGTGGTTTATTACATTTTTCAGTTGATGGTTTTTTCTTTCATCCAAAATGATTTATCAAAACAAAAATGAGGTCTATATAATCAAACCAGTGAACCAGTTCTTTGTCTTAAAATTATTAATATTCGCAAGATTGTCGAAAAAACAAAAATTTTATCTTTAGAGATTTTAGTGAACCATAGCGGTTTTATCATATTAATAAAATCGCAGTAATTGTTTGCAAGTTGAACTCGAATTTGCAATACGTACGCATGTAAACGTTTTGCTTTATTGTTGTCAATTTGCATAATGTGCTATCGCCCGATTGAGAAGCGATCATTTGGTCGTTAAACCAATCAAAACCGGTAGAAATCAGATTTATGCAAATTGGAAAAAGGAAAACGTTTACAGCTGTATACATTTGAGTGACAACAGAAAAAATATTAACAGAAGAAAGCCGATAATGGATTATGGGCCCTCAGTTGACTGATCGTGACTTTTTTGAATGAACGCCAAGCAACGCGGGGGATACAACAACTCAATTCAAACCCTTGGATTGCTGAGACGGCCGATTTAATTAGTCAGATTTGGGCTAATCAACCTATTGAAATGCTCGATTTCCAATTTTTTTAAATAGTCACGTTTGTCGGTTAAGGGGATTCGACTCTGGTTTCTGCCATATGTGTTATGACAAATGCCTTTATTGCAAAATTGTTTTTAAACTGCAAAACAAGTTCAAAATAAAAAATAAATTTTTGAAGTTTTTTTTCGATTTTTTTCAGAAAGTGCCCTAAAAGATTGGCGACCGCTACCCTTAAATTTTCATTTGTATCGAAAGCAGCTCCGGCTGCGATTAAAATCCCATAAGATCATCGTATAAATAATATTTAAAATTTTAACTCGGATTGTGTGGAAACCCAGAAAAATGGTTCTCGGAATTTTCGCTGTCAAAAATGGCTCATGTTTGCTTTTTAGAGTCATCTTAGTCGCGAACTAAAAGTCTTGTGAAATTCGAGGACTACCACCATATGTGTGATTTTTGGCCCAAATTAGTCTAGTCTGAAATTTAAGGGGGTAGTGTCCGCAAAAAAGTTGCTTTGGAAATTCTGATAAGTACTACACCACCCCCAAAAACGATTGATGATGGTCTCGTCGCTTCAATCATCGGTTCCTTCACCAAGGGGCGGCAAAGTCGAAAACGGAGGTACATTTTCTCCTTAATTACATATCGATCACCTTCATCATGTGTCAAATTGAGCGAATTCTCAATGAGCAATAATATTGTAGTCGTTTTTTGTCTGATTTTATTAAGAATACAGTTAGATAACCTTAAAAAGTGGTATTTTGCCGGTTTGGTACCGTTTGTTCGAAAAACCGTTCATCCGAATTTTGTTTTAACTATGCTGAGCTGATGGTATGCTCAATTTTGATTTCCCATACATTGCGAACAAATATTGTTGACTAGATTTTTCTTCATTGTCATCAAAAATTTACTACATGTATAAAAATAGCTAAATCTGATTTTCAAAATTTTGAAGGGTAATGTCTGCAAAAAAGTTTAGACTAAAAATATGATATACCAACTAACCAGCCCAAAAAACCATTGGTGTAGTTTTTGCTGCTTTTTTATGATGAAGTCTCTCACTAAGGGCGGCAAGTGAAAACGAAGGTAACCAATTTCTCCTTTATATAATTATCCGATTAACTTTATTTTTGCCGTTAAAAAACGTGGATTATCAATGCGCCAAAATATATTCGTTGATTGTTATTCTAAAACTAAAATAATACAGTAGATAACCTTTCAAATATTATATTTTTGCCGATGAGGTCATTTTTTTTTGCAATGTGATGAAAAAAGGACCAAAATATTTTTTCAATGGACCAGTTTTCAAAAATTGTACCTCATCGGTCAAATATTATATTTTGAAGGTTATTACTTTTTTTCACTTTTCGAATGACAACCAACAAATTTGTATTGCGCATTGATAATCTACGTTTTTTTAACGTCGAAATAAAGTTAACGGATATTTATTAAGGAGAAAATGACCTTCGTTTAAACTTTGCGCCCTGTAGTGATGAGAATTCATTCATAATAAAGCAGCAAAACTATACCAATGATTTTTGGGGGCTGGTTTAGTTGTATATCATATTTTTAGTCTAACTTTTTTTAAGACATTACCTTCAATTTTGAAAATCAGATTTTGGCTTATTTGCTATCATGGATAAATTTTTTGATGACATGAATAAAAAATGAAGTCCAAATTATTGTTCGCATTGTATGAGGAATCGAATGAGCATAACAGGGGTGTAATGGTTTTCCCTTCTTTTTTCCAAACTTGGTTACACTTGATTTCCGCCGTTTTGATGGTTGAATCTGAGAAACTCTTCTGACACCAATCAAAACGGCGGATCAGTGTACCGTTTTGGAAAAAAAGAGGTTAAAACCTTCACACCCTGTAGTTAAAACAAAATTCTGTATGAGCGGGTTTTGAATAAATGGTACCAAATTGCCAGTACCCTTTTTTAGGTTTCTACTGATATTTTTTATAAAATCAGACAAAACCACCACTCAATATTTGCTCATTGAGTATTTCGCCTCAATTTGACGCATGAATGAAGGTATCGATATGTAATAAGGGAAAAATGCACTCCAGTTTTCCGACTTGCCCCCTCTTGTGGTTAAAACATGATTGAAAGCGACGATGACCCATCACAATTCGTTTTTGGGGGTGGTTTAGTACTATATTAAGATTTTCAGGCACCTTTTTTTTGCCGGACACTACCCATTAACAGAAAAATTTTCATATAGAACCAATTACCTCCTTAAGGGGGTAGAGGGCAACTTTTGGCATATTTTCACTTTGAGGCAATATTGTGAGATAGGGACATAGTAAAGGTAAATTAATAAAAAATCTTTTGCTCAAACAATTTGAAGTCGACCGACAAAAACTTGGAAATTATATTTAACATCAAGTAGAGCTAGAGAGCAAATTTTCAAAAAAACGCAATATTGCTATTCTTCTGTCTGGTTTTTTCATTGGCCATACCAATATTCACTATTCTAAATGATTGAATTAGAAAAAAACAATATTTCTAGTTTTCTCAATTTGCCCTAAATGCTCACTATCGTCAATTTTTACTGATTGTCGAGACCTTTTTTCAAATCTATCTTTCTCTCATTTGCATACAATTTCATCTGATTTCAACAGCAGATAGCTTATACAATTTAGGAAAATTATTGTCATACATAATTTGAAATAGGCACTGTGTCTCTCACCACTGAACGATGAACATGCAAAGTAGACAAATGACAGTGAGTCAAAATATGATTTTTTTTGCTATTTTGATATAAGATATTCACTATTATACTAAAACAGCTATGCCCGACTTCATTTTTTTTGGGTTAACTCCATATTCTCTTTAAGTTATACGAGCTAGACCGAAATAGTTTTTCAAAATTCGAAAATTTTCAATTTTGCGAAATTTCTAGAGGGAGATACGAATTTTTTGTAAAGCCATTAATTTTTTTATAGTCACTGTTATTCAGAAAAAATATAAAATTTTGCAAATTAATCTTCAAAATGGCTATAAAGGTCGCCCCCTCCACCTCCTTAAACGGATCTATGTCAATTTTTGACTGACCTGTGATTTGTCTTTGTTCTTCCGGATATGATACAGCGTTAGAATAAAATCAATGACATTCACAACTTTTTGTATAAACCCCAGGAAGTCACATTCCCCACATCCAGATCCCATGAAACAATTCAATATAAAACTGGTCATTGTCAGAATTCACACAAATCAAGGGCCGCCACTATCGCCTGAAATTAGGTACTTGGTCAATTGAATTGATTTTGGACCATTTTTCGTAACGATGTGATTTCAGAGAATTCGATGAAAATAAATTTAAAATCCCCAAATTTGAAAAGTTACAGTTTCCTGATTGTTTCTATCACAGTACTCGCTCTCTGACTAGTTCAGCTCTAGCTTGTACACTTTTTCGAAAAAGTCAATGAGCCTTAACAGTTCCACTTCTACTTATTATTAATGAAAGCCCCAAAATGCAGAATTCCAGAAAATCTTAAAAAGTACTTTAACAGTTATATTTTATAATTTTTCGTTATTATGGTCTTTGAATATATCAAATACATAATAAGTTGAAAAATGTTTCTCTTCTTAATTGAAAACAAATAAAAATGAGAAAGAATCAAACTTCAGTAACAGGTTTAGGTTGCTAAAAAATGTTAAACTCCCGACTGTATTGATATGTGATGAACACGGAACATTTTTCATTTTATTCAAATTTAACTAAAAATAAAGCGATCCAAATCCACAATGTAGTTCTCTCTGCACAAATATAAGAATGCCTTTATTTACCCCCTGATATTTTCCAAATAGTAAAGGATTTTTGATGTCATTTTCAAATAATACCTTGACATGCATCTTTGCTACCATCTTCAGTACCAGCACAAAACTGTGTTTCATTCCATCAATGTCGTCACAATTATACCGCGACGTTTTCATACAATAATCGTGAGAGAAAATTATCAACTTTTCGCAGACAGCAAAAAATCTGATGTTGAATCCCATATATTTAGTTGTAGAAGTTTGTAGAGTAAGAAAGAGTTGTAAGTAGAAGAGTACACGCCGCTTTGAAGGATTAACATAATTAATTAGTTTTTTCAGAATTTTTTTTATTGAATACAATAAAAATTATTCTTGTCTAAGCATTTTGATTCAAGTTTTCTCATTAGGAAGGAATTCAGAGGTGTCACTCGTAATTGTAAGGGAACTGAATTCTCATGATATGAAACTTGACATTTCTAACAAACAATTATTTGATATTTTGTAAAAAAACTTTTGCATTTAATTTTTGAGCTGAAACGTGTTGATATATTGAAATTATTGCAAAAATATTATAACAAGAAATAAATTGCAAAGAAAAAGTCATATTTTTAACAAAAAACTTAAAAATAAAATGTCGAAAATTTTATTTCTGCCATTGTTTTAATTGTTGACCATTTCCTAAATAACATTAGCGTAAATATTGTTAAAAATATTCTTTATGTCAATCCGTACCCATAGTGTGATCTAACAGTGGGTGCAGACATATTTTGGTTCAACCGCTTGTGTCATTCCCCATCCAGCTATAAAACACGATGATGTATCGAAATTCCATCATTTGCAGGAATTTGCTTTCTGTTCTCTGGCAGGCACGCCATATTTCTAGAATTGCCATCTAGTGCAAAATCATGACGGTTTGATAACACAGACATCATTTATAAAGTTGTATCGTCTAGTTTGGGTGCATTATGAAATGTTCAATACTTGTTGAAAATCTAGTTTATCTAGTCTGAGTTTTGGCTTGGAAATCAACGATACTTAAAATGATGGCATCCTCATCAATTTGAAAATTTTGGTATTTCTGAAATTCATCAAAATAACTCTTTTTTGACATTCGCACGTAAAGAATATTCAAAAATCATCAAAAAGTTTTATAAAATACTAAGATGAGGTCTTAAAAGCATGATCATTCTTTCTCCTAAGGTTATAGCTTTTATTGAAAATAACTAACGTAAGAACTGGGGTCTCATGTATCCCCTATTCACACTTTGTTAATATCCCGGCCCTGATAGGAAACTTAGTGTGTTTTTAAGTAGTAGAGCCGGGATATAACAAAGTGTGAATAAGGGATATGATGTCGACAAATTTTCATCGGGAAATTCTATGAAAAGTCATTTTATAATAAATATTTTTTGCAAAGCGTTATTGTAGGAAAATAAAGGCAGTGTCAAAATCTCACGCATAATACAGGAAATTTTATAGGAAACTGTAAAAATTTTCACTGAAATTCCCGGTAAAAATATCTGGTGTGTTTTTATACGATGATGCGATTATTCTCCGACATCATAAATATGATGAGTCAGATTGATTTAATTCGTAACATATTTGATGCATCTTATTTCGAGCCAAATTGAACAATTTGCAGTCAGTAAGGCATATTTTACAGGTTTTAATCTACGAACAATTGTAAAAAAATTTACCTTTGATGCTAGCCGTACTTTCAGACCAATTTTGTGGAACATGAATCGTCCCGATTCCGGAAATTGTTGTCAAAACTGATTTTAAGCCAATATTCTTGAGTGCTCTCCAACTACTATTTCAGTTTCTAAATTCAAATCTTTGCAAACAATGGGCAGCAGTGAGCACATGGTAATCACGATGTAGTTTCCCACAAAAATCGACTCCCATATATCTGTAAACTTGCAATCTGGTCGGAAATTTATTAACTTAACCAAAAACACCTTTTTGACGAGACATATTTTTCAAACAGCATAAAATTCGAATTTTTTTGTGTATAATTGAATTCATTTATGAAGTAGTTGATCAACAACGTCATTCTATCACATACTGTAATTTTTCCATGATAACAAATAAAAAATTAAAATAAATTCAAAGGCCTTGTCAAGACAGAAAAGAGGGAACGTTGATTCCGCCTAAAAATAATCCGCCTAAAATAATCCGCCTATTATAATCCGCATAATTTTTGAAAAATTGGTACTTCAAATTATAAAGTTTATTGTTCTGGGAACTTATTTTTTTTAATAATTTGACAGTTACGTATTAATTTTCTTCATACACGCCAGAAAACAACATAATTCTAGAAGTTTAGTCAAAAATTGCGGCGGATAATTTTAGGCGGATTAACGTGCCCTGACAGAAAAAGCAAGTTTGTTCGGAAAACAGTAAAAACTAAGAGCTGGAATCAATTTTTTCCACTATCAACAAATATTTTCGTGAACCAAACTCTTTTTACATCAAAATTTTAAAGCAATTTAGAAAAAACCCTAACAATTCGATTTTACAAAATAATTTAAAATATTTCATACAAACTATGGATCTTGTGACTCCTAAAACAACCTCGGAGTTAATTTTAAATGCTTAAAACGTTAAGATAACGACTATCGAAGAGCCAGTTATCGTTGTTTTAAAGTGCTTCCTCAAATGTATGGATTAGCTCAAAACGCAAGTTTTATAAGATCATATTTTGAACAAGTTTTGAGCTTGAGAAATTTGTTTCATAATTGAATTAACAACAGTTTGAAATAAAATATATTCTCAAAATTCTTCATCGATAGAAATTTCGATTGACCCTGGAAACGTCAAAATGCTAAACCATTTTTTGCAAATTCACCTCAGGAGCGCCCCTAGCCGAAATGTAATGATAAAACTTATTAAGTAAAATTTAAAGATCTCCCAGCATTTTTTCAGAATTTTTCCTCAATGATTAAAGTTTCGGCTTGAGCGGTTTATACATTTTATCAGTTTAATATTACCATTTAAAAATAATTATAAAACTTTCCCAGTCCAAGACTTTTCTTTTACTTTTACTCCATTAATGATTCTTTTGTTTTTTCTCGGTGATATTATTTCCAGAGCCACAGTTTACCCATCTGGTAGGATATCTTGACTGGCAAATTTGCATAAACAGTAAATAAAAGCGAATCATAAATAAAATAAAAAATTTTCAGAATCAAATTTCGTGTTGATAAATTGAGCAAAAATCAACGGTTCTTGAGTTTGACAAATCATTAATACTTTGTTTCGTTATGAGTGATCGTATTTACGATGTCTTTTTTAATTTATTGTTTGAGAAGAATATAAACCTCAAGTTCATTTGAGGGTTCAATCGGAAGGACAGTCATTTAATGACTGAGTTTAATACAGTGGATAACGTTAATTGGAAAACACACGATTGTGGCCGAAACTGTTGTCGTTTAAAATTGCAAGTTGAATTTTCCGAACTTGAATTTGCGAACTTGAAAATTGCGAACTTTGATTTTTCGATTTTTTATTCTAAAATTACTTTGGCAAATCGTTTTCAATGCCAAATTTAGATTGGAAAAATCTAGAGAAAATTTACCTGATGGTAGTATTAGAAAAAATTAAGTATACTTTTAATTAGTAGTATGATGAATGCAGTTTAATTTTAATTTAATCATCTTCGACATAAAACCATTGTTGAAAGTAAAAGTTTAACGCCTAAAAGATTGCATAGACATTTTTATTGAAAATTGTTCCTATACCTCGTTATTTTCAAATTGTGTCGAGACTTGAAGTGAAATAAAAAATGTTATTATGCAATTTCTTTTGAGTTTGAGCTCAATCATCTCAAATTTTTGTAGAATCACTTTTTGTTTTGATTGTACTTGAATCTTACCTGATATTTGAAAAATTCAATAACCGATTTTTCGACAAATTATCGTTGACTCTGCAGCCATTACTTTCGTGCTCAGGCGAATTTTGAATCTGGCTCTGCGAGCAGAACAATTGGAGATACGTGCGTGACGGCAATTGGAAACACTCGGTTTTTGTAAAAAATATTGCCTAATGGCTCTTTTAAAAATTATAAACTTCATGAAAAACTGAACAAAATTCTGTAATTTCTCAATTATGCTGTTCTCTTTTAATTAATGAGAAACTCGATTTGATCTCCCATGTAATTTGTGGCATGCTCGCCATAATCTAAAGACGGAGACTTTTTATTCGTATTTTTGTGTAAATGTTCAAAAAATTTGATTTTTTTAAAATGAGATTTTTGATTCAGGTTCATTGAATAGCGACCAAATTATTTTTATTTAGCAGTAAATAATATTTTAGTTACTAGCAGTTTTATAGTTGAGTTATTTTCATTTTTTGTGCAATTAGTTAAGTTTAAAATCACTTCGTCTAACTTTTCTATATCTTTGTGTTTGATTTGATTTTAATAAGTTGATCTTTAATTCCTTTTAATTTCTTAATTCAACTAAATAAAAATATATTATAAAAATGTTTTTTTAATGATAATAAGTCAAAAACGTTAACTGAAGTATATATTATTAAATAAAATTAAGAAGTTATCGGTCTTTGTTTCGTTTTATTCTTCATTATCATGGTTAGAAATTCTTGATTTAAGAATATGGTGGTTTCTACTTGTTTTTCACAGTTAAATGTCATGAAAATACACCAAATAAATTATTCATGTTTTCGAATCAAAATGTTTGCTTCTTGACGTTTGTTTCAATTGACCAATAAAATGAAGAAATTTTCTTGGCTTTCATGAGCTTATTTTAATAAAAACAAAAACACATTTTTTTAGATTCTTTCACGTGACTTTGAAAAATTATTATTTGAGTTTGGGATCGAATTTGAAAATGCGCCTTCCTTGTTTGTTGTGCTTTCGACTGGCTTTTGCTCAAAATTTAAGCATTTTCAAAATTTGACTAGAGAGAATATTGATTTACCGATGAGTGAAATCGAAAATGGCGATGTATGCATATTCTAGGCAAAAAGCAGCACGAATCGACATAATTCAAACAACTTGGTTTAGCAAAAACCATCATAGTCTATGATTCATAAATATACTCCAATTTTAAAGGTCAAATTAAAAAAAAAAAAAAATCGTCAGAAAAATACAATTTGTTTTAGAAAAAAATTTATATTTCACCTTAAATAATAAGTGAAAAATATTTATAAAAATGTAAAAAATATTTTAAGACAAACCCTTAATTTCCGCGTCCTCTAAGAGTTCATCTAATATAAACAAATTCTTCGCATAGTTCTTTGTGTTTTATTATGATGTTTAACTGATTCGAGAAACAATTGTCAATCCTGAAGTTTTCTTGCCATCATATGGAGATAAAATACGGTAACATGTGGTTTCCCACACGAGGCAATAGATGTCAGCGCCATTAGACTGGCTCTTCCAACTAAAAACATGATTTAAAACAAGAAATTATTTATTTTCTTGTGACATTTTCTACTTTCAGGGAGTTGTCAGCGCTAAATGAAGCTGGAGAAACATATAACATAAGTTAACTAGTACGTCTCCACAAAGTCTCCAGCTCCATATTTAGGGAGGTTGGAAATGTTTTAATTGCAAATTTCATTTTGAGAATAAACAATATTTTTTAACAAGCTGGGTTCAAATTGAACAAGTCATCTGAGAACTTTTATTTGTTTTTGGTTATATTTTCTTGAAATAATCCTAGTGCACTAAAGATAATCAATTTGATGAGTTGAGCAACTTTTTTAAATTTTAAATAACTAAAAACTAAATGGTAAAGGCAGCTAGATTGCCTGTTTAAATATTTTATGCATCATATACCTATCGACTTGTTTAGTTAGAGATCGGATTTTTCGACCCGACCGGGTTAGGTAGTGATTTCTATTAATTTCATTTTATTTATAAAATGAAATAATAGGTGGCACTAGCAAGACAAAATCCTGATAAGAATTTTAACAAGAAATAGAAATCTCAATTAATCTCTCAGTTGTTTTTTGCTTCACATATTTAAGAAGCATTTATGAGAAATTAATTAAGATTTTTATCAATTCTTGTTTAAAATTATTAATTTTTAAAAAAACTCACGAGACTCATAATTTTGAGAATCTTTCGTGAAGAAACCAGTTATTATTTACTCTCGCGAAACTACACCAGATCCCCCGACTTCACTTTTGTGAAATCCGTGCCTCTGGTGAACGACGAGAAAATTTTTAATTTATCGCCAATCACAAGAGTTTAACGGACGAACAAAGGTATCTAGATATCTTTATTTTGAGCTTAGCCTTAATTTATTTTCTAGAAATCTGGAACGTCTGGCAGTACTGCTCTCGAGACATCCATTATTCGACCAACTGGAAAATTAAACCTGAAACACAAGATTTAATTTTGGTACAATGTACCGAATCTCAACATATTGAAAAGTTAAGATTCCCAGAATTTCTTAATTCTCCACATATATCAAAAGAATTTATAGAAAATTTTAAATTCATCGAATTTGAAAAACCTTTCGTCATA